>OZ024727.1:36000918-36443891 GCA_964016875.1 Fallopia convolvulus
TTTAAAATTGACCTTAATGCACTCTCAAACACGGTTCCTCAAGGAATCCCGCCTATCATATCGGAGGATGATAACGTCGAGCTCTTACGTCCCTTTATTGGAGAAGAGGTACATTCTGCTCTCTTTTCTATGCATCCTTCTAAATCTCCCGGCCCGGACGGAATGCCTTCTTTATTTTACCAACACCATTGGAGTATCCTAGGCAATGATGTTATACATTTTTGTCTAGATATTCTTAATGGTGCGCCTTTTCCGGAAAATTTGAATCATACTTTTATCTCCTTAATTCCAAAAATAAAAGATCCCTACCGCATGAAAGATCTTAGACCTATTAGTTTATGCAATGTACTTTACAAAATTGTTTCAAAAGTGTTAGCAAACAGGTTGAAGAAGGTTCTGAACAAGATTATGTCTCCGGCTCAAAGTGCTTTTGTCCCCAAAAGGATGATTACAGATAATGTTCTCTCAGCTTTTGAGATCTTCCATTACATGAAAACGAAGAGGACGGGAAAGATGGGTTGGATGACGCTCAAACTGGATATGGCAAAGGCCTATGATCGGGTCAAATGGCCTTATTTGGAAAGTTGTATGTTGCAGATGGGTTTTCATGGCAGATGGGTGGATTTGATTATGAACTGCGTAAGGTCAGTTTCTTTCTCGGTTTTAATTGACGGTACTCCTTCTCAAGTGTTTTGGCCGGAAAGAGGAATACGCCAGGGCGATCCTTTATCACCCTATCTGTTCTTGCTTTGTGCTGAGGGTTTGGCAGGGTTGATTAGGCAGAGTGAGGTTGCCGGCAGGCTATATGGAGTCAGAATTGCTAGAAATGCCCCCTCTGTTTCTCATTTATTCTTTGCAGATGACAGTGTGATGTTTGCTAGAGCGACTTGTCAACAAGCTCTTGAAATTGTTAATATCCTCCATGCCTATGGAGCAGCGTCAGGACAACAAGTTAACTTTGCAAAATCTAAACTGTCATTTAGTAAGAATGTGGGAGATGGTAGGAAGACTGAAATCCAGCAGATTCTGAATGTGAGGGAAGTTGATAAGCATGAACGTTATCTTGGGCTACCAACTATGGTTGGGCGGTCGAAGAAGGTTATTTTTGACCACCTGAAAGAGAGAATCTGGAAGAAGCTGAAAGGTTGGAAGGAACGGTGTTTATCTAGGGCAGGCAAGGAAGTTTTGTTGAAGGTTGTTGTTCAAGCAATCCCAAATTATGCAATGTCTTGCTTCCTTTTACCCATCGAATTCTGCAATGAGGTGGAGCAGAGAATGAATGATTTCATTTGGGGTTATGATGGGAACAAAAAGAAGATGCATTGGCTTAGTTGGAATAATCTGAGCGTCTCAAAAGAACGGGGAGGATTAGGGTTCCGGGATCTTCATGCTTTCAATCTTGCTCTCTTAGCAAAGCAAGGTTGGAGACTTATTCAAAACCCCGATTCTCTGTTGGCAAAACTTCTCAAGGCTCGTTATTATCCAAATTCGACGTTCATGCATGCTAGAGTTGGTTTTCAACCTAGTTTCACATGGAGAAGTATAGGGCACGAGAAGTTCTTGATCTGGGAGTAATGTGGCAGGTCGGAAATGGAGTGAATATTGACATCTTTGAAGACAAGTGGATCCCTCGCCCCTTGTCCTTCAAGGTTATGTTAAAGCCGGCCTTACCAAGTGTGAGAAAAGTGTGTGACTTGATAGACTGGGAACACAATAGCTAGGATGAAGATTTAGTGAGAAGTACTCTAAATCATATGGATGCTGATTTGGTTCTTAAAATTCATCTGGTGGATAGCAATGTTGATGATCAGCTGATTTGGTTTCATGAAAAAGATGGTAATTTTTCCGTTAAGTCGGCGTATCATGCAGTAGTTGATAGCTTGAAAGCCAAAAATTCCAATGGTGATACCTCTGATGAACGTGCTCGAAAATCATATTGGAAATTTTTGTGGAAGATCCCGGTTCTGCCAAAAATCAGGAACTTCCTGTGGAGATCATCAAGAGAGATACTGCCATGTAAAGTTAATCTCATGAGACGAAAGGTGGTGAATGATAGCTCCTGTGATCTATGTGGTGGTTCTGAATCAGTTATGCACGTCCTTTGTCATTGCAAATTTGCGAGGAAAGTATGGAAAAATTGGCCAAGGATGGCAGAATTGGGCTATGGAATTACCTCCTTTTGTGATTGGGCTAATCTTGTTTTTGATAATTTGGATAAGGAGAGTGTACAACAATGGCCAGTGGTTGTTTGGGAGTTATGGAATGTTCGGAATGCAAGAATTTTTGCAGGTGAAGAACGCATGGTGCAGGATGTTATCACTCGTTGCATTGATGTTGTGAATAATCTGAGGGCTGATAAACTAAATTCCATGGAACCAAGAAAGGAGGCCTGCGTTGAAAGATGGAAAAAACCAAAGTTCGGGCTGCTTTAAACTCAATTGCGATGCGTCTGTCCTTGATAATGAGTGTGGTGTGGGAGTGCTGTGTAGAAATGCGGAAGGTCGGATGGAATTCGCAGCAGCAAAGTGGAGGTTGAGATCGCTGAAGCAGAAGCAATTTTGTGGGGGATGGACTTGGCTCTGCAGCAGGGTATCTGCAATGTGGAGGTTGAGTCGGACTGTCTCTCTTTGATCACAAAACTGAAACAAGCTGTTCTGCCCCGTACTACTGTTGGTGTGTTGGTGGCAAAAATATTGGCAAAGGCGTGGGATTTTCACACTTGCAGCTGGTTGTTTGCAAGAAGAACAACGAACCTGCCTGCCCACTGGCTGGCTTCGTTAAGACCTGATTCTGCTTTATTTTTTTCAAAGTTGGATTTCTGTCCTGTTGAACTTGCTTGTTTGGTTGTACAAGACTTGTCTTCTTGAATGAATTTGGTTTTTTGGATCAAAAAAAAAGAAGTTATATTATGAAATATAAATGTTAAGCGGATCGACTCATTTAGGATTGAAGGTAAAAAGAATTTTTTTGAATTATTCCAGTGGCAGAAAATCTTATAAAACTATTTTTTCAATTAAACAATCAGTTTTATTTTAAATCTTAAAATTTTAAGAAGATCATATACAAAAACAAAGCACGGACTGTGTGAGGCTGTTTGTTCACCCCCTTTTTTTCCTTCTAAAAATGTGTTGATCTCAATTCTCACTTTTGCTTCATATTAATTCTTAACCATTACTGGTAATTGTCTCCAAAAATAAACTATTACGGGTAATCAACATCAAGATTATTACGAATCGTATTCATATTTAAGGAGGATTATCAGTCGGGCTGTCAAAACAAAGTTCGATAGGTCTTTCACAGATCAATACCGGTGTGGAAATCCTTGACCTCCAATAAAGAACAATACATTAATACTAAGGCCAAATCACAAGTTTGTCAAAGGGAGGAAAAATTTTTGAAGCCCAAATATCATTTCAGTATTACCTCAAGTCCTAATCTGAAGCATCACAATTCATCCTTGCTAGTACTAATGTCTTCTCCCATGAGATCCTCAAGCGAGAACTCGTCTTCTTCAATTACCTGACCATCCTTTCCGTCCCAAGGTTCAGTCTTCTGAATCTCTGGCTTACCCTCCATGGGAAGATTGCCTTTCCCACCATAGCCAGCTTCCTTTACAAATTCTCTGCAGAACAAAACAGCACAGGATATGATTCACTGTATTTGTGTTACAACTGGGGAGGATTAGAACATGGGAATTAGAAGGCAAAGCTTACATTATGTGTTCGAGCTCAAAGGCACTCTTAAGTGGTGCATATGCACCCTTCTTCAAATTGAGGGCCACCATTGCTGGATACCCGTATCCACCAACGGCCACTCGCGTCTCCAGATCAGGCTGTTTCCCTGCAGCTGCCCAGACAAAGCTGCAAAATAGCAAAATCTGGCTCAAATTTGTTGATCAAGTGCTAAAATTACCAATTATAAATCCTCTAGTGAAAGGAAAATATCAATGATTTTAGTAGCATGATTTTGCAAATATCACATTATACCATATTTGCAATTTTTTATCTAGCATGTCAAAATTTTCATAGTAACTTCCTCATAGTCCCTACCCATATACCAGATTGATGTTATTAAGCTGAACAATGACTTTTTTTCAGGAACTCGAAAAATACTAACTTTAGTTGTATTCTCACCTGTATGGTTTTCTTTTATATTTCTCTGCAGTTGACAGCAACATCTCGAGGTATTTGTTCCTTCCATTCGCCTTTGAGTCTAGGATGTCTGGAAGGAAGGAAATGAAGCAAATGGCAGCAGAACCACATTTCTCTTCCATGACGTCCTATTTAGATAAGATTTACAGCTTAATTAGATATATCAGAAAGCTGCATCTCAGTAGAGAAAACGATCAGCAGGATCATGGGAATCTTACAGGACCAGTCACTTCTGTGACTTCAGCAGGTCCAACATTTGTTTCCAACTGTTCTAGAGCAAATGATTCGATACCAGCTGCAGTTCTTGCACCTTCGTAAGGAGCTGGACTGTCTTTGTCAGCACCAAAGACCAAGATGGTAGGAAAGCCTTGGACATTGAACTTGCTCATTAAAGACTGAAGAACAAACCAGTCAGAAATTTGAGCCCAATCAGTGAATTATTGAGTGAAGGACTCAACCCAAAATATGTCCAGGGCTGTGATTTTTAATGCAAGGTAGTTAAAGCTCAATGCTCAGAGTAGCAACAAAAAGAAAAGGCATCTTATTATACAAGTTTAATATAATCAGCCGCAGCATATGAACTCCATACTCTTGTTAAATAACTTGCACTTTGTTTGCAATGGAAAATATCCAATTTGTGTATCAAAGTTGAACTGATGAATAGTTGAACCCGGACAATTAAAAAAGTTTAACATTGTTCAAGATCACAAAAAAGTCTCAAATACCTCTATAATCAATACAGCTAATGTGATTACAACTTCAGGGCAAACATAAAATGCTACCTTGTCATATAAAAAAAATTAAATACGTACCTTGTCTTCATCACAATTCACATGACCCAACTTCACTTTGCCCTTTAGGTTCTTTGCAGCCTTCTTCCATTCAGGTGCCAGCTTTTTGCAGTGTCCACACCTAAATAAAGAATTTTATCAATATCCAGGTACTTGTGCTTAAGATATGGTAACTCGTGCAGCAGGTTGAATTTATTATTAGGGCATCTACACAGCAGAACAAGAAAAAAATGCATTCAACAATTCCTCATAAGGTGCATTTGGATGACCCTTAAGTCCTTATAATGCATTATCTTGTGTAATTCAAACACACCCATGATTCACTCAACGGAGATGATACAAGAAATGAAGTATTCAACGATTACGAAGCAGCATGTGAAAATGAAGAAAAAAGAAAGGCAATTTCAAACGATATGATGGTCCCAGTGCAAATATGAAGAAAAACTAAAAGATAGACTACTCTGCAACTGCAATACAAATGCAGTTAAAGAACTACAGTAGGATTTAATTTCATTTGGTAAGAAGCATCAATTGAGAGCATATCTAGATACAGCTCTGCATGCTAGTAGAAAAGAAAGGGCTGTTGTGATATTAGCAAAATAGAAGAAAAGAGGAACTAAAAAAATCTTCACAAGGATGCAATAGGTTGCAATCTTGTATACAGTTCCCCTACAACTTCTAACAAATATTCTGAACACTTACATTCAAACTCTTGTTTTTGTTAATGATTTTTCCAGAATTTCGTACACAGAGTTTGGAGATCAGATGCACCATCCATGTGATAAAAACAAAGAAAATGTTCCAAAACTAAGGTCAAGAGCATACCAAGGTGCAAAAAACTCCACAATCCAAAGATCCTTGCTCTTAAGCACCAACTCATCAAAATTTTGAGACGTCAATACCACAGACGCACTAGGTTCTGCTTTCTCGCTTGATCCTTTTGTTTTATCACTTGAAGAGCTTGCTTTACCTTCTAATCGTTCTTGTATTATTGACTTTACCTACACATGATGACACAGAGTTATTTGAGAATACAAATTAGGTTAATTTAAATACAGACCATGAAAAAACTGAAAGAGAATTAGCAAACAACAAATGCAAAGAATGCAAAATGATCTCATTCCCTACTATTAAAACACAAATCAATCACCTGAAAGTCTTGTATGAAACCAAATATATTCTTTAAGATTCCTTTTACTGATGTCAAGGAAACACTCTATTAGTAACAACTGAAATGCTCACAGAAGAGTATCATAAGATATGGTTGATTGCATTACATAGTTCTAACTTGAGAAGGAATTTTTCTGCTGCATCAAATTACCTCTATCACCATTATTACCATAAATAGTTTTGCATTTGCAGTTGCCAAAAATGTTGAGCATATGGGTTAAACTCGTAATACCAGAACTAAACATATAAAGATATTATTTTGCCTCACTTTAAAAAGTCTTTAACTGCTCGAAGTACAGAAACTGTTTGCCACGGAATGAAAATAGATTTCTATTTCATATGAAAATGTGCAGATTGAATACCTGTTTGTAAGCAAAATTAGCAATTGACTTGACATCCCTTGCTCCTTGATAATCTACTGGAGGCTTCCCAGCCACAAATACCTTGATTGTTGGAAATCCACGAATGCCATATTCCTGAACAAGGAAAAATTGCAATTCATCTTTGACAACTAAGCATCACAAATAGTTACCAAATTTACTAGCAGAATACTATGTAATTAATAGCTTATACTTGTAACAATATCCAGCAATTGGATATGGTGAATATTCAGGTATCACATACTGTACAAGGCAGCAATCAAACCTATGTACAAATATTCTATCTATTCTAAGGCAAAGTGCATGGTGAAAGTACTTTTTGAGTCATCCAAGCACAACGTTTGAGAAAAGAGAACTAGCTAGCTCATGACCATCAAGTAGTTCGATTCTGCATTTGGTATCAAGTACGCCTTTAATCACAACATATAATAGCCTAACAATAATAAAGGGAATCAGAACAAGAATCCAAATGGTTTTGAAAACTAAATGGTAGAGAAAGTAGTTAAAACCTGGGCAAGAGACTGGTGAGCATCAGCATCAAGAGCAGCTACAGTAGCGACGCCCTTGAGGACAGTGGCAAGCTTCTCCCAAACCGGAGTCAGAGCCTTGCAGTGTCCACACCAAGGCGCAAAGAACTCCACCAAGACCACCCCATTTGAATTCAGAACCTGAAATAACCAAATCAATCACAACGAAGTTTAATTCTTAATTCTTCAAAATCCAAATCAGATAAATCCTCCGAGCTGAAACGTGTAAACGTATTTTTACATTTCCAGACACAGTAACTCGTAAATTCGTCAGATCACGAAAGCAAACGAATAAAAGGGAGAAATTAGAAATGCGAGTCCATTGATGGCGTCTTCACAAATCCAATGATAAATCAGTTTTCAAAAGACTGCTAAATCAATGAAACTACTAAATCTGAACGAAAGAAGTCACAGAGAACGATTGTCGTATACTCCTACCTTGGACTTGAAATTGGAAGGAGTGAGCTGAACAACTGGTGAAGAAGGCTCGTACAACGCGTAAACGTGTGCAACAGAGAAACATAAAAAGCTCAAAGCTATGGCGATCGGGATTTTAGCCATTGATCTGCCCTACCTCACTCTCTGATGGTGTATTTTCCCTGGGTTTTGGTTCATCAGTTTCGAGCATAAAAAATAGCCCTCGCCACGGTCAGCGGCGGGGTAAAACCCGTTACGTGCAACCGCCAATCACCTTCGTACACGTGGAATTGAATGTCCATTCAGCATTCAGTCCAAGGATCTGGGCTTATGACCCAAACGATCAAATGTATGTTTGGGCCTATAAGGCCAGTTTGGGCCTACAAGGCCAATTTGGCCCAAATCACCGTTTCTTCCTTCTTCGTTGTCTTAAATTAAAAAAAAAACACGATGAATCCTTTCCAATCATCGTCTCAGAACCGAGAACAGAGTCGAGTAATAGAGCCCTAGGGTTTAAGCCGCATGGGGAAGAAGAGGAAGCACGTCGAAGCCGAAGCTCCGCCGCCGGAGGCGAGCAACGCTGCTCCCGAGAGGCCGAAGAGGACGCTGTTGGGATGGAAGGACAAGAAGGTGGGAGAGGAGGAGAGAGAAACCGAGCTTTCTAATGGCGGAGGAGGATTCAGGAACAAGGAGAAGGTTCTCGTCACCTGCTCTCGCCGCATCAATTTCAGGTACAGGCACTTGATGTTAAATTTGGCTACGATGCTCCCCCACTGCAAGAAGGACAACAAGGTTGAGTCAAAGGCGAGCAAGGGCGCCACTTTGAACGAGCTTGTTGAGCTGAGGGGCTGCTCGTCTTGCTTGTTCTTCGAGGTATGTTTTATTTGTTTCTTAAGGTTTATTTTCTGGAACGTTCTAATTAGGAATGTTAATGGTGGACCTGGATCGTACAATTTGATTTTGTGTATCCGTGTCGTCTAACAGTGCAGGAAACATAAAGATCTTTATCTGTGGATGGCTAAATGCCCAAATGGACCATCAGTGAAATTTTTGGTTAATGCAGGTTATCTTCCACCTTAATTTCAATCTATTAGATATCTGATGGTGTAATTTCATGGAATTTTTTATGCTTAATTAAAATCCTTATTTTTAATTCTTTTTCCATAGTTCATACAATGGAAGAACTCAAGCTTACAGGAAATCATTTGAAAGGCTCTCGTCCTCTTTTGACTTTCTCCGGGGATTTTGATAAGGAACCTCACTGGAAGCTCTTGAAAGAAATAATTAATCAGGTATACCTACTAAGTTTCCATCATCTATGGACTACTGACCTTTGTGTATAAACACTAGCCTGTATCTCATTAAAGTTCATACTGTCGTTTATAGTCTTCTGACCTGATGAAAACAAGTTTGAAAGCAAGTGTAGCTCAAAGTTTTCACACTTGTTCTAATTCAAATGAACATAAATGGTTTGGAATCTGATTATAGTATGTTCTTTTGTTTTCATCAAATTGATATGTAAAACTGAAAGGAACATGTATCATTTTTACCTTGTAATCCCTAAGTACAGGCTGTGGAATGGTATTTTCCTTTTTTCACGTAAAACTTTGATTCTGCGGGACATTGAAACAATATTTTTTAGTATTATTGTAGCATTGGACTATTCTTTTTCTATGTGGTGGATGATGAGCCATATTATAGGATAATGTGATTGCATCATGTTAATAGTCATAGATTGCTCGACTTCGTAGAGAGTTAGAATTATGTTAACACTATCTCCTACTATTTTCTATGGCTTTTTCAGATATTTGGGATTCCGAAGGATCACAGGAAATCAAAACCTTATCATGATCATGTCTTTGTTTTCTCTATTCTTGATGGCCACATATGGTTCAGAAATTACCAGGTTAGTGGTAACAATTATACTATAACCGTCATAGTGTTTGTATAAAACAATGTTACCCCCCAACTTAAACACTGGTCTCCAGACTCTCTACTCTCTCGCGTTGATTTAATTCCTGTTACTTGTTTTTGATTTAGAGTCTTAACTAACTGAGACACTTTTTTTTTACCATTGTGCAGATAACAGTTCCTCATAATGAATCTACAAAAATAGATCGGGGCGGCTTAGATAAGATGACCCTAATTGAGGTTTGAGCTTTTGCTCTAACTTCTTCCTTTTTTGCAACTTCAATTTTCCTGGTAGTTGTTAAATGGATACTTGTCTTCATGATTATAGGTTGGTCCCAGATTTTGCTTGAATCCTATCAAGATATTTGGTGGCAGCTTTGGAGGTCCAACCTTGTATGAGAACCCATATTATGTATCACCAAACCAGGCTAGTACTTTGTTTTACATCTAGTATCTACATGGGTTGTACTTTGCAAATAATTAAAATTTTAGACCAATTTGTGTAAAGTTTTGACAGTTTCAACAACCAAATAGGAGTTTTGTTATATCGAAATGCTTCCTCAGCTAGGCATTTGACGGGTTTCTTGATCGTTTATTTTCAGATTCGAGCTTTGGAGAAGAAGCAGAAGGCTGGCAAGTATGTGAAGAAGGTTAAAGCTAAGACTCGGAGGAAAATGCATGAGCTGGCTAACCCTATGGAGCGTGACGAGTTTGCGGATATGTGGAAGGAATGACAAATCTTAGGCCTCCCATTCAGACCAGGACTACCTTGCAATACACTAAATGCATCATTTGACCTATTGTATTGGTAGCCTGCTGATGAAGTGGTCATTAGAATTAACTGAGATCTTGAGAATATGCTGCATGATGGTGAACTTGAAAAATTTTGTTTTTAAATCCTGGTGGAAATCCAATTGCTCTTTTTATTGATGAAATTGCGTCGTAATTTTTCCCCTGGGTGACAGGAACTCTTGTATCTTTCAACTGTCTTTGTATGGGCCATTTTTTGCCCATACTATTTTCTCCAGAGTTATTTTGTCTAAACGCAGAAGTTCTGGTTTATGTCTTGATCAATTGGGGAACTTTAAAGCTGTGGTATCTTTTGTCCCGTAACTTATAACTAGATTTCTGAAGATGAGGTGCCTGGGAAAATGAAGGAAATCAATTAGTGAGGGTTGTAGTCTCTGCCAAGAGATGTGGGGCCTAGGAAACGAGGAAAATCAATTAGGGCTTGTTTGTTTCTATACTAAATCGGGTTGGAATAGGTTACACTCATACCCCTCAAAGAGAAGGTACGGGTTCATGTGTATTTTGCGGAAATGGAAATGAGCCATACCCAAACCTTGTTCCATACCAAACACCAAAAGAGGGATAGGCCATACTAACCTTAGGTATAGAACTAAACATGCCTTAGAGCATTTACAATTCTGATTCTACCAAAAAAAACATTTACAATTCTGAGTTTTTGGTCAAAGTTTCTTATTCTAGTATTCTACCTTTTAGAGTACATTCACTGGTGGACCAAAAATATTGGTCATCAACTTATAAATAAATAATTTTTTATTATTTTACTTCATTAATGAAGAGAAAGAAAAAAAAATAAAGCAACTTTTACACTTGTCAAGTTGTGAAGCTATTGCCCAAATGCATGGTTGGTCATCATGATGACCAAAACAAGGCCCAAAACACCCTCTCTCCTAATATTCTACTCCCTCCGATCCAAAATAATTGTCGTTTTAGCTTTCGACACAAGAATTAAGAAAAGCATTAACTAGACTCAAAAAGGTAAATTTTTTATAAATTTTACTACTCATCACCTTTTTCAACCAATGAATGAATAACATTAATTAATAAAAACACTTTCCAATAACAATTCTCATAACTCACTCCTAATCAATTGCCTAGAAAACCTAAAACGACATATAAAATGGATCAAATTTGAAGTACTAAAACGACAATTAATTTGAATCGGAGGGAGTATTAATATAACACTCTCTCTCCTCTTTGCCCAAGATTTTGGGCTACCGCTGGGCATGCTCTTAATAATCTTTCTTCCACAAAAACATAAAAAAGTTTGTTTCACTCTATGAGTTTTGGAAAAAAAATTACTATTTACATTTTAAGTGGTTCTCACTTAAAATATAATGTGACTGAACAAATAAAAAAACAAAATAAAAGTTGAAGATAGTGGGGGAGATGCATGAGAGGTAAAAATTTTATTGGGCCATGATCTAAAAACTTATGTAAATAAAAAGTATTATTTTCAAGATATTTATATGTAATTATTATCTTATTTAACTAACCAATTTTGACATTTATTTATTTTTTCTTTATTTAAAATGGTTTAAGAACATCTAGGTTTAGAATTATAAATGCTCATAAGCTTTGAGAACAGGGATTTGCTAGAGTATTGGATCATCATTACTCCGTTCACAAAAACTTGTCATCAACAAAATATGTTATTTGAGATATGTTAGCCTATTTTTTCCAATAATATCCATAGTAATTAAAAATATTTACAAAAATTACAATACAAGGTGAAAGATCGTTACAAAAGATTGAGGATATTTTAGTCAAATCAAACAATTTCTTAATATTTGAGACAAACTCTAAAATGACACGTTTATTTGAATGGAGGGAGAATATACTAAAGTAGAGGTTAACTAGTGTAAGGCTCGTACCCTGTTCATTATGAGGAACTGTTATTTTGTCAAAAATCGCCAAATTCAAATCTTATAGAATACTTCACACAGATATAAATAATAATTTTAATATATGTGGGGTCTACAATTAAATTTCAAATAATAAAAAATACCCATATAAATTTCAACCAATCATATTGGTTTTAAAAAAGGGGTGGTATGGTCCAATCTAAAAGCGACATGTGTTATGTAGGAATTTTTTACCCTCCACTTTAGTATATAGTAATGATGATTAATAACATAGCTAATTGAAATTTTTTTAATTGAATATGGTAAGTAATAATGATAAATGAGATGATTTTATTATAATATAAAAAAATAACGATACATATTAAAGATGATGATGTACAATTATATAATATTTAAATTTTGTCCATAAAAAGTAGTAGATTATTGTATATTAGATATTATGTATGATAATTTCATACTTGCCATTGAAAAAAAATAACGATATATATTAAAGATGATGATGTATAATTATATAATATTTAAATTTTGTCCATAAGAAAGTAGTAGATCATTGTATATTAATAGCAATAGTAATATTATTATATTACATATTTTTAAGGATGGTAAATACTAAAAAAAAGAAAGGGTAAAGAAGTAAATTTAAAAATTAAGATGCTTATCGGTAGACCTGTCAATCGGGTCGGGTCGGGCGGGTTCGGGTTCGGTCATTTCGGGCTCGGTTTAAATCTGGTCGGTTTTGTTATAGGTCACGGGTCAATCGGGTCTGGTTGTAGCGGGTCTAAAATATTATTTTTATGATTATTAAAATCAATGTTTAATTAAATTATAATATATTATCTTCATTTATTTTAATAATAAAATATATTATAATTTTCAAAATAAATTTTAAAAATTCTATAAATATACTAAATCGGTCAACCCTACGGGTTTCGGGTTCTATAGGGTTCGGTTGATTTCGGGTTTCGGGCTCAAATTTTCGAGTCTTGACCCTAAAATTATCAGGCGGTTCGGGTCGGGCTAGGTCAGTTTTTGACACCTCTACTTATGTGGCATAGTTAGATGATAGAGAGATTCGAGTTTAGTAAGAGTATATAGATTGATTATTTTTAATTGGTTATTTTTACATGGTTAAAAAAAATAATCAATACATATTTTTTAAAAAAAAATCCTTGTCTATATTGATTTTTAATTATTATTTTTGGATATTCTTGTGTATATAAAATTTTCATTATTATTTTTGGATAGGATATCCATAATCTCTACCTAAATTATTGTTATTTTAAATATTATTTTAATTGGTTAAAATTTAATTGGATTATTTTCTATTAGTTATCCTATGATTTGGTTTATTGGAAATGATTTTTCTAATGTTTGCCCATGAACACACAATAAGAATTCCAATCTTGGTAAATCTGGATATTGTCTATTAATTTTGATTTTTTTAAATAATTCATTAATTCTAATTTAGGAAATAGTTTTAAAATAATTTCTGAAATTAATACTTTTATTGTATGCCCATGGGCAGACATTAGCCGAACCGTATTGGAAAACATCAAATCTTAACTCTATTTTTGTCATGAGAATAAATTTGGAAGAAAATATATGTATATTATGGCAATAGTTAAATTTGGAATCATGCATATCATCATCTAGATCTCGTTTTTTATAAACGGAAGAAGGTCGCGTTGACAATTTCTTATCCCACATTACTTTCTCATCAAGTTTCTTCGTCCCACTTTCCTTTTCTCATCAAATCTGTTATATTAGTAATTTAGTACAGTATCTTATTATGTTTCCTTTTTGCATCAAATCCTTATCCTTACTACTATAAAAGCAAACACAGCTTTAAAATCCGAGCGTTGATTTTTATAAAATCCCCTTGTTACTATCGTGCGGCTGTTATTAATTCATTATTCATTATTTCTCAATAATAATTTTGATATTTTAATGTTCCTTAAAATTCGTGTCGTATTGCTTAGCTTTTAAGTAATCTCGGGATATATATTCTTGGAAAGCGTGATCGAGTTATGTGATATTTGGATGTGAACGGGTAATTTAGACATGTCTCGAAAAACGTGTCGACGTAACTTCGCTCGTAAGCAAGCTCGGATAAGTTTGTTTCTTAGTTGTGAAGAAAGCTCGTATACGTAATAAAACAAGTTTTAAGACATTGGATTGCGTGAAGTCAAGTAAATTAATACCAACAAAACCATGCCTCTTTAAATAAATTTACGGAAATGCCATTTCTATATTCCTTTTCCAAAAAAATCATGCCCCTTTAAATAAATTTACTAAAATACAATTTCCATATCTCTACACTAATGAAGTCTCTGTCTTATAATCGCTGCGCAACGCGTGGCCTAATTGCTAGTCTAACAAAAGATATCCGAAACTGTTAGTAAAATATTTACCCTCGCTCAAAAAAAGGAAACTTTTCCAAGCATCTCGATCAATTCTATAAATATTTGGCCATCAATTCTCCAATCTATTTTCCAGCATCAAACCTTGTCAATCCAAATTCGGCAGGGAATCGCAAAAATCTCATGGAGACGGAGTCAACCCTTTCCTATAGCATCCGGACCACCGAAACCCTCCGGCGAGTGGACTCCACCAGGCAACCCCACCACCGGTGCACCCTGGCCACCGCCTCCTTCGCCGGGCAACGCCCCGTGAAGCTCCCCTGCTTCCCCTGCTCCCGCTTCGTCCGCGTGGCCGAGTACTTGCACCACTACGAAGCCCTCTTCGCCCGCGAGCTCCGCCGCGCGTACTCCCCCCACGTCCCACGCGCCCACGCCACAGCCCTGGCCCGCGACTTCACGCGCGACATCTTCCGGCCCATGGCCGCCGCCCACCGCTGCCCCACTGGCACGTTCGCCTCCGTCTACGCGATCAAGATCAGAATGCGGAGGCCGCCGCCATCATCCGACTACGACGAGGCCGCGATGGTCAATAGAGCGATTCTGGAGTCGTTCGAGGAGTCCCGGGCCCGGCCCGCCACGAAGCCCGCGGCTGTGATGCCGATCATCGACCTGGTGATGGCCCGGGCCGATGAGGAGATTGAGAAGCGGGACCGGTTCGAGGGCGACTGGAACGCCGCTGATCACGAGTGCGTTATCTGTATGGAAGAGATCAAGATGGCGTGGAGGTCGCTTAGGCTGCGTTGTAACCATGTGTTTCACGAGTCCTGCTTGGATTCCTGGTTCCAGAACAACCATGTTTGTCCGCTCTGCCGATACGAGATGCCGACGTCCGACGATGATTAGACGACTTCAGAGCTCGATCGAGACTTGCTTTCTTTTTCAATTGATTAGGATTTTTGTATATGATTAGTCTTTTTGTCTCTATTGATCGATCATACTGTTCGCATTGTTATTGGACGTTTAGAATGAATAGTATATAATTTTTCTTCATCAAGTATAAAAAGCTTCGCATCTGCTTTAATTTTGTTGATTCTTTATATGGATGACATTTGGAAACAATTAATGTGTATAAACATAAATCCAAACATTCAATCCAATCACTAAATCAATTAAATGTTTACACAAACAAACAAGAACCACACCAACTTTCGACAAAAAAAAAAAAAAAAGAACCACACCAACTACAATAAAAAATCACTCAAAGATCGAACATGTACTTGTATTGGACAAGAATTCAATTAGAAGTTCAAACACAACAATTTAATTATACCCAACGCAGGGAAAGACACATGATCGATCAATCAATCGGGAAGAACTAATGAATATAACTATATAAGGCGACTTTCAATTTCTGCGCTCCACCACACGGTAAAGCTAGAGAGATGGGGTTGAGAAAAATCAGCAACACCAGCACCACCGACGCAAACAAACTCACTCCGACAGCGCTTCGTGCCTGCAGAACTTGCCGTAGTTGTCTACATTATATGGTACATGATGTTGTTTGAAATCAATGGCATGTATCAAGATTTGTGATACACACACACACACCAGCTATGCCTTTAGTTAGAGATTGGTCGAAGTCGAAGTAAATGTTTTTTTTATTGGGGCCTAAGAATAAATTTCAAATCAAATAGATACCCGACTACCTTAAACTCTATGCAACTCAAAAAAATGCCTTGTTGACTAGTTCCATGTCAAAATTATTTGCACTCTATTTTTTTCTAGCTCTGTTGGGTTCATGGTGACGGTGACATGATACGGTTCATCCCCAGGCCATACGGAGGTCAACTCATGAACGGCGAGTTCCGAGCCGATTTAGAGACTAATTTCTTTAATTTAATTATTTGTTTTATTTATTGTATTTTTTTTTAATAGGAGTTCTACTCCCTTCTCAGGTTTTCTTTCGGGTTCTTTCCTGAGTCGCTTTTATTGAACCCGTAGGGCATAGCTTATATAAACCCTTGTAAGCTAAAGTTGAGAAATTATCCAAGAAATAAACTCTTCTGCCCTAATTCTCCGTCTTCTCCTCTCTCCTTTCGTCTCCCTCGACCTCGGCCTGCGTGCCCATTCACTTCTCGGTTTCTTGGTTCATAATTCTTTGGTACGCTAGGGTTTCTAGCTTATCAACTGGTGCTTTCATCCCGTACTCTTATCTATGGGATCGACGGAAGACGATAATGCCTCTCCGTTAGCGGCGGCCCTTGACCGCTTGAACGCTTCGCAGGAGCGCCTTACGGCAACCCTGACGGAATCACAGAATCGCATCAACACCATAATGGAACAACTCATGGAAGGCGTGCAGTCGAGTCTTCGACAACTTTAGTTGAACCAGGTTCGCCCAACACCGGCTACCGGCACAAATCTACAACCGCTAGGGCAGGGCCTACCACCACACCAAGCGAATGCGCCGCCCTTGAATCCGATTCCGGTCGCTCAACACCAGCAGATCGCCCCGACCCAACCGCTCGGTGACGGGATACTCCCGATCCAGCCGGAGCGGGCACTAGGGTTACCCGCACACCAGTCGGTCGTACTCCCGGGGGCGCTTCAAGCCGATCTAATCGCGCCCCAGCCAGACAACCATGGCGTGGTTATCCGTGCCCCATCGGGCAACGAGACCATACCTCGAATCCGAATTGATGCACCGCGATTCGATGGATCCGATCCACAGGGATGGCTCTTTAAAGTTCAAGCTTATTATAACTACTTTCGTACTGCTGACCATGATCGCTTGAATCTCGTAGGTCTCCTTATTGATTATCCGGCATCAGACTGGTTCCGTTATTATCAGCAGAACAATATGGGCGCCACTTGGCCTCAGTTTCTTCAAGACGTTCGTCAACGTTTTGACCCTCAGTATTATGAGGACTATGTCAGTCTCTTGTCTCGGTTACAACAACGTACTACAGTGCTGGCATATCAATCCGAGTTTGAAAGCTTATTGAACAAAGTTACCAGGCTGACGGAACCAACGCTAATCTCTTTCTTTAAGCGTGGATTGAAACAACCTATTCGGCGTGAACTCAATTTACGGAATCCAACATCTTTGGCCCAAGCCTTCGCTATGGCTCCAGAGTTATCAGCCACTTACGAGGACACCGTGTCCGCTCAATTTAGCAATCGACGCTGGCAACAAAATCAGCCACGGTTCACGCCCACGTCGGCCACAACTTCCGCGAACGCGGGTCCCTCGTCGGCAACAGCAAACCAAACAACCCTAATCCGAACGGTAACTTCTCTACCCTTCCGATTAAAAAACTTACGCTTGCTAAACGTGAAGAGCGATCTAAAAAGGGTTTATGTTATAATTGCAACGAGCGATACACTCGGGGTCATCGTTGCAAGCACAGGTTTCTGGCTCTTTTGGGTTGTGAGGACTCTGACGACGATGACACACCGGGCGAGTCCGATCAGGAACCGGTCGTGTCCGTAGATGTGTCGAGTATTAACTTGATGGAGGGCCTGTCGAACCCGAAATCTCTTAAACTGCAGGGATCCATTAATGGTGGACAGGTGCAGGTCTTGACTGATGGTGGAAGTACCCACAATTTTATTCACCCAACAGTTGTTGAGCAGTTACAATTGCCCGTGTCTAGTATTCCGGCTTTTCGGGTGTATGTTGGCAATGGCACATATTTGCTGTGTTCCTTACAGTGTCCGGCCACATCAGTTTGCTTACAGGGGCACACTTTTCCGATTGATCTTTACGTCTTACCGGTTCATGGACCTCAGGTTGTTCTGGGGGTACAGTGGCTACAGACTTTGGGAAAGGTTTCACATGATTATGCACAGCTCACGATGGAATTTTCGTGGCACAACGGCGTTGTTTTATTACAGGGTGATCGTCTTCCACCGAAACAGCTCTCTGTACATGCTTTTCAGTCTCTATGTAGCTCGGATTCGGTGGCTGAATTTTTCGAGATCATCCCTATTCTGCCCGATGACTCGCCGCCTCCCGGCACCGTCGAATTTCCTCCGGACGTACACCCCTCGATCCGTACAGCTTTGCAGGTACACACTGATGTCTTTCAGCTCCCATCTGGACTACCGCCACAACGGACTTGGGATCACAGGATTCACTTGCAATCGGGTTCTAAACCGGTGAATGTCAGGCCTTATCGGTATCCCTATTTTCAGAAGTCCGAGATAGAGCGCCAGGTTCAAGACATGTTGCGACAGGGCATTATTCGTCATAGTACGAGTCCTTTTTCATCTCCGACACTTTTGGTCAAGAAAAAAGATGGCAACTTTCGGTTTTGTATTGACTATCGCGCTCTGAATGCAGCAACTGTGGCTGACAAATTTCCAATTCCGACAACTGATGAACTCTTTGATGAGTTAGGCAGGGCCATGATTTTTACTAAACTCAACATGCGTTCGGGTTATCATCAGATTCGGATGCATACTTCAGATATATACAAGACTGCCTTCCGCACTCATGACGGACACTTCGAGTTCTTGGTTATGCCATTCGGCTTGACCAATGCTCCATCTACCTTCCAGGCTGCGATGAACCAGATATTCGCTCAGTTTCTTCGGCATTTTGTGATTGTTTTCTTTGACGATATTCTGGTGTATAGTTTGTCCCTGGAGGATCATATGCGCCATCTTGATATTGTTCTCAGGATATTGCGCGACAACCACTTCTTCGTCAAGAGTTCCAAATGTTCTTTTGGTACATCACAGGTTGAATATTTAGGGCACATAGTGACGGCGGGCCAGCTGGTCGCCGATCCTGCGAAGTTAGCCGCCATGTCTGAATGGCCGACACCAACCACGGTCAAACAGTTACGCGGGTTTCTGGGGTTGACAGGGTATTACCGGAAATTCATTCGCAATTACGCTACGCTGGCCGCACTACTCACGACTTTATTGCAAAAAGATAAATTCTCTTGGTCCGAGTCCGCCGATACTGCTCTTCGTCTTCTTAAGGACACTATGCTGAAGCCACCTATTTTACTGTTGTTGATACCTAACATATAGGTAGTATTTAGGATGCATGTTTACGTTTCTTTTGCGTTGCTTTTAGGTAGTTTTAGTTAGTTTCTTTAGTGTCTTAGAGTGTCTAGGAGTTTTGGGTTTGTGCACTTGTTCTATGTTGTTTTACAGGTCTTAAAGTGAACAAGTGTGAAAGGAATGGAAACCGGGGAAAGAGCGCTTGAATTCGGGCCATCCGTTGAAGTTGCTGGTTTGACACCTCTGTCTTGTAAGGGTTCGTTCGGGAGCTATAGTAGTCCGATGAAGTTGATTTTGTCATCATTGGAAAGCTAATCCAAAGATCTAGAATTCATGTTTTTACTCCTAGTCCAAATTCCAACTCGAACTGAGTCAAAACAGCCCCCGAAGTGTGACTTGATTTTTGAACCGAGGTGATGGCGGCACCCGCCGCCAACCCAGCGGCGCCCGCCGCCCCTGATAGCCGCGGTGATCTTTATTTGCCACGTGTTTTGTTTCTATTGGTCCTTTTCTATCATTATTATTATGAGATATTATATTTTTGGGATATAGTTTTAGACATAGTTTGATATATTAGGTTTTAGAGAGTTGCATCTCTCATTCATTACACTATTATCATCTCTCATTCATACACTATTATCATATCGAAAAAAACGGCGACCGCCGCCCCCTAGCGTCACCCGCCGCCAGCCCGCCGCCTCTCAGAAATTGATTTTCCCCCTTCTGATGTTGCTCACAGCCCATCTGTAGATGCCTCAGATGTTGAGAAGGCTTCTAAAATTCCTGTTTTTCCTGAATGGAAGCCCATTGCTCCATTCCCATCTGCATTAAAGCGTACAGATCCATTGAAGCAAGACAAGGACATATTTGAGATGTTCAGAAAAGTTGAGGTCAACATGCCCCTACTAGATATGATCAAGTCAATTCCTCGTTATGCTAAGTTCTTAAAGCAGATGTGCACTACAAAGAGGATTCAGGATGAGAAAAGCAAGAAAAAGGTGAAGGTGACCGAACATGTCTCAGCAATATTTCAAAAGCACTTACCCAAGAAATGCGGGGATCCAAGTATGTTCACTATCCCTATAACTATTGAAGGTACTAAATTTGACAAGGCTATGTTAGATTTAGGTGCTTCTATTAATGTTATACCTTCCTCTCTGTGTGAGTCTATGAAACTGGGACCTATTCAGCCAACTAATATTTCTATTCAGTTAGCTGATAAGTCCACTATGCGTCCTATAGGAGTGGTAGAGGATGTTTTGGTTATGGTTGATAATCTTACTTTTCCTGCTGATTTTTATGTGCTTAATATGGAACATGATAATCATGCAATCCCTATTCTGTTAGGGAGACCCTTCTTGAAAACAGCTAATACCATATGTGAGTACTGGTTCACTGACAATGGAATTTAATGGCCAGATTATAAATCATAATATCTACGATGCCATTAAATCTTCATCTAATAATCATTATGTGTATGCTGTTGATGTGCTTGAGCCTGTTGTGAAAGATATTCTTGTTGGAAACCACCTAGATGATATGAAATCTCTTGTTGATTCTAGTTTGGATTTCACTTTATCACCTAATATGCAGGACACTGTTAATAAGTTGGATGCTTACTATAAGCTTCCTCCTGAATTTTTGGGACAAGCTCCTTTACCACTTACCTGGCCTAGCAAGAAGCTTTTGTCTTCTATTGTGCAGACACATGTAGTTGAGTTGAAGAAACATCCAGAGCGCATAGGGCAACCCCCTCCGCCACCCTTGCGACCTCCGTCACGGCCACCACTATTCCCTGAACCAAATTAGTTGTTGGTTTGTAAGTTTTTCTCTTTCTCTTTACTTTTATTTTACATTGGGGACAATGTAAGATTTAAGCATGGGGGAAGGGGATTACTTGTTTTGCATTCATGTAGTTGCATTAGATTAGGCATGTTAACTTTATGTTTTGCATTGATTCAAATTCTTGAAAAAATGAAAAAAAATCAGAAAATTCATAAAAATACAAAAATATTGCATTTAGGTTCATATTTCTCCATTGTTTGATTCTTCTTGTTTCTCTAAAGTTGAGTATGAATTCTAACCCATGATTTGCATGATTTGCTGAAGTTGATATGATATGAGCATGATCATTGATTAATTACCTTGATTATAGGACTAAGCATGTATTTAGCTTAGGTATTTGATTCATTCTGAAGTTCTAGACAAAAAATAGCCTTGTGAGATATTTTTGGCCTTTCATGATTATATTTGTTCTCTACATTCTTGAGTGTATCACCATGACTATCTAGCTCTAGAACTTGCGTTATGACTCTTTTTCAAGGCTGCTTTATATGATTAAATGCATGACATTAAAATGATTGAGGCAATGTTTCTTTATAAGCCTATTATTTCCCTTCCTACCTTACGAGATCCATGTTCTTGATACCACATTTCTTTTGAGCTTTAAGCCTATTTTTGATAACTCCACAAAATTTTCCTAGCTAAATAAGCTTGACCCATCCGGAATTTAAGACTTTAGGTGGTGTTTTTGTTTTGTGTGAGTTATGTATAAGTATGGGGGAGTTGGAAGAAAAGGTGGAAAAAGAGGAAATATAACTCTTGGTTGCAAAGTGAAAAAAATGATGAAGATGAAAAGTTTGTGCAAAGCAAACGAAAAAGTTCAGTTTAATTGTTAGTAGTCTTCATAAAGCAAAGAAAGAGTTGAAGAAGAGGCAAAGAAAAAAAAGTGAAGAAAGAAACAAAGTGTATAAAAGTGTGTATGGAGTTGAGAAAGAAAAGTTTGCGTGAAGTAAGAAAAGAAAGTGTGTTGAACGTTGGGTTTAGGATTAGTTCTTTATCCCGGATTTAGCAACACATGCCAAATATGATCCCTTCCAAATTTCTCTTTACCTTGGCCCCATTACAACCCTTAAAAAGACCTCTTGATTTTTGTTATGTGTTTAATTCCCAGCGGTGAAGATTTAGAACTCTGATGCAAGCTTATGGTAGTCTAGTTTTCATGGTTGATCTTGAGCGAAACACCTACCCTTAAACACTTGAGAGTTTGAGTGCAAACACAATTTACCTTGGTGAGGTCTAGAATGAATGATTGGGCTTTACTTTTTGCTTATTATAATGCATGATAGGAAGTCTTGGTCGGGTTTTTGATTATATGTGAAATGCTTGTTTGACTTGAGATGGATGTATGATTGCATTTATGTGGTGTGTTTTGGATTGATGACTTGCTTGAGGACAAGCAAGGGTTAAGCATGGGGGAATTTGATAGCTTACATATAGGTAGTATTTAGGATGCATGTTTACATTTCTTTTGCGTTACTTTTAGGTAGTTTTAGTTAGTTTCTTTAGTGTCTTAGAGTGTCTAGGAGTTTTGGGTTTTTGCACTTGTTCTATGTTGTTTTACAGGTCTTAAAGTGAACAAGTGTGAAAGGAATGGAAACCGGGGAAAGAGCGCTTGAATTCGGGCCATCCGTTGAAGTTGCTGGTTTGACACCTTTGTCTTGTAAGGGTTCGTTCGCGAGCTATAGTAGTCCGATGAAGTTGAGTTTGGAATCATTGGAAAGCTAATCCAAAGATCTACAATTCATGTTTTTACTCCGAGTCCAAATTCCAACTCAAAGTGAGTCAAAACATCCCCCGAAGTGTGACATGATTTCTGAACCGAGGTGCTGGCGGCACCCTCCGCCAACCCAGCGGCGCCCGCCGCCCCTGATAGCCGCGGTGATCTTTACTTGCCACGTGTTTTGTTTCTATTGGTCCTTTTCTATCATTATTATTACGAGATATTATATTTTTGGGATATAGTTTTAGACCTAGTTTGATATATTAGGTTTTAGAGAGTTGCATCTCTCATTCATACACTATTATCATATTTCCCTTTAGTGTTTTTAGCTTTTCATGGAGAACTAAGCCTCTTTGCTTAGTCAGACAGTTTGAAGCATCGTTTGACTTTCAGTTGTGAGATTTCTACTCTTTATCTATTGCATGGAATTATTTTTCTCTCTTGTTTGAATTGTTTATGTGATTGATTTCAGCAATTTCTAGGGTTGTTGTTATTGAATCTCAATTGCTAGATCTAGAGAAATTACTGGTTGAGTTTCTTTATTTCATAGTAGCAAACTACATTGTACTAGTATCTGGTTGTGCTAGTCTATTGTAGAAGAGAGTTAAATTGCATTCTAGTATAAAAGCTGGTTGTTTTATGCTAGAATTGTATCCTGATTATATTCCTATTCTTAATGCTGCTTTTGAATTGAATCTTGATAGTTTCAGGGTTATTCAATTAGTTAGGATTGATAGTATCTGGTTGTGCTATTAATTATCTTTGAAAAGGAATTGGAATTTCATATGCATGCGATATTGAGTGAATCTATGATCAACTTGTCATACGAATGTGGATCTCTGGTTGACTAAGTGTTTTCCCTAAATTGATAAAAACCCAAACTTTAATTGCTTTATTAGTTTTTGCATGCTAGTTAGTAGTTTATTTCATAAACCCCTTTTTACTTTAATTGACATAAAACTCACATAGAAAGATAAATCTCCTCCTTGTGGATTCGACCCTTACTTCCCTAAGACTACAGTCTTTAGGATTGTTTGGATTCTTTTGCATAGCCATGATTTGCACGACCATTTCACTCTTATCAAATTGGCGCCGTTGCCGGGGAGGCAATAATTGTCTTTTTGTGTGATTTTTGTGCCAATTTTGGTGTGAACCTATCTTATGGTTCACACCCGTGCTACTAATACTTCAAATCCTTTGTTTGATCCAGAAATTGAACGGTCTCTGTTTAGAACTCGCCGAGCTGTGCGTGCATTATTACAAGAGTTTGAAGCAATGGGTGATCAACGAGTTACTCTTGAGAGCTTGACAACTCCTAATCTGAATCAGCCTACACGTGCAGTGCAATTCCCAACCCTTGGTGATGGGGTGAAGTTTGAGCTCAAAACAAGAGTAGTTCATTTACTCCCAAAATTCAACGGAACTCCACTTGAGGATCCCATTCAACATATTGATGAGTTCCTTGATGTCTACACCAGCATGTGTCCCTCTGATATTACTGAAGAACAGATGAGGCTGAGAGCGTTTTCTTTTTCTCTGAAGGAATCCGCTAAAGACTGGTATCATGCTCTACCTCCTGGAAGCGTTACTACTTGGGTGAACTTGAAGAAGTTGTTTCTGGACAAATACTTCCCTGCAATCAAGTCTAATCAACTCAAGAAGCAGATCTGTAACATAGAGCAATTCCCCAACGAGTCGCCTTATGAATATTTTGAGCGCTTCAGGAAGCTGGTAAAGAGCTGTCCTTACCATGGTTATGCTAATCATGATCTTATTCTCTATCTCCATGGAGGACTCTGTGAGGAAGACAGGCGATTGGTCAATTCCTCTTGTGGTGGAAACATCATGAAAAGAACCTATGAAGAGGCTCTAGACATTTTTTCTACGCTGGCTGATGAGTCTAGGCAATATACTGGAAGAGGTTCTAAAAACCTGTCAGCCGCCAATTCTCACTCTAAAATTGATCAAGCTGATTTTGATGTGCTGAAAGAAGAAGTGAGGCGGTTGAAGTTGAAGGGTACTGCTCAACAGGCTAAGGCTTGTGGAATCTGTAATGACGCCTTTCATCCTACTGATGCATGTCCCACACTACAGGAGGAGGTGAATGCAATTGGAGGGTACCAAATGAAGCCAAGAAATGATCCTTATTCAAACACTTACAACCCAGGCTGGAAAGATCATCAGAACTTCAGGTGGAGAGAGTCTGAGTCAACGCGGCAACAGGATCAGTTTCAAAAAGCTAAACCATATGTGCCAAGGCCCCAAGGACAGAATCACAATGCATCCCCTTCTATGGAAGACATGATGACCATGTTGGTACAAAGTAACCTCACTCTTCAAAATAGTATGACTCAACATCAAAATAGTATGACTCAACTGGCTCAAAATCAAGTCAAATTCCAAGATACTACATTAGCAAGCATTCATAACTTGGAACGACAGATGAGTCAAATCTCTGAAGCTGTAAGCAAATTGGAAGCAAGAGATTCGAATAAGCTCCCCTCTCAAACAGAAGTCAACCCGAATATTCGGAATGTCAGTGCCATCATGTTAAGGAGTGGGAGACAACTTGAGGACAGAGAAGTGGACGAATCTGACGAAGGCGAGGGCGGCGACCGCCGCCAGGGTAGCGGCACCCGCCTCCAAAAGGAGCTTGGCTACGACAAATTGGAATTAAATGGCGGCACCCGCCGCCAAGACAGCGGCGACCGCCGCGACGGTGCTCAAAGTTTCGAAAAAAACGGCGAACGCCGCCCCCTGGCGGCACCCGCCGCCAGCCCGCCGCCTCTCAGAAATTGATTTTCCCCCTTCTGATGTTGCTCACAGCCCATCTGTAGATGCCTCAGATGTTGAGAAGGCTTCTAAAATTCCTGTTTTTCCTGAATGGAAGCCCGTTGCTCCATTCCCATCTGCATTAAAGCATACAGAGCCATTGAAGCAAGACAAGGACATATTTGAGATGTTCAGAAAAGTTGAGGTCAACATGCCCCTACTAGATATGATCAAGTCAATTCCTCGTTATGCTAAGTTCTTAAAGCAGATGTGCACTACAAAGAGGATTCAGGATGAGAAAAGCAAGAAAAAGGTGAAGGTGACCGAACATGTCTCAACAATATTTCAAAAGCACTTACCCATGAAATGCGGGGATCCAGGTATGTTCACTATCCCTATAACTATTGAAGGTACTAAATTTGACAAGGCTATGTTAGATTTAGGTGCTTCTATTAATGTTATACCTTCCTCTCTCTGTGAGTCTATGAAACTGGGACCTATTCAACCAACTAATATTTCTATTCAGTTAGCTGATAAGTCCACTGTGCGTCCTATAGGAGTGGTAGAGGATGTTTTGGTTATGGTTGATAATCTTACTTTTCCTGCTGATTTTTATGTGCTTAATATGGAACATGATAATCATGCAATCCCTATTCTGTTAGGGAGACCTTTCTTGAAAACAGCTAATACCATATGTGAGTACTGGTTCACTGACAATGGAATTTAATGGCCAGATTATAAATCATAATATCTACGATGCCATTAAATCTTCATCTAATAATCATTATGTGTATGTTGTTGATGTGCTTGAGCCTGTTGTGAAAGATATTCTTGTTGGAAACCACCTAGATGATATGAAATCTCTTGTTGATTCTAGTTTGGATTTCACTTTATCACCTAATATGCAGGACACTGTTAATAAGTTGGATGCTTACTATAAGCTTCCTCCTGAATTTTTGGGACAAGCTCCTTTACCACTTACCTGGCCTAGCAAGAAGCTTTTGTCTTCTATTGTGCAGACACATGTAGTTGAGTTGAAGAAACATCCAGAGCGCATAGGGCAACCCCCTCCGCCACCCTTGCAACCTCCGTCACGGCCACCACCATTCCCTGAACCAAATTAGTTGTTGGTTTGTAAGTTTTTCTCTTTCTCTTTACTTTTATTTTACATTGGGGACAATGTAAGATTTAAGAATGGGGGAAGGGGATTACTTGTTTTGCATTCATGTAGTTGCATTAGATTAGGCATGTTAACTTTATGTTTTGCATTGATTCAAATTCTTGAAAAAATGAAAAAAAATCAGAAAATTCATAAAAATACAAAAATATTGCATTTAGGTTCATATTTCTCCATTGTTTGATTCTTCTTGTTTCTCTAAAGTTGAGTATGAATTCTAACCCATGATTTGCATGATTTGCTGAAGTTGATATGATATGAGCATGATCATTGATTAATTACCTTGATTATAGGACTAAGCATGTATTTAGCTTGGGTATTTGATTCATTCTGAAGTTCTAGACAAAAAATAGCCTTGTGAGATATTTTTGGCCTTTCATGATTATATTTGTTCTCTACATTCTTGAGTGTATCACCATGACTATCTACCTCTAGAACTTGCGTTATGACTCTTTTTCAAGGCTGCTTTATATGATTAAATGCATGACATTAAAATGATTGAGGCAATGTTTCTTTATAAGCCTATTATTTCCCTTCCTACCTTACGAGATCCATGTTCTTGATACCACATTTCTTTTGAGCTTTAAGCCTATTTTTGATAACTCCACAAAATTTTCCTAGCTAAATAAGCTTGACCCATCCGGAATTTAAGACTTTAGGTGGTGTTTTTGTTTTGTGTGAGTTATGTATAAGTATGGGGGAGTTGGAAGAAAAGGTGGAAAAAGAGGAAATATAACTCTTGGTTGCAAAGTGAAAAAAATGATGAAGATGAAAAGTTTGTGCAAAGCAAACGAAAAAGTTCAGTTTAATTGTTAGTAGTCTTCATAAAGCAAAGAAAGAGTTGAAGAAGAGGCAAAGAAAAAAAAGTGAAGAAAGAAACAAAGTGTATAAAAGTGTGTATGGAGTTGAGAAAGAAAAGTTTGCGTGAAGTAAGAAAAGAAAGTGTGTTGAACGTTGGGTTTAGGATTAGTTCTTTATCCCGGATTTAGCAACACATGCCAAATATGATCCCTTCCAAATTTCTCTTTACCTTGGCCCCATTACAACCCTTAAAAAGACCTCTTGATTTTTGTTATGTGTTTAATTCCCAGCGGTGAAGATTTAGAACTCTGATGCAAGCTTATGGTAGTCTAGTTTTCATGGTTGATCTTGAGCGAAACACCTACCCTTAAACACTTGAGAGTTTGAGTGCAAACACAATTTACCTTGGTGAGGTCTAGAATGAATGATTGGGCTTTACTTTTTGCTTATTATAATGCATGATAGGAAGTCTTGGTCGGGTTTTTGATTATATGTGAAATGCTTGTTTGACTTGAGATGGATGTATGATTGCATTTATGTGGTGTGTTTTGGATTGATGACTTGCTTGAGGACAAGCAAGGGTTAAGCATGGGGGAATTTGATAGCTTACATATAGGTAGTATTTAGGATGCATGTTTACATTTCTTTTGCGTTACTTTTAGGTAGTTTTAGTTAGTTTCTTTAGTGTCTTAGAGTGTCTAGGAGTTTTGGGTTTTTGCACTTGTTCTATGTTGTTTTACAGGTCTTAAAGTGAACAAGTGTGAAAGGAATGGAAACCGGGGAAAGAGCGCTTGAATTCGGGCCATCCGTTGAAGTTGCTGGTTTGACACCTTTGTCTTGTAAGGGTTCGTTCGCGAGCTATAGTAGTCCGATGAAGTTGAGTTTGGCATCATTGGAAAGCTAATCCAAAGATCTACAATTCATGTTTTTACTCCGAGTCCAAATTCCAACTCGAAGTGAGTCAAAACATCCCCCGAAGTGTGACCTGATTTCTGAACCGAGGTGCTGGCGGCACCCGCCGCAACCCAGCGGCGCCCGCCGCCCCTGATAGCCGCGGTGATCTTTACTTGCCACGTGTTTTGTTTCTATTGGTCCTTTTCTATCATTATTATTACGAGATATTATATTTTTGGGATATAGTTTTAGACCTAGTTTGATATATTAGGTTTTAGAGAGTTGCATCTCTCATTCATACACTATTATCATATTTCCCTTTAGTGTTTTTAGCTTTTCATGGAGAACTAAGCCTCTTTGCTTAGTCAGACAGTTTGAAGCATCGTTTGACTTTCAATTGTGAGATTTCTACTCTTTATCTATTGCATGGAATTATTTTTCTCTCTTGTTTGAATTGTTTATGTGATTGATTTCAGCAATTTCTAGGGTTGTTGTTATTGAATCTCAATTGCTAGATCTAGAGAAATTACTGGTTGAGTTTCTCTATTTCATAGTAGCAAACTACATTGTACTAGTATCTGGTTGTCTAGTCTATTGTAGAAGAGAGTTAAATTGCATTCTAGTATAAAGGCTGGTTGTTTTATGCTAGAATTGTATCATGATTATATTCCTATTCTTAATGTTGCTTTTGAATTGAATCTTGATAGTTTCAGGGTTATTCAATTAGTTAGGATTGATAGTATCTGGTTGTGCTATTAATTATCTTTGAAAAGGAATTGGAATTCCATATGCATGCGATATTGAGTGAATCTATGATCAACTTGTCATACGAATGTGGATCTCTGGTTGACTAAGTGTTTTCCCTAAATTGATAAAAACCCAAACTTTAATTGCTTTATTAGTTTTTGCATGCTAGTTAGTAGTTTATTTCATAAACCCCTTTTTACTTTAATTGACATAAAACTCACATAGAAAGATAAATCTCCTCCTTGTGGATTCGACCCTTACTTCCCTAAGACTACAGTCTTTATGATTGTTTGGATTCTTTTGCATAGCCGTGATTTGCACGACCATTTCAGGCTTATCAGTTGCCAAACTTCACTTTGCAATTTGTTGTCGAAACCGACGCTTCCGATGAGGGGATAGGCGCGGTCTTGTTGCAGCAAGAGAAACCGATCTCCTTCTTCAGTAAAGTATTGGGCATTCGGCGGAGGGGTTCTTCATCATATCACCGTGAGCTCTTTGCTATTGTCTCCGCGGTCCAGAAATGGCGACAATATCTCTTAGGTCGGGAGTTCATCATTCGCACCGACCAAAAGAGTCTCAAGGAACTCTTATTCCAGGTTATCCAAACGCCGGACCAACAGTTCTTCATTCGAAAACTCATGGGATATAAGTTTCGTATTGAATACAAGACCGGGGCAAGCAATTGAGTAGTTGATGCATTGTCCCGATGTATGATTCAGGATGACGCCACACTAAAAGAATTTGCGGCCTTGTCATCACCCTTGCCTGAATTGCTTCAACGGTTGCAACGGGAGAATTCGGCCAAGCCTGACTTACAAGCGTTACACGCAGCCGCATGATGTGAACCCCGTTAAGGATTCACGAGAGGATCTTGATCTTGGACTCGTAATTGGTCTTCTCACGTCGGATGGATAGGTTTTGAGACGAAATCGTCTAGACTAGGTAGGGAAGAAGTGAAAGGATTTAAGAAGGTGGCTTCTTTTGACGGAAACCTGAAGAATATGGGACGAGAAGAGAATTGTGTTTGACGCCTTAAAGAGATAGGTCTGGAGCAATCTCGACAGAGTTTCGTTATCAATAATCAAAGCGTGAGAAACAATGGAGGGGGCGTGCCTCTTTTATAGAGGAGATGGCACGCCAAACCCTAGTCTTAACCTAGTGGCAAGGGCGGCATAAGGGAGATGCACGCACGCGGCCCAAGATGCAAGCCCAAGCCCAAAACTCCAAATAAAAGTAGCAAGTACATAAGTAGAAATGTTTCGGAATGGAAATAATGCTATAAATAGTAAGAAACATAAATGGTCACGGTGGCCTAGTCGCGAGTGTCGCGATAAGGTCGTGATAAGGCTGTGGCGCGCCAAAGGCATGTCGCGACACGGGCAAGGGGCGCGGCAGGGCTTCGGCGGCGTCGGGGCTGGTGCGCACCCGGACCTCAAGTGTCGAGGCCGAGGCGCACCAGAACCTCAAGTTCCCACGCCGGGGTGGCCCGGCATGGCATGGTGCTCGGCCTACGTGGCTGGCACGGCACCGAGAATAAGGTTCTCGGTGCCGCGGTGCGTAGCGTCGGCCTGGAGTGCCAGCGCGCCTTCAATGAAGGAGACGCACCGGGTGAGGGGCGCGCTCGTGGCTACGCCGTGGCTTGCGAGGACGCGCGCGATGAGGGACGCGGTGGCTCGGGCTATGGCACGGGTCCTGGCTCGAGTGATTGGTCCGTCAGAGCGCACGGACATGTCTTCCTCTTCTTGGCTCGCCGTCATGGTGGGGCTCACATCACCCTCCCCCCCTTGGGTGGGAAACGTCCCCGTTTCCTCGTCATGATACTCGGGATCCACGTAAGGAGAGAGATCCGAGACATTGAAGGAGGCGGAAACGTTGTACTTACCCGGGAGGTCGAGTATGTAAGAGTTGTCGTTGATGCGCTGGAGGACCTTGAAAGGGCCGTCCCCTCGTGGGTGTAGCTTCGTCTTCCGAGCAGCGGGAAAACGTTCCTTCCGAAGATGGACCCACACCAAATCTCCGGGATCAAAGATCAACGCGCGGCGTGCCTTGTTGCGTTGGGCCGCGTATTGATCCGAGCGTTTCAGCAGCTGGGCCTTGGTGCGCTGATGTAGGCGTCGGATATGGTCGGCGCGGTTGGCCGCGTCGACATGCTCCTCGAGCTTGAAAGGCAAAGGCACCAAGTCCATTGGCGTGCAAGGGTTACGCCCATAAACCACCTCGAAGGGGGTCATCTTCGTCGCAGAGTGGAAGGACCTGTTATAAGCAAACTCAACATGGAAAATTAAGTCCTCCCACCGACGTGGGTTTGCCTTGACCATCGTCCGAAGAAGAGTGCCCAAGGTCCGATTGGTCACCTCAGTCTGACCATCGGTCTGGGGGTGATAAGCAATAGAAAATAGGAGTCGTGTCCCTAACTTCCCCCAAAGCGTTCTCCAAAAATGGCTGCAAAACTTGGTATCCCTATCACTAACGATAGTTCGAGGGATACCATGTAGCTTCACCATATGTTCAAAGAACAAATTAGCGATTTCCACCGCATTATTAGTCCCCGTACATGCAATGAAGTGGGCCATTTTGGAAAACCGGTCCACGACTACAAAAATGGAATCCTTTCCACGCCTCGACATTGGGAGTCCCGTGATAAAATCCATAGAAAGATCTTCCCACGGGGCATCGGGAATTGGTAGGGGCGTGTAAAGTCCATGTGGTTCGGACCGAGACTTGGCAGTATGACACGACACACAACTTTGACAATACTTGTTAACATCTCGAGCCATGTGAGGCCAGAAAAAATGTTCACGAAGTGTTGCCAACGTTTTGGCTATGCCAAAGTGGCCTCGGCCATCATGAGCTTCTTGGAGCAACAAATGTCTCACCGAAGATGCCGGAATGCAAAGCTTCCCAGCTCGGTAAAGATACCCGTTGTCTAAGAAGAAAGACTCATGAACTCTGGAATGCTCAAGGTTTTTAATGACCGAGGAAAAATACGGATCCGAGGCGTATAATTCCCTGATCATAGCGAACCCGAGCAATTTGGAATGTAACTGGGTTAAAAGAATATACCTTCTAGAGAGAGCGTCGGCGACGACGTTCTCTTTGCCTTTTTTGTGCGCAATGACGTAGGGAAACGTCTCCATGTATTCAACCCAGCGTGCGTGGCGCCTATTCAGAGTCGTTTGACTCTTGAGATAAGCCAAGGCCGCGTGATCCGTATGAATTACGAACTCGCTTGGCCATAGATAGTGTTGCCACGTCTTAAGGACCCGAATAAGAGCGTTCTTTATCATAGGTCGGATAATTCAATGTAGCCCTTGCTAGCTTCTCGCTAAAGTAAGCGATTGGCCTTTGTTCTTGAAGGAGTACGCCGCCAATACCATAGTCGGAAGCGTTGCACTCGATCTCGAAGCGTTTTGAGAAGTCCGGAAATTGAAGGACCGGGGCTCGGCACAAAGCATCTTTCAAGGCCTCGAATACGGCCTCGTGATGCGGCATCCACTTTATTGTGGCTGCCTTCTTGGTTAAAGAATGGAGTGGCCCGGCGATAGAACTAAAGTCCTTGACAAATCGCCGATAGAAACCAGCTAACCCCAAAAAAGAACGAACCATTGTCGGGGTCGTTGGGGTTGGCCACTCACGGATGGCCCGGATTTTGTCAGAATCCACTCGTAGGCCATCCTTGAATACGACGAAACAAAGAAAGTTCGTCGTATCCGAGCAAAACACACACTTGTCCAAATTTACATACAAAGAATGTTCGCGGAGGCAATCTAACACTTGCCTAAGGTGCCCCGCGTGAGAGTCCAAAGTTCGACTATAAACTAAAATGTCGTCAAAATACACGACGACGAAAAGTCCCAAAAATTTACGCAAAACAAAGTTCATTAATCTCATAAAAGTAGAAGGAGCGTTAGTGAGGCCGAAGGGCATCACCAACCACTCATAAAGACCGTGTTTGGTCTTAAAAGCCATCTTCCACTCGTCCCCTTCTTGCATCCGAATTTGATGGTAGCCGCTCCTCAAATCAATCATTGAAAACAGCACGGCGCCACGTAACTCGTCTAGCATGTCATCCAAGCGGGGAATCGGGTGACGGTATTTGATGGTGATTTGGTTGATGGCACGGCAATCCACGCACATCCTCCAAGAACCATCCTTCTTCGGCACCAAGATAACCGGAACCGCACATGGGCTAAGTGACTCTCGAACATAACCCTTGTCCAAAAGAGATTGGACTTGGCGTTGTAGCTCCTGAGTTTCCTTAGGAGACGCCCTATATGCAGCCCGGTTCGGCAATGAGGCACCGGGAATGAGATCTATGCGATGCTCGATCCCCCGAATAGGTGGTAACCCGTCGGGGAGCTCGGCAGGCATAATATCCGAGAACTCCTGTAGCAAGGCAGAAATAGAGGGAGGTAATACGTGTGTCTTACCAATAGTAATATTAAATAAAGGACACTGTAAGAAACAAGTAAAACTCCCCTCGATGTGCTTGACCACGTCGCGCCTACGGCATAGAAATAAACGATCTTGCACCGAGCCGAGGAGTGGGGGCTCGGCGTCCTCGCTCGTCCGAGGCGCGCCATGGGCGCCATGATGCTGGCCAACAGGCCCTTGCGAATAAGGAAGAGGGGCACCAGGCGTGCCACTGGAATGTTGCTGGATCGATCCAGCGCCGCTGGGCAACGCCGCTGGCGCGTTGTGGCGCGCAGCCGAGGACGTGCTCGGCGTCCGAGGCACCTTCTTGATTTTTGCTCGGCGCTTCTGGTTCGATTCTGGATGGGATCCAGAAATTGGTGTGTTGGAACCAACTGCGCCGCCAGAATTGTCGCCATGGCCAAAAACGCCGTTTGATGTGGTATTCGGCGTAGGTGCGGCCGTGGCTTGCTTCCGAGCGTTAGCTTGCTGCCTTTCGGCTTCTTCCTATAACGCTTCACTCGGAGACATGGGTAAGATGGTCACGCGTTTACCATGGTAATTGAACATGTAAGTGTTCAACCGGCCATCGTAAATCACGTGACGGTCAAACTGCCATAGACGGCCAAGAAGGAGATGTGTGGTGTCCATGTCAGTGACATCAAATAAAACCGAATCGGAATAAACACCAATGGAAAAAGAAAGGCTAACCTGTTTCGTGATCCAATGGTCACCATCATTCGAAATCCAAGCGAGTTTGTAGGGCTTTGGATGGTCCGTTTGAGGCAACTTGAAGTGGTAACCAACCTTTCTTGACAAGAAGTTTCCGCAGCTTCCCGAATCGATAATCACACTTAGGGAGACGTTTTGGACCAAACACCTCGTACGGAAAATGTTTTCCCGTTGATCGGTTGGCACGGTCTCCCACATGCTAAGCGCTCGGCGCGTCACTAACAATAACTTGTCAACGCCGGCGTCGATGTCCGAGGGTGCACAATATGCGCCGTCTTCAATTGGAGCCGCGTCATCCTCTTCCGACTCATCCTCGTCAACGCTCTCGTACGCTGCGTTTTGAGCCGAAAATAACACACGCTTCGTGTTAGGGCAATCCCGTTTCAAGTGCCCTCGGCCACCACATTGATAGCACTCGATGTCTCGAGTTCGTTGTGGGGGAGGGGCTGCCTTGTCACGGTTTTGGCCCATCGAAGCGCCCTTAGAGTCCGAGTCGGGGGTACCTACCTTTGGTTTAGAATAAGAAGAAGGAGCAAACGATTTAGTACCCAAAGCGGAAGGACTAGAGTTAGAGCCATACCTTGGAAATGGGGACGCCTTCGGCCTCTTGAATTGCGTGTAAAGCTCCATGGTCGTGTGTATCAAGCGTCCCAAATCTTTGATCGGCAAGACAACCAAGCGATCTCGGATCCATTGGTGGAGTCCCGCCACGAGGCGAGACCGCAACGCCCCCGGTGAAGCGCTTATGCCGGCTTTGAAGAATAAATCTTCTAAGTAAGCAAAGAACTCCTCCGGAGTCCGGGATCCTTGACGTGAGTCCGGGATCATCGTCGCGACCTCCAGTTTGAGGTAGGCGACCTCGTCTTGCTGAAACTCCGACCATACCGGCAGCATTCCGTAGCTGGGCCGTTATCTACAAAGCTGGCCCGGATATTTTATGGCCCTTTTACGGTATTGGAGCGTATCGGGGCGGTGGCGTATCGTTTAGAATTGCCCAAAGACGCCAAAATCCACAACGTCTTTCATGTGTCTTTACTTCGACCCTTTGTGGCCACCAATGTCGCCCCTATCCAGCCAGCCTTTCCGGACGAATTCCTCCATGATCGCCCCCTCTCTCGCCCGCAGAAAGTTGTCCAAGAACGCCAAGTGATGGTTGATGGCGTTGCCCGAACCGAATGGCGCGTGGTTTGGTCCGATGGATCCGAGGACGACGCCACCTGGGAGCCCACCGATCAGCTGCTGCAGTCCTTCCCTTCCTTGCGGCTTGAGGACAAGCCGAATCTTATCGGGGAGAGATTGATACGGTTCATCCCGAGGCCATACGGAGGTCAACTCGTGAACGGCGAGTTCCGAGCCGATTTAGAGACTAATTTCTTTAATTTAATTATTTGTTTTATTTATTGTAATTTTTTTAATAGGAGTTCTACTCCCTTCTCAGGTTTTCTTTCGGGTTCTTTCCTGAGTCGCTTTTATTGAACCCGTAGGGCATAGCTTATATAAACCCTTGTAAGCTAAAGTTGAGAAATTATCCAAGAAATAAACTCTTCTGCCCTAATTCTCTGTCTTCTCCTCTCTCCTTTCGTCTCCCTCGACCTCGGGCCGCATGCCCATTCACTTCTCGGTTTCTTGGTTCATAATTCTTTGGTACGCTAGGGTTTCTAGCTTATCATGACATCATAAAATGGGTTTTATATTGAAATAAAAAGGCAGGGCCAATCTTTGATAAAGTAGTTTGTCAACTGAAATCGATGCCCAAGGCAAACCAAGTCCTCTGATAGAGAACCATCAAAAATAAATATTAAAAAAAAAACCTCGAAGATTGACACACAAAAGATGCATAAGCCGAAAATGAAAATTTAGATGAAAAGGAAAAACAAACCACATACACTATGAAAAGGAAAAACTTTACCACATACACTAGTTAAACAAGCTTAGTTCGGAAAACCTGGCTACTCAAATATAAGATCAAAGTTTGAAATAAGCACGTCTTTGGAAATATATTCCCCCAATTGGAGGAAATTGAAGCACATCTGATCGATATACAACAAAATCCAAGGACTTACATGTTGCCAAGAAGAAATTCAACGACAATGTCGGTTATTGACAAGAAAAAAAGAAAAACTTTTGAACTTTCATAAAACGTACCGGGCGCAAAAAGAAAAGACCAAATACATCAAATATGCAGATTATAACAACGGTTTCTATCATAGGTGTGCGACGGGAAGAAGAAACATAAGGATAATTAAATCTATTCATGTGTCAAATGGGACATTCATTGTTGGTGATGAAAATGTACGTCGAGAAATAAGAACATAGTTCAGACGTAGATACCTTAGGCAACCAATTTATTCAAATATTTTAGAGACCCAATTAGAATTGATTCATCTTGAAATCACGATTGAAAATAATACCAAACTTACAACAGAAGTAACAGACATAGAAATTCGAAATGTAGTGTTTAGTCTCGGTAGAAATAAATCGTCTGATCCTGATGGAATGATTGCGAAAATTTACCAAAAATATTGGCATACGGTTGGTCCATCGATTAATAAAGCAATAAAAGCATTTTTTTCGTCTGAGTTCCTTCTTAAATAAATTAACCATACCTCCATTACGTTGTTGCCAAAATGTGATAATCCTTCAAACATAATCAATACCGACACATAAGCCTATGTCCCACCATTTACAAGATTATAGCAAAAATATTGGCTGAATGGTTAAAAGTTATTCTCCCTAAGATATTCCACCCTCTACAAGGGGCATTTGTTACAAATCGTGCTATTTAAGACAATGTAGTTATTGGGCATGAAATTTTTCATTTGTTCCATCAAATAAAATGTTGTGCTGGTTGGGTCGCAATTAAATTAGATATGGAAAAAGCATATGATAGAGTTGACTGCCAATTTCTATTTAGAGTCCTTGAAAATTTTGGATTTAGTATGACATTCATAAAATGGGTTAGAGAATCTGTGCAGATAGTTTCTTTTTCGGTCCTAGTAAACAATTTACCGATCGATATATTTGTACTAGAAAGAGGATTAAGACAGGGGGGGCCTTTGTCACATTGCTTTTTATCATTGGTCCAGAGCTCCTCTCCCGCCGATTACAGAGAGAATGTACGACCACTGTGAGATGTGTTGGCTCTCTATTATTCAAGGAGGCACGAAAATTTCATTCCTTTCATTTGCAAACGACATCATTATTTTTGGTTTCGCGACGGTAATGGCTTTTAGAAACATAAAATCAATTTTGAAATGTGTTGGCTCTCTAGGGAAGTATTTGCCTACATCTTGGATAAGCCGTTTACTGTCTATTCTAATTCCAAAACAACAAATTTATGACAAACTATACTGGTCTCCTAGCAAAAAGGTTTGTTCTCCGCCTATTCGGCGAGTACCTTCCTCTCCAAGGAAGAGAGTACAAATGATAGTGGATTTGAAAATTGGATACCATGCCAAAAGATAAAATATTTTTATGGAAGGCGTGTGTTAATGGTTTACCAACTAAAGATAGATTGATCCAACGACATGTTGCAATTACTTCTGGATGTCCATTGTGCTAGCACCAAACTGAAACCATCATGCATTTGTTTTTACAATGCACATATACTATTACAACTTTTCAACACATAAATCCATTATTGGTTGACGCAATGTTGGGTGCTCAAGATAATGGTTGTGGATTTCTACGCAATACAGAATTTGAAAAATATGTTACCATCTAAAAAGTTTCGTGAATTGGTAATAGGGTGGTGGGGCATATGGTACTGCCATAATAGAACGACCTTTGATCAATCCTTAGATAGACCGTTCACAAATGTAGATGATTTTATTTGATATCAAATTACGACCTGACACAATACCAAAACCCTAGAGGAAGAACTCCACAGCTCTACGAGACACCCAAGTGTTGCTAATCTAAGAAGTAGAATAAAAAAAATGGGCAAAACCCTGCATGGACTTTGTTAAAATAAATGTTGAGGGCTCAAAAGGAGAAAATGGGAAGGCGACAACGAGATACATACTCCATGATCATCAGGGAGAGGTCCTCTGCATGCATGCACATGCTACTGAACACTAGAGTGTCATACAGGAAGAGGCTTGGGGCATGTACAAATGCAGTATGTGAAGCCAACAATAGACATTTAAAGAAAATTGAAATAGAAGGCGACAACCTATTGGTGATATAGGCCTTACAAGGTAGCGAATCTTGTCCATGGCCGATTGAGATGATGATTGTTGATACCCTTGTCCTTCTGCAGTCATTCGAGGCAGTACAAACCTAACACGTGCCTCGCAAATGCAACTCAATGGCGGATTTTATTGCTAGACTACGCTACTCCTGTAGTATCAATCAGATAAGAGACCACAATTGGCTTTCAATTTCTCATCCGTAAGAATGCATTAGGTTGAAACGTTTTTTCAACCTAATTTTTACCTACTAAAAAAAAAGCCGAAAATGAATGTATTGAAGCCCACATATTTTCATGTAAAGTGGCATCAGACATTGTGATCTAAATACAACAGAGCTCATCAACATCGTTCAAAATCAATGTACTTCAGTCAATGAGTCAAAGCAGCAGCAAGTCAGATTCAGAAGGCTCCAATAATCCTCAGAAAAATGAAAATCCCCCCAAAAAAACGGAGGAAAAAAGAAATGATCTGTGCTAAGCAAGAAACAGTTGCATCATCTAAACAGTCTTTCACCTGCATTTTATTCACTCCAAAAATTTTGCCCTTCCCGCCCCCTCCCTTGGATCCAAGACGATGACTCTTCAGACAAACTACTCAATCTCATGCAGGTGGTGAGGAGGGGGCGACCAAGGAAAGAGAATAGGCACGTGTAAAAATTCAAGAAAAAACAATCCAAGATTCATCTCATTGGTCACAGGGAGCTTCTGAAGTAGTAGTAGTAGCAACAGTAGTAGTTGATTCATGTGTAGGATGCCCAGCAGAATCTTTCAGATCTTCAACAGACTTTCCACCATCTGGGTATCCACTGTTTTTGTCCTCCACAGGCTCGGGTTTCTGTATCCAGTCAGATATTTTGGACGATTTGGAAGGAGAAGATTCCGAGTAGTTCTTGGTGGAAGAAGAGTTCTTTTGGAAAGGAACGTAGCCAGCGATTGGATGGTCGAATTTGCAGGCAGGCCCGTATTTGCAGACACCGTACATACGAAAGTGCGAACACATGGCTTCTCCCTGCTAATAGCAAATGTGTGAACATATTATTGTAAACTTCTGAGATTTGCATGCCAAGTGATTATTAGATTTGGATAAACACTACTTACAGGACGCAGAGGGAGGCCATGGTGGCCTAGACTATTATTATACACTGATAATTGAGCAATTCTTTCCTTTGGATGGTGGTACTTGCAATCAAAACCATATTTGCAGCTTCCGTTGCTCATGAAATATCTGCAATCTGGCTGGTCAGGTCTATCAGGGAGACCCAGCATCTTTCCTGAAGAATTAAATGGCACGTTCGTGCCCAACGCTTCTTGATCCTTGGCGTTGTAGAAACTGGTCCCGTAAATATTAGGAGGCATGGTTCCCTAATCAAATGCAAAATTTCTGTTTACAGTCAAGCCAATTTCCATGCAAACTTCTAACTTATAACCTAACTTGGAAATTGGAATTATCAACTCTCACCAGAATAAGATCTTAGAACTACAAATTTTCCATGTCAAACACACAACTTCTTCTATGTACAGTCAAGCCAATTTAGTCTAATTCAATTCGGGGTATGTTTAGGATCAAAACAAAATAATAACACCATTCAAAAGGACTGGAAACATCTACCCGGATGCAAAATTTCTAGGTCAAATGCAAAATTCATCATCATCGCCCAGTATAGTCCCGCACAAGCAGGATCTGGGGGCAAGATAGGGGGAGGGGGGGGGGGGGGGGGGGGGGTGGCGGCATACCATGATCAGGAGGATGCGCCCAATAGACTCAAGGAAAATTGAAATTCAGCTATGTGACAATAATAACTGAATTTAGTTAAAATGCACCAAATTGATATAGGGGCTTTATCCATCTCAAAGGCGCTGTATGAGCCAAAGAGCAAGAGGATGCGCTGGAGTAGTCATAACACCGGGAGTAGTCAAAATTTCCAGGTCAAATGTAAAATTCTCTCCAGAATAAGAAGTTAGAATTATGAATGAATTCAAAGAAAATACATACCACATAAGTGCTCCAGCCTGGAGTAGTCATAACACCTTGAGAGGAAGGAATGGCAATGGGTGCATAAACCGGTGGACCAGGTACTCTTGGACCTAATAGTAATGAAGAACTAGGTAACAGCCATGATGAAAGTCCATTAGCATAAGGCATACCAACTGAAGGGTAAACCAATGAATTCATTGCCCCGTAGGCTGAGGCACGAGGAGGCACAGTCAAGCAAGATTCAGCTGGAGATGACTGAGGATGGTTAAACTTGCATCCCACTCCAAATTTGCAAGTACGAGTTCGCATATAATGTGGGCAACACTTTACATCCTGAAATTATTATTAGTAAATACAGCAATTAAGTCAAAAACCAACTAGAAACAACCAATATTGACACATTCTCACCGAGAATAAACTGAGGGAGGAAATAAAATCAAGTGTCAAATATATTTAAGCAAGCACCTGACGAATTGGTAGGCCTAAGTAATTCAGTGGTGCCTGTTCAGCAGGAACCCTGTCATTGGGATGATGAAATTTACATGACGCTCCATATTTGCAAGTTCCTGTCTTCAAATAAAACTGCAAAGTTCTACCAATTAGGTTCATCCAATAATCTACTACGAAAAATGAGACACATACTTTATTATCACAAATTCTATGGAGAATCCAACTAAAAATATTTTACCATAGATGCAATTTCCCTTCCAAAAATTATACCATAGACGATAAGACGGACAAATACAAGGCTTACTAGATTCCATTCAAATTGAACGTCATACGGTTCAAGCCTCCCTTAAATGCAATGGATAAATCAGTTGCAATATAAGGAGCATCATAGTAGCAATTGCAAGTAGAAAATTCAACCCAAATTTATATGTAGTACTCCCACATTTTTACCTACTCTTTTACATATAGGTCAATCATTTTGAACTTACAGAAAACTGAACATAAAAGCCCAACTCAAGAGAATCTTTGAATAAGACAATAGGGTAGCACATGCTCTAGAATGTGATAAAAGATCAGTTAAAATAATGTGTATATTCATGTAAACAGTAAAATTTTGTGCATCATGTCATTGGTTGACAGCTAAACATTTTCTGGTTTTTTCTACTCAGCATTTCCTTTGTCAAATTTCATATCTAAGCAACCAATTCGGAAAGAAGGTTAAGAGCATATAATCTTCCCCTTGGCCTTCTAGAAACATGGTTCCCACAGCCTTACAAATAAGAACTAGGTAAACTTCATTTTTTGCAAACCTAGCAAAGCTTCTGACTTCAAAAAAAAAAAACATATACCAGATGAGTAAAGTAAGGAAAAAGACAGACTTTACAACTTTCTTTATTCTGATTTTGGATGTTAGCTACCTAATTCCCTTAGCCTTAACTGTTCAATCATAGATATCTTAGTTTACCTACAATGACATTCAAGAACGTCATTCAACTACTAGGATCAAGAGAGAGAGCTTGTTGTGACAAGTTAAAAGATTTAATTCACATGTTAAAAATTCTCCATTCATTTCAGATAAATCAGCTTAAAGCGGTACCTATAGCAAATTTGGTGTTCTAGAAAACACTAATAGCATTAGCCGAAACACTCAACTCAAGGAAGAACAAGAAGATCAAATTCAGATAAGAAAACACATACCCCACAATCAGGTTGTCCAGCTCTTTGTGGAAGTTCTCCTTTACTCTGAACACCCTGAACACAAAGAAACTACTGAGTTTTGCATCAGAAAATTCTTGTAGTCATCCCAAATTGAAAGAGGAAATAAAACCCTTATATGCTGATAACATTAAGCAATGATACCATGTCACCATTCTATTTATTTTTTTAAAACAAGTGAAATCCCGACAAAAAGACATTAGATGTATTATAGATCAAAACACAAAAAGTTACCTTAGGAGGATTGAGAGGGTGATTGAACCGGCATGTACTGCCATATCCACATGAGCCGGTTCTTAAGTAGTATACGCAATCCGGTTCACCGGGCCGATCAGGGTATGGCGGTGGAGAATCACCACCACCCTTTCCATCACAATTACCATTGCCGTTTTCAATCTTCATCCTCCAAATCCCCACTGCAAAATTTTCAAGAACCCGGAAAAAAAGGGGTGAATAAATTTTGTAAGTGCAAAACAAACAAGAACGAACGAAAGAAAAATCTACCCTAAGTTACACACAATTGATTGCCTAAAGAAGGAATGAATGGTTTCAGAGCTCTATTCTACAATGACCCGGAAAAAGACACTACCTACATCTTCAATGTATCATCTAATCAAAGGAGAAACAAGGATTTTATAAAGTAAGAACAACCCAATTTAGGAACACAAACGGTGAACATGTTAACAAAGCCGATTTAATCGCAGGGAAAACGAGATTGGGAATTTTATAGAGATCAATCAGAACGGTATTCACAGGAAATATACTATTTTAATTTTTACAAAAATCACAATTCCGATAGACAAAGATCAGGGATTTTTACTGAAAATAGTTAAAATTCTGAGGGGGGACAAGTAAACAGAGTACCTTCAACATTATCAACGGGGCCATTGAAGGAATTGGGGACAGTGTTACTCTGATTCTGCCTATTATCAGGCATCGATGAGCAATGAATCAAAGAAAAAAGAGCCCAGAATAAGAAAATATGGAAACCGGTTAAAATTTACGCTCGAAAAGAATTGTAGCCAGAGAGAGAAGTTTATAAGTTTAATCCAACAACCGGGGCAACTACACTATGAGAGATAATAGAAGAGAAGAAACAGGTAAAGATTTTGACGAAGTCATGAAGACTTGGACAATATTCCGATCAATTTGTGACCAAAACTGGAGAGAGAGAATGGGGTGGGGACAGAAAAGGAAATTGATGACCCATTAACCCTCTCTCAAGATCTTCCGGGGAGGAAAAAAAAGAATTTTAAGGAGAAAAATCACTCTCTTTATTTTTTTGTAAGGATTAATATTACTTTAGTACTATGTGAATTGTGATTTTCTTTCCAAAATTATGATTTTATTATTCGGGAAATTATTGTGAAAATGTGAGATTCAGTTATACTTGTTGCATTAAATAAAATTTTAATTATACATGTTGAATTAATTTAAATTTAGTCTCTACTTTTTCTAGTTTTTTAAAGTTATGTGTTCTTTCTTTTTCTCTTCTCTACTTGTAGATTTCACGAGGCATGATTAAGAATATATGGATCTCATGAGACCCCGGCACACATAGTTTTTTTTTATTTGTTCGTACTTCACACACAAGAATTAATTGAGATAATCTTTAAATGGGATAGAGAATTCTTAAGAGCATATAAAAGAAAACTATTTCTAGTTTTTTAAAATTATGTGTTCTTTCTTTTTCTAGTTTTTTAAATTTAGTCTCTACTTTTTCTAGTTTTTTAAAGTTATGTGTTCTTTCTTTTCTCTTCTCTACTTGTAGATTTCACGAGGCATGATTAAGAATATATGGATCTCTCATGAGGCCCCGACACACATAGTTTTTTTTTTATTTGTCCGTACTTCACACACAAGAATTAATTGAGATAACCTTTAAATGGGATAGAGAATTCTTAAGAGCATATAAAAGAAAACTATTAATTCTTGTGTGTGAAGTACGAACAATAAAATATCTAATCATCTCCCTACTCCTACCGATTATCTTAAGCTCAACCTTCCAATCCGCAACAGTGATGAGCTTCTTGCATTTGTTGATCAATGTATAGGAGTCATTTCCTGGGCCCTCCATGAGATTAATGCAGCACACCACATCCATGACATCAACCTCAACCTGCAAGTTTTGAATTCCCAGCTCCCTAGCAATATGTAAGCCAAGCATCACACCAATCAGTTCAGCCCTGAAAGCAGAGCTCCCTCTCTCAGTTATGGCATATGCACAAACACATCCTCCTTCATTATCTCTCAAAATACCGCCATCATAAACCATATGTTCTCCAGACTTGTACGAGCCATTCGAATTCAGTTTAACCTAGTGTAGAGGTGGTTTCCTCCATAGTGGATCCGGTTTAGCAACAGCACTTGTCAATTCAATTTTCTCCTCCACCTTGTTTTTTGTTTTCAAGTACTCCCTAGTACACAGTTGTATAAATTCATGTTTTTCATTCGGAATTTGTTCAACATCTCCAAAGATTCTTGTGTTTCTCCACCTCCAAAGCCACCAAACACAAGTAGCAAAGAGAGAATTCCATTTTCCTGGTTGTTGTAGGTTTATATGGATCCAATTCAGCAGATCCATTTGGAAAAAACCAGCAATTGCCCTCCCCTGTAAAAGCATGTCCCAAACCACACGAGCTTGATGACAATCACGAACAATATGCAGGGCAGACTCAGATATTGCACCACAAGTGTGGCATGATGGATTTGTTGTGAGATGTCTCCTAATTCTTTGTGCATTGGAAAGAATGCAATCATGACTTAGCATCCAAAGAAACATTTTAATCCTCTCCGGAGCATCAACCTTCCACACCTTCTTCCAAACCGCATTGTCAATTTTCCCCGGTTCCCTTCTCATAATTTCAAGAGCCGATTTGATGGTTAATTATCCATTCCTTGTTCCTTTCCAGAAAAAATTGTCACTCGCATTATCTTCCACAACTTGGATCTCCGCAATCTTATTAAGAGCATCTTCTGGCAAGATAAACCCGAAATCTTTCCACTTCCACGCTCCATCATGCCAGTACTTCGCCACTGTTCCATTGGCTAGATCTTCCAATGGTTCATCTGTTTCCTACACAGTGCGACCAAAATAAGGTTTTTCTTCCATCTCCGATTGCAGACTGTAAACCCTGGAGAAGCGTCCCCTTAGCTTTGACAACTCCATTCTAGAGATTGGATGCTCTTTGCCTGGCCTGAAACATGTCTTGATCACATCTCCCTTGGCAATACTTTCCTCTCACAACTCTCGAGAAAAGTGATTCTGGTTCCTTAAGAATTCCCCATCCCATTTTGGCCATGAAAGATCAGTTCACTTGGCGCATACTATGCATTCCTAGGCCACCACCCTACTTAGGTTCTATCACTTCTTCCCAACTTACCAGATGTATTTTCCGCTTTTCTTTTATAGAACCCTAGATAAAGTTCCTTGTTTTTTTCTCAACAGCATCACAAATATGTAACAACAAGTCTGCAGTTTGCATTGAGAAATAAGGAATACTCTCAATAGCAGACTTAGCAAGCACCACCCTCCCTGCCATGGAAAGATATTTGGCACGCCAGCCTGTAAGTTTTCCATTGACTCTTTCAATCACATGTTTATAGAGATTCTTGTTCACCCTTTTCTTGGTAAGATTGACTCCTAGATAGCGCCCAAGATCTTCAGCTGCTGGAATGCAACTCTCCTCTGAAATATCTTTCATCACACTTTCTAGTGTACTATTTGAGAAACAGACCCGAGATTTGGGGAAACTGACTTTTGATCTTGACTCGTGACAGAACTTATCAAGACAATACTGGATAACACAAGTCTGTTCCAAAGAAGCTTCCGCAAATAGGACTAGATCATCCGCAAAGGACAAGTGAGACAGTTCCAGACCTTGTTCTCCAAGCATTATAGGTTTCCAAGCACCATTAGCCACCGCTTCATCAATAATGTGACCCAATCTTTCCATACATAGCACAAATATATATGGAGAGAGTGGATCGTCTTGTCTAACTCCTCGAGAAGGCCAAAATTGCTCACCAATTTCACCATTCCATAGGACCTTCATGCTACAAGTCCTAATACAGTTCATGATAACATGTCTCATCGGCTCAGGTAGTTTAAGCTCATACAACGTGTCTTCAATGAATGCCCATCGCAATCTATCATACGCCTTTTCAAGGTCAATTTTCAACGCCATCATACGAGCTCCTCGTTTATTTTTCATTAAATGCATAACTTCCTGGGTAAGTACTATATTATTTGAAATTTGTTTGCCAGGAACAAAGCTTGTTTGAGTTGGAGCAACCACTTTCTTCATAATTGTTTTCAATCTCACCACGATGGCTTTTGTATGATCTTAAAGGCCACATTGCATAGGCTGATCGGTCTGAGCTGACTCACCATGTGTGGGTTATTCACCTTTGGAATCAAAGAGATTAGAGTCTCATTCAGGCTTTCTGGGATCGTCCCACCATTGAGAATTTTTAATGCCTCCCTTTCCACCTCTCCTTCACCTGGTTCTAGTTTTTCTGAAAAAATATAGCATTGAAGCCATCCCGACTCGGGGCCTTGAGCGGGCCCATGCTGTAAATCGCTTCTCTAATCTCTTGAGAATCTAAACTCTTATACAAAATATCATAGTCAGCTACCAAAATTGTGGGAAATCTGTTACGAGGCATATCAAACGGACCCACAAACTCAGCAGCTTCCTCCATGTATTGCCTTTGAAAATGTTCAGTAACCATCTCTTTTAAGTCGTTTGGATCCCAAAACCACTTGCCCTTAACATCTTGCTAGCCATCAATCTTATTTCTTTTCCTTCTCATCACCACACATGCGTGAAAGTACCTGGTATTACGATCCCCATCTCTTAATGCATTAGTTCACGCCTTTTGAACCCATAGAAGATAAATTTGTTGAAGCACATCTTCCAATTCTATTTTCAAATTACTCTCTAGCAAAATAAGATTCCGGGTTTGATTCCACAGAGCCGACGTTGCACACCTTCAATTCTCTTCCAAAGTCTGTTCTTTCGTCTAAAAAGGTTTCCAAAATTTTTTTTATTCCAAACTTGGAGCTGCATATCCAAGTTATTGAGAGCTTTTGGAAGATCAGCACCTTTATCCCAATTATCCGCTAAACAATACTGAAATTCTTCATGGAGTAGCCAAGCAGCTTCTTCAAATTCAGTTCTCCAGGCCATGTTACATAGCGCTCTATCAAGTCTTGCACCAGTTTTAGAACCATCCTCATTTCCTCTATTCCACGTGTAATATGGTCCATGTGCAATATGATAATATGAATATTTTCATATTATAACATTAATGTAGTATTAGATTAAGGCCATGTGTCCTTTTCGAAATTACACTATGTTTACTCCATTTTCACCACATTATTAATGTTTATGGTTTAATTTTAAAGTTATTTGCTATAATAGTATCTACAAGTGAGTAAGTCCATAACATTCTTAGGGTATAATCGTGTTAAGTGAAGAGAAAGAAGACTATTTAAATTTAAAAAATGAAGAGTTGAGATTAAAAGGAAAAAAGTGAAAAGGAGTTGTAAATTATAAATAATGTTGAGTTCTATTTAAAAATATTTTTAGATAATAAATTTTAAAGGTTGAAATGACAGGTTAACTCTTGCATGCTTATTATGAACTTTAGTATATTAAATGTGCACTTTTTTGGTCGAATACATGCGCACTTTTATATAAATATGTAATGTGCACTTGTACTTTTACTAATACAAATATGCAATTTTTTGACGAAGGACTTACATTTAGTATAAATTCTGGTTTGTGAACTAGCTGAAAAAAACCCTACAAACCAAGTAAATTAGTTTGTGTCGATCGACTCAACCCAATCAAAAAAAATAGTGGGACTTAGTTTTTCACCCAAGTAAAGGGACGAAGACAAGAATTAAACATGGAATCTTTCAATACCACATGTCTTCTTAGCAGATTTGGCATGTACATTATTATAATAAATGTGCATTTTTATATAACATGTAAATTTTGTTAAAAAAACGTACTCGAAATTTTACTACGTATATATATATATATATATATATATATATATATATATAGAGAGAGAGAGAGAGAGAGGGGGCCTTCACTCAGGACAACAAGTAAATTTATAGTCAAGACCCCGTTGAGTATAGGGAAGTCAGGATCGTTCCACGAGAAGCAAGGTTGTTTGTCTATCAACTACTAAAAATCAAACAAAAGCAAGCAAAACACTCACAAGTAGCCTCGTTAACGACGTTGTCAGGGTCGTTAACGAACCACCGTAAACAAAAGACTCAAACTAACGACCTAAACAGATTCAGTACCGAGCTAGCGAACTCAGCAACGAATATCTCTCTAAGAAAATTCAAATAAAAACAAAGATCTAGGACTAGGGACACCACAACATAGTCATGCATATAAACTCGTGAGAAAATGAGATCATGCCTTTAAACAGATAAATTCATCAACTTTCATTGAATATCAAGTAAATTAACCTACTTTCGTAACCCAATTCACTCAATTGCTTGTTTTGGATCTAAAGCTTGAAACTTTCGTATTCAAACAATATCAACCTTCAAGTTACCAACTTTCTCTTTCAATCAAGTCAACAACTCAAATTACCTCGGCTTTCACCTCGGTATAATCACAACAAACAATCTCAATAATAGATAAAAGGCATTCAACACATAATCCTACTCACCAAACATGCATAACTATGTCGGGCTTAACCCCGACCCTAGAAAAGAAGACTACTCATTAATCATAACTATGAAACAAATAAATTCAACAAAAGAAATTATAGAAAACAAATCACTATTCAAATTAATAGAAAAAATATCGTCTTACAAAAATTCAGAAGAAACCGAAAAATACACAATACCGAACCAAAATAACGATTAACGAACCCGGTAACTCTCGTCCACCGAGCCTCGATCTCGATTCTGATCCTCGCTCTCCCTTCTCGGCTCTTCCTCCTCTCTAAGTCGATCTCTCTAAAAATTCCCCTCTCCCCTCTAGGCTAAACAAGAGGGCTATTTATACTAATAAAGCTAGAAAGAAATAAGGCTAGAAGATAAAAAACTTTCCTAAAAAGATAGAAATAAAATCCTAAAAGATAGAAATAAAATCTAAAAAGATAACAAGACCTAAAATACATAATATAATAACCCTAAAAATCATAAAAAGATACTCTACCGACACGGAAATAAATTCCCGCACAGGTTCGGTGAGTCACAAAGTCAATTCTCGAAACCTCTATCTCGTGGCCTCGTTAACGATCCCTTGCAGCCTCGTTAACGAGCCTTGGCTTCTTCTTCAACACTTCATCTCGTGAAACTCAAACTCTGACTTCTTAAATCTTGTATTCCTCTGTCTTTCACTGTAGCGCTCCAAATTCAGCTCCATATAGCACCTTTTCCTTGCTAAAACCTACAAAAATACACAAAATAGAGTAGCTTCCATACTTTTCACAAAAATATGCAAAACTATCCAAAAACACATAAAACTAATCCTAAACTATCAAAACTAGTCCTAACAAACTAAGAAAATATACTAAAAACTATACTAAAAATACGAACATCATTTAGCTCAAATGAAACAAACTTTTATCTTGAAACAAACTCTTATCCTGAAACGAATGCATTTTTCCTAGTTCGTACTTCGTAGTGCACTTTTCCTATTTCGAATTGCATTTTTTCGGATTTGCACTTTTCGTACTTTCTAGCACATTTTTCGTACTTTTTGTAGTACACTTTTTCGGATTGCACTTTTCGTATTTTGCAATACACTTTCATATGAAAAGTGCACTACGAACTATGAAAAGTTCATTCATTTTACGTTTCAGGATAAGTGTTTGTTTCATTTGAACCAAACTCTATATAGATGCACTAAATATGCAAAAATAATTACAAAGAACATTTATAATTTGTCTTTCAATCAAATAATTAAATAACTTGACATTTTAACACTTGTTTACCTTACCATTATAATACTCTACTCAAATAATCAAACATAACTTGCACATATATACTATTTTTACCATAATTGATGAGATAAAAGTCGTATTTTATTGGTGGTTTGATTTTTGTAGAGAGGGTATATTTAACTCGACAACAAATAAAATTTGTAGTCAAGACCCCGCTGAGTATAGCGAATTCAGGATCGTCCACGGGAAGCAAGGTCGTTTGTTTACCAATTATAAAAACAAGAAAACAAAACAAAACAAAGCAAAAACAGCTACGACAGACCTCGTTAACGACCTTGTCAGGGTCGTTAACGATCCTGGAATTCTACTGAAACAGAATAAATAACGATGCAAGTGCAGGCTCGGTACCGATCCAAAGTGCCTCGGTAACGAGTGAAATCGAATGTAAAACGGAAGATAATCAAAGGATAAAAAGCTCTAGGACAAGGGTTACCACAGCATAGTTATGCATATAAACTCATATGAAGATAAAGATCATGCCTTTGAAGATAAATCTATCAACTTTCATTGACTAAACAAGCAAATCAATCAACTTTCATAAATCAATTCACTTTATTACTTGTTTTGAATCCAAAGCTCGAAACTTTCGTTATCAAACAATATCAACATTCAAGTTCACAACTTTCTCTTTCGATCAAGCAACAAACTCAAATTACTTCGACTCTCGTCTAAGCATAAGCACAACAAGCAATTCAAAAGATAGAAGGCAATAAAAAACTCAACATATTCATTCAACCATGCACAACTATGTCGGGTTTTAACCCCGACCCTAGAAAAGAAGACTACTCACTCTTCATTGAATCAAAGCAAACAACTTTATTCAAAGAGAACATTGAAAAGCAAAACTTACTTCAAATTACTTGTGGAATCCGAAAACAACTAAGAACAACGAACAAGAGACTTGATCACCGAACCCAAACTCCCTCCTCTCTCTCGATCGGAAACAGTCCGAGTTCTCTCTCTCTCTCGACTTCTCTCCTAAACTAATCGAATCCCCCCTTGCCTAGGCTAGAACAAGGGTATTTATACTAAGAAAGCTATCTAATAAAAAGATCTAAAAGATAAAAACTTATCCAACTTAAGAGATTACAAGATAAAAGATATTAATTCCGAAAGTCGGCTGCGCTCTACCAACACAGGTTACTTTGTTAACGACCTGCACAGGGTCGGTAGAGACTTGCTGAACTCCTTTGCAAAAACTCTGATTTATAGCTCGGTAACGACCCTCACAGGTCGTTAACGAGCCTTCTGTTTTGGCTTATTTTGAACTCTTTCCCTTGACTTTACTTGGACTTTAACTTGATCTTCACATGCACTCTTCTTTCTCCTCTCTTATGCATTTCGCCCTCCACCACTTGACTTCAACTTCCCTTGAAAATGCTCAATTCCGCTTCAAAAACCTACAAAAAACACAAAACGGAGTAGCTTCCATACTTTTCACAAAATATGCAAACTTATCCAAAAACACACAAAACTAACCCTAAAACTTATTAAAACTAAACTAAAGAACCTAAGAAAGACACCTAAAACTAGACCAAAAACACGAACATCAATTTTCATAGTATTTAAAGAGAATAATTTAGTATCGATAAGATGGACCGTGAATAAGATGATATCAATGGTGTTTCATACTTTCATGTGGAGAATAAACAAAAGATGATGAGAAATTTGTAGCTGAACAATAACAATCTAGAGAAGTACTATTGTTATAAAATTTCATATCGTAGCATGTTCAAAATATATGCTTATATATTTACTTTCCATTTCAATGATTAGAAAACTTACATGATATTATATTTTATATTTATTTTTGTTATATCACAATTTTTCCACTTTGTAATACTCTTTTAAATAAAATATAGTAAAACCACATCATATATAGGATGTGTCTGCATAACGTCCCCTCAATAGCATACGTTGCTTATAAATAATAGTGTGAAAACTACAAACATTGTTGGATCGTTAGAATATATGTCTCGACGGATATAATTAAAATAAAATGATTTAATAAAAAAATATATGGGCGGTTCATTAAAGTTTTTAAAACTGCACGAAATGTAATTTTTATTAAAGTTGAACGATGAGACTAAAATACCCCTGAAAATCTGACCCAAAGACATCTCTCTCGGGCTCCTTCCTTCAAACGTCATTTTTTTCATAGCCAAAACCTCTTTAGAGGCGAAAGTTGTCCTCTAGCTCCAACGCCAAAACCCCACCACAAATTCGAATTTCTCCATGTACGTAGCTCACTCAAAGTCATCAATTTCGCTTCATAAATTGGATTTCGATTCATAAAATCCATGGAGAAACAACCACAAAAAAGTATGCATAAATTGATTTTCTAGGGTTTGATTTCGTTTTTTCAGGGTTCTAAGATTTGTTTTCGAGTATTGAAAGTGTTTATTAGCTTTGATGGTATTGAAACCCGATATAAACGAGCATTAAGTTCGAGGAGTTAAATTAATAGAAAACAAGCATATAGAAGGTTTCACTCTTTGTTCTATTCGTGAAAATAACTCACTCACGCTATAAGAAATTCTACAATCCTGGATTGTTAGCCTTCAGAAATGCACGCTCTCACAACTCTCAGTGTTTTTCTCTCTCTTAAAAATAAAGACTTATAACCTTTTAGGATTCTTACTCGTTAGTAACGAAGTTCTCCGAACACGTCGAGTCTTTGTTAATAAGAAAAGATCTTAAGTTTGAAATGTTTTTCGACCATTGTCACCTTCTCCTTCTCTCACTATTTATAGACGTTGAGGGAGGCCGAAAGTTGGAATTCCTCGATGTGGGAGATCCATGTTGTTCTTCGAGGTGTCGATTGTTGATTAGTGTAGTGTGAGGCGTGTGACGGGTTGTCTCGTTGTTGGTGGAAGATGTGGTTCCATTTTGAGTCTAAGCATCTTAGAGATTTATTGATCTTTGAAGTTTTGGCTGTTAATTGACGGAGTGTGAAGTTGATGAGACTTGTATTATAGGTCTGTGAGTTGAGCATGTGACATCATCGATCGTCATCACTGATTAAGTGCATTGTGTTGGAAAGGTATTCAGACGCTATGTAGGATGAGCGTTGTTTGCACTTGAGCTTTGTTGAAGTTGACGGGATCTTCGTGCCTTTGGTTGATTCTGCGCGATATTTTCCCGTTGGTGAAACTACTTTTTCTGTCGGGTGCATGTGTGGTCAAGGAGTATTCGGTATTGTAAGTTTTTTTTTGTAAGGTGCATACTTTTAGAGGTATTATCACACTATATTACTTTGAATTTCGAGTTTGCACATGTGATTTCCCCTAGTTCTCTCCTTTTGCTTTGATCACTCGTTTTGTCATTTAGTGCTTGAATTATTCGCCCTCCATCACAACCCCATGACTTGATGTTCTCACTCGTGGGAACTTCGAGGAAAACATGTGATATCTCATTTCTTTCGAGGTGAGAGTTTATCCGTTATGGACTTCTCATGACTTAGCATTATGAAAGTATTTTCATTGATGGATCGTTTCTGAACGTCATGGTTCTAGGTTAGCCATTAATTTAGTCGTTTGTTTCGATTGCCATTGCTTCTTGGGCCTTGTCTTCCGTGAGTTGACCAACAAGGTAGCTTTTAAACAGGAGTTATTTGTCGTCTTCCCATTATTGTTCTTTTACGTGTCGTCTTCTTCATCGTGGCACTTCAAATCCGCCCTGCACGCCTTCTCACTGCCATGTCTATTACGGGTCGGGTTTATGAATAGTTTATCCACCCAAAACCCGACCCATTTCCATGTCTATTGTCCATGCCCACGCCTTTATAAAAGCAGGAAGCAAAACCGGTCTAAGAAGGGACAGAATCTGGTGCCCCTCGGCAGCACACTAGCAATGTACGAGCATTTATTTATAGAAATGTCGGTCCGTTGGATTTGGATGGTGGTTGAACGGTTGTGAGTGATGATCGGGTAGTAAACTTGTTGTAAAAAGGGTCCACCGAATTGCCTGTGGGTGGGCATACCAGAGGATCAGAAGCTGCACCCCGGGTCCCACTCCTCTGTAAAGCGTAAATGGTCTGAAATTGTCAGAATTTGGATGAGTCGTCTTTTCTTACGACTGACTTTTTTGCATTCTCAACCCTTAACAATACAAAAAACAAACGAATAAAAGTAAAGTCTATGTTTGGTTCCGAATAGGAAGGAGACAAGGAGTCATGCTAAATTGCTTTTAGAAGTCCAAGTCAAACCACCCATCAAAATTAGTTTTAACCCATAATTTGAATTTTGATCATCGAAAGTTTCATCATATAATCTGATATAAAAAAAAAACTTTAGACTTAACGGTGGGTAATTGAGAGATCAACCTCTCTCTTTCTTTCTCCTCGATCCAGTTGCCTTCTTAAGTACGTATATGGGCGTAGACTTTGTGAAACAGTGAGAAGAAGGGAAAAGCTCTTTTTTACTATTTCGAAGTTTCCAAGCAAAGTGTCAAGAACATAAAAGTAGGTTGAAAAGATTAAAAGTAGGTTGAAAAGATTACCTGTATTGGACTATTGGTGGGGTTCTGAAAAGAGATGGGGAAAATGGAGAAGAGAAGGGTGAAAAACAACACACAGAAATTAAATGAATGTGAAAACGACCTTCTTCTCTATGGTTATGGTTACTTTAATTTGTAGGTTTTACACATACAACAAAACAACAAAACGGGGAAGCTGCCAACATTAATGCCATTATCAAAGGAAAAGACTCTTCTGTTGTTTTGGGAATATTTATATGTACGTTTTCACCACATTTTTTGACAATACAATTACTATATATAATAACGTGCTAGCGAAAAAATCAAATAGTTTGACTTATATATATACACACTCCATCACGTAGAAATCAAATGGGTACCAAAGATGAGCTCTTATAAGTTATAAGTTATAATATCAAATGCTCTTTCTAATGCTTTGTACCAAAACTAACCATACTTTAAAATTTTGTTTTGGAAAAAAAAAACACTTTAGGCGCAAAATACGAATGTGACATCGCATTCGTATTTGGTGGGTCATCTCATGACCCAATTATTATTTTTGATAAAAATATTCACAAAACAATTAAACTGGAAACAAACGAGAGAAAACTTAACCATAAATTTAGCAAAAAAAGTGAAATTGGTGGTATGCTTTTTCATAAGAACAAGTCACTGAATTACAGGCCATGTGTTGACCAAATGAGAAGAATACAATAATAAATCCTCAAACGTAAAATGTTACAAAATGTAATGTAATATTCAAAAGGATCTCATGCCTCCACTTTGCTTGGCTGGACCAAGATGGGCTTTTAGGCCCAACAGTTAGAAGGATGAAACAATCATGGACTAGGAGCAAGCCCATCCAAAATCTGCTGCTACTCTCCAACGGTTAGTTTACTCTCAATCTGTTTATTAAGATAAGCCTCGATCTCTAGAGTTTAGATTAAAAATTCTTTCATAAAACAACTCTTTTAGGGCTCGTTTATTTCTATACCCAGAATTGGATTGAAATGAGGTATCGGGTTGGGATAGGAATCACCCATACCTTAAGTTTGAGATGGGTATAAACTCTAGTGTATTTTGGTGGTATGGAATCACTCATTCTCATCCCTTAGTTAAAACAAACATTGGTATGGGTTTGACCCATTCATAACCCCATTCCATATACCATGGGTATAGAAACAAACAAGCCCTTATAGAATTTCTGTAAGTTATACGTATTTCGCACAACAAAGCTATGCTAGACTGCTATATATTTGTTCAAAATCTTGCATGGATATAGCCTCCTATTCATTGTCTGGAACGTATCACCAAAATATTTGACTATGTAATACTTATATCAAGATCGACTTCTAGATATATTTTTTTGGTTGCTTTTTTCCCTTCTTTGTAGCCCGATGTTCAACTGCTACTGCTTTCCTCTCCCTTTCGCTACCTTGGCATTTAGAAATTGGATTTGCAGAATTCACTTCCCTTGTTTGGGTTTAAAATTGAATATCATATTTTCGATTCTTCTTCTTCTTCTTCTTCTTCTTCTTCTTCTTCTTCTTCTTTCGCTTAAGATTATCGCTTTTATTCCGCTCGACTGCTTTTAGGTGTACGTTTATCGCCAATGAAGTTCAGCAAAGAAAGGGAAGAAGCTGGAGTTTTCGTGGAAATTTGAAATTTAAGACTCAAACTCGATGGCTGAATGGTGGGTGAAAATTTGTTGGTAACTTTCTATACAACGTATCAAATTATCCCTCTCCAGTTAAATAAATATTAAAATATAATAAGTATTTAAAAAATTTATTTTAAAAATTGATTATTTATCTCCTTTCAAAAATTTGAGATTCTTCTTTTAGAAAAAAATATAATAAATAATATGTATGATATAGAAACATAGGAAGACATAATATCATTTTTTCTTAATAAAGACAAAATATTATTGTTGGCTATTTGTATTCACAATTTTATATGTACAAGAACCGCATTAATTTGAATTTGAAAAAAATAACTATAAAAAATAAACTGACAAAATTAATGGTGGTAAATTGAGCAAATAAAATCAAAATAATACTTAAACTTCCAACCAAATTTAGATGGAAATTTTTTTATTATGTCTTGAATTGCTATGTAGTGTACACAGATTAAATAATCAAATAGTTTATTTATGTATGATTTGCAACATTTTATTTTGTTTTAATTGTATGATTAGTTATGATATTTCATAATGTAATTCAATAAAATCTAATTTAGTACACTTAATCATACTCCATCCATTTAGTTTTATTTGTCCTTATAGCCTAATTTAGTACACTTAATCTAATTTAGTACACTTAATCATATAGTAAGACATGTCTTATTCTTACCAAATTGTCCCTATTAAATTCATATTGAAAAAGTTGAATGGTGCATTTAAATGTGCTTTGCTTTTGATTGGATAAATACAAAGAATAATATCAGAAAATTTTGGACAAAATCCTAAAATGACAAATAGAACTAAACAAAAAATTACGTTTAAAAGGACAAATAGAACTAAAGGGAGGGAGTATGTTATAATTTCCAAAAACCTAAACATTTGAAATAATAATAAACATAAAATATAACTTTTGCCCCGTCCAACGGACTGGATTAGCACTCTAGTAGACCTGGGCAAACACGGACCCGGGCCGGATATGGGACGGGCTTGACCCTAAAATTTTGTCCATTTATACGGACCCGGGCCAATACATGGTTGCGGGCTGGAAGCATTGTCCACGTCCGCCCATTTTGGCGGACCCGGGTGGCCCGCGGGACCCATATATAATATGTGTCCTGTATGTTTTATAAACTTTCATGAAGAGATAAATATAAATATTAAACATGCCATAAAATCTTCTGTTATATAATTATCTTAATACTAGTTAATAGTAGAACCAGAACCATATGTTATTAGATTTGGGGTTTTGGGCATTTTCATTAATTGGATATCATATTTATCTTGGTTTGTTAATGTAATAGGTAAATATTTAGATATATTTTTCAAAACATATATATGAGCCGGGTCGGGCTTATTGGCCCTATAGGGCTAAACTCCTAGTCCACATCCGGCCCAACGGGTATCCGGGCCGGGCTTTAACGGCCCTTTAGGGCTAAAAATTTTGTCCATATCCTCCCATTTTTCCGGGCGGGCGGGCCGGGCCGGTCCGCATTTGCCCAGGTCTACACTCTAGTATATAATTAAATATTGTAATTTATATGGTAAAAATAAAAGTATTAAATGTGATATTCTCCAAAATAGTGAATCAGTTGGAATTAGGTTGAATTATTTTTTGGAGAATATGGGAGTTGGTTCTTCATTTTGGAGAAAATTATAGGGATTTTGTTGGGATTTCTCTTAGACTCAACCAATCTTTACTATCATGACCGGTAGTTGACGTCGACAACATTATATTACTAGGTCACGAGTTTGAATCTCCTCTTTTATTTTGTAATATCGAAGTGCCTCTCTTGCCTTCTACAATCTTACTAAAAAATTATATTAATCAAATAATAAAAGTAATGATATTATTTTCTTATAAATGAGAAAATGAAATCTATAATTTTATGATATTACTTTCGACTTTAGCATATTACTCATCTTACCCAATATATTTTAATATAAAAAATTAATTAAAAAAATTTCACTAAGAATGTTATAGAACTAAAGATATATACATTATTATTTTTTAATATTTAAACCCTTTAAAAACAAGAATTATAATTTACAAAAATATTTGTACACTAATTAGGTAATTTTTGTCCCAAAATGAAAAGGTAAGGGTGTTAATCTACAATTTTTCTCAAAGAATGTACACTTCGATGGTAGAGTGCACAACGGTTCCAATTTTTTTTTGTGCAATTCAAAAAATTTAATTTGTGACTTTCTTTTTTCTGAAACCTCCGGCATATGCACGGCTCGATCAATAAATACACAATTGTAAGCAACTCATATGAACATCTATCAATATTTTTTGAATTTTTATTTATTAATAATCGAGGTACATATATATGATATTTAAAACTAATTCCCGTATATAAGTCTCTCATTAAACTTATTTTTCATAATAAATAAAATAAAATTAACATGTGATTCCAGTGCAAATGCATTTATATTTAGGATTGAGCCCTCCTTCCCGTTCAGCGCATTGTCCAAATCCATGTTTCTTAAAGCATGCTGCTCTACAACTTGCTAAATCACAATCATTCGGATCCAACACGCAGACCGGCGGTGCTTGTGCATTCGTTTGCTCTACATGTTCTTTAACTGCATATGTATATATATTTATTTATAATACACATATAATCAAAAAATAATATTAATTTAAAATATAAAATTTAAGTCAAACGTGCAAATGAAATATGAAAGTTGGAATAAAGTATTTGTCCTCCTTTATAAAAGAGCAACACTTAATGTAATAAATAAGAAATAGATATTACATCATAATAAAAAACTGGAAAATATATCAACTATATGAGATTTGGTTTCCATATTACCTGTAAGAACAAGAACAAACATAAGAACGAGGCTGATGTGAAAAAACTTGGCCATGGAAACTTTTTAGCGAGGGACCTAGTGTAAGAAGGATATAGCAATGGATTGATGTTAACAACTAAGCTAGCTTGTGCATAAGATTAAGGACTAACACCCATCCTATTTATATTGTCTAATAGTGTAACGTTTTGGAGGTTTTAATTCCTTGTTAATAAATATCGTGCATGTAACATGCCAATGTAGGAAAGAAACATATATCCCACATTAATATAAAGATTCACACGACTTTAATTTGTACAATGTATATAGAGGTTTTTTTAAACGTGTGTTTTGAGTACATTCATTCAAATGTCCAAAACAGATCTCACAAATTCCATTATCAAATACTAAGAGAATGGATCCAATGTCCCTAATTAATTACCAAGGAAACAATGCAAGTCACGACTCATGAGGATACTCTAAGATCATACTCCCTCGGTCTAGGTCTATTTGGTCTTTTAGACACAAATATGTCTAATTCTATTTGGCCTTTTAGCTATTTTGTCCAACACTTTCCAGATTTACCCTCAACTAAATGAATTGGAAAATATAAAGTGTATTATATGCAATAATTAGATTGGAAGTTGTAAAAAAAAAGAGAGTTAATAAATAAGAGTATTTTGGTAAGAATAATTTTTATCTTAATATGTGTGTATATTGCTCAAAAGCCAATTAGACTTAGACGGAAAGAGTATTACCAAGAGCCAAAATATACTTATCATTAGCACATATTCTGATTTTTATCACATACACTGCAACAAAAATATGGTGTTTTCATCACATATACTTATCATAAGCATAAAATAACTAAGGGTTTTCCTTCCTTTGTTCCAGAAACACTAGATAGCTTGAATTTTAACGCAGATATAGTACGTTTTGTATAATCATTAGATCATAAAGCATTCCATAGTTTTCATCATAAAATATCATCATATTATATTCCATAGGGGCGCCTTGCCCTATTGTTTGAAAAAATGCTATGCATAAAAATTCGGTGTTTCATAACCGGGTTTTTTTAACTAAAGAATACAATAAAATTTTCAATTTTCTAGCTATCCGACACATTATAAGAAATTGTTTTTAGAAAAAAAATTGGTTAAATTTGATAATTTTTATAGAATTTATTATTTTTGTGGGGTTTAGTTTCTAAATCATGTAATCTTATTAAAAATTGTTAAGGTAGAATATAGAAAATCCGATAAAATTTTACCATATAAATAACGAGTTAAATTTGCTAGAAATATGAATAAGAAACTTGCAAGACAAGCACATAAAAATTCATCAAGACCACGATCAAAAGATCTTATGTTGTGAGAATTTGGGAGAAAAGCTTATGAACTCACATCTGATTTTTGTTTGATTGTATTACTTTGATATGTACATGCTATTTATATGGTAGAGGTTTTGGCTTAAGCTTGCCGTATATGTACAATCTGCTTGAAGGCCGTAAGGGCCGTCAAGCTGTATAGCTATCAAGTTGTATAGGCTAAAAACTACTAAGTACAAATTATACATAATACAAAAGGGATGAATCATTCACCCATAGTTATCTCATAACACTCCCCCTTGAATATTCATCTTTTATTCGGGATCATGCATATGCTGCCTCGTTAAAAACCTGGCTAGGAAAAACCCAGTGGGATAAAAACCATAGCACAGGGAAAAAGAGGTCAACTTGTCTTATACGCTTTTATAGTATTGCCTCATTAAAAACCTTGTCAGGTAAAACTCAGTGGGAGAAAACCTGAACGAAGGGAAAAAGAGTGCAACGCGTATAATTCTCCCCCTGAAATCAATGTACTTCTCGAAACCTGCGCATTCCGATCTTGTACACGAGTTCTTCAAACTTCTTGGGTTGTAAGGATTTTGTGAACAAATCTGCAACCTTTTCACTTGATCGGATTTGTTGGATTTCGATCTTGCCCTCCTTCTCTAGATCATGAGTTGAGAACAACTTTGGTGAAATGTGCTTCCTCCGATCTCCTTTGATGTAGCCCCCTTTGACTTGTGTGACACATGCAGAATTGTCTTCATATATCATTGTTGGATTATCTGTAATTGATCTTATTTTGCATTCTTTTTGTATATATCCGATCATTGACCTTAACCAAACACAATTTTTTCCTGCTTCATAAAGAGCAATTAATTCTGCATGGTTTGATGATGTAGCAATAAGCGTTTGCTTTGTTGACTTCCATGAGATCGATGTATCTCCATACATGAATACATAACCATTTTGAGATTTTGCTTTGTGCGGATCTGATAGATATCCTGCATCTGCATATCCAACAAGAGTAGCATTTGCGTTTCTATGATAATATAACCCAAGGTCAAGAATATCTTGTAGGTATCGAAACACATGTTTAATTCCGTTCCAATGTCGTCTTGTTGGTGATGAGTTGTAGCTTGATAACAAGCTTACAACAAAAGCAATATCTGGTCTTGTATTATTTGCGAGATACATTAATGCACGAATTGCGCTTAGGTAGGGGACTTCAGGACCAAGAATCTCTTCATCATCTTCTCCAAATCTGAATTGATCATCATGTATACTAAGAGAACGAACTATCATGGGTGAACTCAACGGATGTGCTTTGTCCATGTAGAACCTTTTCAAAATTTTCTCGGTGTAATTTGTTTGATGAATGAAAATTCCATCATTCAAATGTTCAATTTGTAAACCGAGACAAAATTTGGTTCTTCCAAGATCTTTCATTTCAAATTCTTTCATCAAGTATTTTGCAGCATTTTCAAGTTCATCGGATGTACCGATAATATTTAAATCATCAACATATACTGCAATAATAGCGAATCCATTTTTGGACCGTTTGATGAAAACAGATGGACAAACGGTATCATTTTGATATCCTTCTTTAAGAAGATATTCACTAAGCCAATTGTACCACATCCGTCCAGATTGTTTTAGACGATATAATGATCTTTGCAATTTTATAGAAAACATTTCCCGAGATTTTTCTTTATATACCTCAGGTAGTTTTAATCCCTCAGGAACCTTCATGTAAATATCACTATCAAGTGATCCATATAAATATGCAGTTACGACATCCATAAGTCGCATTTGTAGTTCCTCTGAAACAGTTAGGCTAATTAAAAATCTTAATGTAGTTGCATCAACTACAAGGGAATATGTTTGCTCATAATCTATTCCGGGTATCTGAGAAAAACCTTGAGCTACAAGCCTTGCCTTATATCACACAATTTCATTTTTCTCATTACGCTTTTGTACAAATACCCATTTATAGCCTACTGGTTTCAAGCCCATTGGTGTGGGCTTTATTGGGCCAAAAACATTACGCTTTTTAAGCGATTTTAATTCAGTTTGCATAGCCTCTTTCCATTTTGGCCAATCGTGTCTAGCACGACACTCATCAATAGTTTGTGGTTCAATGTCATCGTCATCAACCACTATTTCGGTGGCAACAGAGTATGCGAACACCTCCTCAAGGATAATGTCTTTCCTGTTCCACTGTATTCCAGAATAGACATAATTTACTGCAATTTCGTACTTATCAATGTTTTTGTCATTATCCGGAACAAGTTCCATTTTGTTCTTGTCCGGAACATTCTCTGTTTTGTTCTTATCCGGAACAATTTTCATTTCTGACACATTTCCTAGATTTTCGAAGGTATTTTTGTCATGTTCTCCCCCTGAATAAGAAATTGGTGCGACGTCATTTGGATTATTCGGCCGCCTATTCTTTCTTGGCTTTAGATCTTTTCATCCAGGCGGGTGGCCGCATTTTCGACGCGCTATACATTCCTTTTCAGGAATCTTATCTAGTTGTCCAATAGGACTTTCAATTCTTTCAGGGGCATTTACAGCTGGCACATGTGACTTTGTCACTTTCTTTAATTTGTATATGTAAATGAGTTAGGTAATTGATTTGCTATAATGTATAATCTTTTGTGCTTCTTGTTCACACATTTTTGTTCGTGAATCAAGATAAGATAACGATGAACTGTTCCAAGTAATTTCTTTATGCATTTTTCCACCAAGATTTGGAAATTTATTTTCATTAAAACGGCAATCATCAAATCTTGCCGTAAATTGGTCACTGGTAGTTGGTTCAAAATATTTAATAATTGATCGAGATTCAAAACCAACATATATTCTCAATCTTCTTTGGGGACCCATTTTCTTGCGTTGTGGTGGAGCAATAGGAACATAAACCGCACAACCAAATATCTTTAAATGTGATATATCTGGTTCTTTACTAGTCACTAATTGTAACGGGGAATACTTATGATATGCAGTAGGTCTTAATCGGTCCAGAGCTGCGGCATGTAATATAGCATGTCCCCAAACTGAAGTTGGCAGTTTAGACTTCATCAATAATGGTCTAGCTATTAATTGTAATCATTTAATCAGAGATTCAGCAAGACCATTTTGTGTGTGAACATGAGCCACCAGATGTTCAATTGTAATTCCAATTGACATACAATAGTCATTGAATGTTGGAAAGTAAATTCTCCTGCATTATCAAGTGGGATTCTTTTGATTGTATAATCCGGAAATTGAGCTCGTAAGCGAATGATTTTTCCTAGGAGTTTAGCAAAAGTTGTATTTCTTGATGATAAGAGGCTCACATGTGACCATCTTGTTGATGCATCAATTAATACCATAGAGTTTCGAAATGGTCCACATGGTGGGACTATGGGTCCACAAATATCACCTTGTATTCGTTCTAAAAACGTTGGATTTTCAATCCCAACTTTATTCTTGGAAGGTCTGGTGATTAGTTTACCAAGTAAACAACCACTACAATCAAAGTCATTTGATTTAAGGACACTTGCTTTCTTTATTGAATGCCCAGTTGAACTTTCAACGATTCTATGCATCATCCCATTACCTGGATGACCCAATCGGTCATTCCATAATGTAAACATCCTTTTATCATCTAATTTCTCAGAAGATGTTACATTTATCTCTATTGAACTTATATATGTGTGATAAAGTCCAATAGAATGGGCTGACAGTTTTTCTAAAATCTGCTTCTTGCCACATAATTGTTTTGTGATGCACAAATATTCTTTATTTTTTTCATTTATGGTTTCTTCATGAAAACCATTCCGACGCACATCTTTAAAGCTTAGTAAGTTCCTTTGAGACTTACTTGAATATAATGCGTCATTTATGATCAGTTTTGTGTTGGTTTTTAGGGTATGAAAACGGAATAGTTATGTTGCATAAACAAGTTGAAGTGAAAGTCGGCCCTTGTAGATCCAAAGGATAATCAAGGCGGTTTTAGTAGACCTCGAAGGGTAATCTCGTGAGTAGACCCTGCTCGTTGGGTGTAGACCGTAAAGGTAATCACCACCGACCCACTTTAAAACATTTTATTAAGATGACCGGATAAGGGCCACGAGTCACGGGATGAGATCCTGCTTTCCTTCAACGAATATTGCCCCTATTCCAGGCCAAGGGATACCACAATATCATTGTGGGATAAAACGCACCATACGAAACAATAGACATGTTGGCAAGACATATATATTAATATTAAACATACCTTATTCGAGTCCCATGATTCCTCTTCATTCTTCACTTGAACGAAGTCGTTTTCCCATGACGTTTGTGGTTCTTCCTTCACTTGGACGAACTCCTCATGCAACACCACTTGAGGTTCCTTCTTCACTCGGACTTGTGAAGATCGATCCATGATACACACTTGTGTGTTTTATTCACTCGTGAAAACCCTCACGTAAACAAACTCTAGTCTTGATCGACTACAAGTGTTTTCCTCTCACCGATTTTGTGTAGACTTGTGTCTAAATTTGTGTGTCTTCTCTTATGTCCAAAAAGGACGACATTCCCCCTATTTATAGAGGTCCATGGCTGTCCAAATAACCGCCAAAAAGAAGTTACACAATCGGTTAGAGAATGAGAGGTTGAGAGTAAATTTAGGAGGAGTTGTAACCACCCTTCCTTATCCAATTTCCTCTCTCCTTGTCATCATTTTGGGCGTCCAATCCATCCCACTTTGGAGTCCAAAATGCCATCCAAAAACTGCCTATATTGGCCCAAGTAAATGGCCCAAAAACTCCAACAAGAAATCCAATCCAAAACCCAAAGCCACGGCCCAAGAGGCAAGGTAAGAGGCCCATGCTTGTGTCCATGCATGCGGCCCATCCAGCCCACACGCACGCCCCATGGGCCGGCCCACCAAGGCCTACACCAAGCTAGCATAGCTAGGTACCTAGCTAGGTCACTTACCTAGTGTAGCTGGCCCTTAGCTCGCTGAGCTAGCATCCATCTAGTTGAGCTACGTTGTAGCTCGTTGAGCTACGTTGTAGCTCGTTGAGCAGACTTTCAAGCTACTTGAGCTAGTTTGAGCTTCCATGAGCTAATCCCTAGCTACATGAGATTCTTTCCAAGCTTATACTTTGAGTCAAGAGCTTATTCAAGCTACTAAAGCTAACTCTAAACTAGTTTGAAGCTTCAAAACTCCTTTCTAGCATACATAACCATGTGCCAAGCTATTCTCAAGCTTTGGCTCTTTCTTTGAGCATCTACCAAGCTTTGGAGAAGCTTCCTAACATTCATTAGAATATGCACAAAGCTATAAGACTCACAACTTAGCTCAAATCCATACCTTAGCTCAATCGCAACCACTTGACGCCTTGTGCCTTAGCCCTAGGCGCGCCGCAAGCTCCTCGTTCACCACCTAGGTGCGCCGCTAGCACCGTTCAGCCATGGCCGTGCCATCGTAACGTCATAGGCGCGCCCAACCATCGAGACATGAACCTTATAATCGAGCACCAGCGTGCCACGCCCTTGTACCACACCGATGCCTTGCGAGCGCGCGCCACATGCATAGGTGCGTCTCCACCAACCGCCGATGCATCGTGCCACTATCGAGTGACGACGCCACCTAGGCGTGCCCTCATCTAATGCCTTTGCAAATGAGTTTTTGTTCCTAGGTGTTGGTGTGCCTTAACTTGGATCTTTCTTGTACATGACTACTTCTCTTTTATCATATCATGGCAAGTCACAAAGTGAATTTTCTCGTCGACATTTTCCTAGTGACTTCTTTACCTCAACATGCTCTCAACGGGATTGATGACTTTTCACAAATCACCAACATTCCTCCCCCATTTGAGCAATGTCATCAAAACTCGCAGTTTTCCCAAACTCTATATCATAGATGTAAATATCCGTAGATTTGAATTTACACCTTGTAGTTCTCACCATCATGCACTAAAGAATCGTGGTGTTCCTAAGAATTGAACCATGTCTAAGTGCATCCAGCGATAGTACGACATGAGTTACTAATGTTTATTCTTAACTTGACGCTTTGTAAAGGCTCTTTCGTCCCATATCCATTTCACATATGCTTATAGTCGAGTCATCCTTGAACTCTAACTTGGAAGAAGCCTTGCACTTCCACATATGCTTAGTTGAGTTTTCTAACATGCCCCACAAAAGCAATTTCCAAAAACTCATTAATGAAAACTTTGTTTCAAAACTATTTTTTCCATGTGGGCTAGAGCAAATACCTTGATGGGAATTTTGTATGCTCTCCAACCATATGTCCTTGGCCTACCACATTGAATTTAAGCCCTACACCTTTCGGTAAGGGGGAATTGGGCGTACCAAGTCATAGATTTGTTAGGATTTTAACCCCATCCCTCGAGTTGAATTTAACACCAAAAGTTATGTTAAACCTCTTGGTACGAGAGTTCAACAATTTTATTGTGTGCTTAATAAGACTCAACCGAGTTGACTCTAAATATGAATTTTTTCTTAGAATAATATCCCCTCATACTTAAATGTCACATTCCGACCCAAAGTATAAGTATATGCAAATTGCCTCTTGAGTCTCCTCAAGGATGTGCACCCATCACCCTGCTAGGAATTCATCACCAATCGTCTACTAAAGGTCTTCCTTCGTTAGGTGATCCAACTTGCATTTATACTTTCAACATAGAAAGTATTTCAACACATCCAATGCCTTAAGCATCTATCATATCTTTGACAAATGGCCTATGTCAAGATATCAACACCGTATTACCACTTGAGCGTCCTCAAGCCATCACACACACACTTTGTAATCGTGTGTCCATTGATCCATAGTTGTTTTAAACATGTGTATAACCATGGGAGTTCTTTTCCCATTCCAATGTTTTACAAACCAAGACAAAGATTTAGAAAATCTAATTCACCTTCATCTCTTCACATTGGCATCTTCATAATTTATAAATGAAGAACTCCATAGACAAGATCCTTACTATCTCATCCATGTCATTTAGTTTCTACCAAATCAACCATTTCATTGCCATATAGATTCATTAAACACTTCTTAAACAAAGTGATTAAACTTACTATATTATTTCATGCTACAAGCATATAGAGTCTTCCAAAGATTTCTTAAATGACATTCCTTTACTTTTGGCCATTCAACATAAAGTATTCCACTTCATGTACCACTTTCATCCTAACCACCAATTCATTGGAAGTTTCCATAGGATCATCATCTATAAACAATATGAGATGATTCAATTCCTCCATTTCTTACAAATCTTTTATCAAAGAAAACTAGAAGAATTATGCTCATAAGACAATCATCTTATCACGAGTGTTCACTACACATGTTAAGATTTGTCTTTCATATACCATGCCATTATATTTCCTTAAGTCCTTTCAATGATCATTTTAACCATAAGACTAATAAACCAAACTTGTCAAACTCAAGCCTTCAAGGCATATTGACACTTTCATTGGATCCGAGGATGGATCAAATATCCTCATCGGTCTCTTCTAGACCATTACTTGTTAATTTGAAAGTCCTAAAACCAGCCTTTCAAAATTTTCAAACAAGTTCTAATCATCCAATCTAACGACACACAACATGAGCCTCCCCAATCAACTATATGGGGCATGTGATAATCCAAGTTCTTAAACTTAATCACATCCTTTAACATTTCCAACACTAGGGAAACAATCCATGACTTCAAGTATGATTTCATTGATTTAACCAATCAATTATAAGTGCCCCTTTTGGGCGCACCTTTGACCCATCAAATCGGATCATGACGCTCATGCGTCGAGCAATCACTTTTGACAAGGCTCAAGATGAAAATCTCAGCGCGCCTTGCGTTGCCCATTGCCATGCCACGAGACTTGCCAAGCGTCGATGCCCCGAGCGCTGCGCTCTTAAGGAGCCACGTCTTATTTGGTATAAGCGCGCCCTTGTCTAATTGTAAATCAGCCACGCCAAGCACCGAGCATCGAGTCTTAGCGCGCCTAGGCATGTGCGATCCCATGGTCATGCTAAGGCCTTGGCCTTGCACACTCTCGACTTGACCCTTGCGCTGCGATGCCGAGCGCCTAGTGCATAACACTTAGAGGGTCGATGCACCAGCCGCATCATTGGCGTGCATGCGGTAGGCCGATTGGCGGTGCAACTGCTAGTGCCGAGAGCCACGGAGAGCTGTACTATGACTCGATACTTCTCGGCGCGCCTTAGCCTACAACTAAGGCTTGTCTTGGTTTATTCCAAGACTCAATTTGCGCCGACCTCCATTTCCATGGAAATCCATTCGACATTAGCAATGTCAAATCAAGGCATATCTCATGTCGACATTTATCCAAGTCAACATCAAACCATACTTTAATTTTAAAACAAGTCATTACACTTTGAGGATTTAAGCACATGACAAGACTGATCAATTCACGACCAACTCTAGTCATGCCAAAGTGTCTAATCATATGTACTTTAACACTTTCAACCTTGTCAAACTTTTGTTCGACATAGCCATAAGAGATCTCACTCTCATGTACTCATTGCTTAGTATAAGTATGCAATAAATCTCAATTTAAACCAATCAAGACTTTCATATTTCCTTTTCCATAAGAAGCATGATTTTCATGAAATCACAATGTGAACTTGCACACGCATCTTATCAAAGAGACTCTCACCATCTCTTTTATGTGTTCTTTAGTGCATTCATGGACAACATGTGTTTACCCTCTCACGTGGGGGGAAATCCAGTAGACCATTACATTAGTAGACCCAAAGGTAGTCTAATTACTCTAGTAGACCCGAATGTAGTCTAGAGCATGAGTCGTCCCAATCAAGGAATGGTCGACTCAAGGGTAATCTGATTAGGATCATCCAAAAGGAACGAACCTAGAATCAACTTTTTAAAGTCGATCTTAAGAATTGGACTTAGTCCTCTTCTTGCACACAAGTTGTTAAGATCATTCATTAATCAAACCATTGTTTATTATCATACCATAAACATTACATGATCAGTTTATTTGATCAACAACACACTATTACCCTTTATTCAAGGTATACAAACACACACAAACAAAAGCATACTATTAATACTAAAACACACATACACACGTGTACAAGGAAATAATAAACCAGCTTCATAGGCCTTTGATCCCCATAGACCTTTTGCCAATAAGTGCCACCAATCGCGGCACCTCCATCTCCCAAGGGCTCGTTCCTAGGGATGCCAAACTTCGACTTCGCACTTATGCACTTGGCTCGAGGCTTAGAATGCCTCTTGAATCTCGAGTACCCTTGCCTTCCCCAATGTCCTTGACTTGGAACACGAGCCTCCATTGCCTTGGAGGTTTGAGGCGCAAGAACCTCATCTTCCTTAGCATTTTCGAGATTGGGTTCAATCCTCACAATAGTGATGTACCAATCCCAAAATTTCATGCTTCGGTTGTACTCATTAGCCCAATTGTCAAAGTATTAGAGCCCGCCATGATTCACTTCAATAAGCCTTTTAGGACTCATGGGTTCGATCTTGACTTCCCTCAAGTAAGAGGTCACGTCATCGACCGTTTTAGCCCCTCGTTTAGCCAAATCCTCAAACTTAACAAAACAAAACAACAATGCAAACATAAACATAAACAAATATTTGTTGAAGATTGTTGGTTATTAGGGTATGAATACGGAATAGTTATGTTGCATAAACAAGTTGAAGTGAAAGTCGGCCCTTGTAGATCTGATATTCGTATTTTTAGTCTAGTTTTTAGTGTCTTTCTTAGTTTGTTTTGTTTAGTTTAAGTAGGTTTTAGAGTTAGTTTTGTGTGTTTTTGGATGAGTTTGCATATTTTGTGAAAAGTATGAAAGCTACTCCGTTTTGTGTCTTTTTGTAGGTTTTTAAGCGGAAAGGAGCGCTTTTTAAGCTGAGTGGAGGTCTTATGGTGGAGGATGTAAAGCATGGAAGATAAGGAAGAAGATTGCATGAGAAGATCAAGTTAGAGTCCGAGTTAAAGCTGATGAGAAGTTAAAGAAAAGCCAAAACAGAGGCTCGTTAACTATCCTGTGAAGGTCATTAACGAGGCTGAAAGATAGAATTTTTCAGAGGGAATTAGCAATTTCTACCGACCCTGTGCGGGGTCGTTAACGAGGGTCCCGTGTCGGTAGGGGCGTAGCCAACTTTTAGTTGTTATATCTTTTATCTTGTTATCTTTTAAGTAGGGTAAGTTTTTATCTTTTAGCCTTTTTAATAGTATAAATACCCTTGTTCTAAGCTTACACTGGGGGTGTCGTATTAGTTCTAGGAGAAGTCGAGTAAGAGAGGGAGTCGAACTAAGTTCGATTGAGAGAGAGAATTTAGGGTCGGTGATCGGATCTTGCTTGATGTTCTTAAGTGTTTTCGGATTCCACGGAGTTTGTAAGACAATACTTTCCTTTCAATTTCAAGTAAGTTTGGTTTGTTTTCAATGTCTTCTTTGATTAATGTTGTTTGCTTTGTTTCAATGAATAGTGAGTAGTCTTCTTATCTAGGGTTGGGGTTGAAACCCGACATAGTTGTGCATGTTTGAATAAGTAAGTTGATGTTTTGATTGCCTTTTATCTATTGAATTGCTTGTTGTGTTTATGCTTAGACGATAGTCGAAGTAATTTGAGTTTTCAACTTGATCGAAAGAGAAAGTTAGGAACTTGAATGTTGATATTGTTCGATACGGGAGTTTCGAGCTTGGGATTCAAAACAAGTGATAGAGTAAATTGATTTATGAAAATTGATTGATTTGCTTGTTAGTCGGCGAAAGTTGACGAATTTATCTTTAAAGGCATGATCTTTATCTTCATATGAGTTTTTATGCATAGCTATGTCGTGGTAACCTTTGTCCTAGATCTTTTTATTTTATTGAATTTGTTTGTTTGCTTTCGAATCATTCATTACCGAGTCAACATACCCTCGGTACCGAACCTGCGTTTGAGTCGTTAATTGTTATGTGTTTGTAGGTTTTCCAGGTTCATTAACGACCCTGACAAGGTCGTTAACGAGGTTGGTCGTAGTTGTTTTATCCTGTTTTGCTTTGTTCCTTTGTTTTATATAGTTGATAGACAAACAATCGTGCTTCCTGTGGACGATCCTGACTTTGCTATACTCAGCGGGGTCTTGACTTATAAATTTATTTGTTGTCAAGAAACCCTCTCAACAAATTGGCGCCGTTGCCGGGGAAGCAACAGTGTTTGTTTGTTTATCTATGGGTTTGGGAATAGCCCGACCCTGTTTTTGTTTTTAACTTGGTTTCTTTGTCTGTTTTCTCAGCGTATGCCAGCAGGACGTCGCAGGCTCGAATTTGACAACACTGGTAACTATTCCGAACCTGAACGCACCCTGCACCGTAGTCGAAGAGAAAACCAAGCCATGGCTACACCTAAAGAGATGGCTAGATAGATGGAAGTCCTCTAGAAGCGGATGGAGGAGCTATAAGCTAATAGAGATGCCGTTGCTGCCGTTGTTGACTGTGAACGAGCAAATAGTGCGCGTTTACAAGAAGAACTGAACGCCTATCCAAGGAATGCCAAGCAATATATGCATCCAGAACTGAGGGTGCCGGAGTCCGTAATTGTGCTTCCAGAGATAAAGAAGACATTTGAGATTAAATCTCAATTCATATCCTTGATAAAAAGGGCTCAGTTTGAGGGGAAACCCACTGAGTGTCCTATGGAACATATTAGGAATTTTCTCGATTTATGTGACACTATTGCTGCTGAAGGTGTCTCACTTGAATATGTTCTTTTAAAAGCTTTCAGGTGGTCTCTTACAGAAAGGCCCTGAGCTAGTTGGAGAGATTACCTCCTAAGTCTATCAGGACTTGGAAGGCTTTGTATGATCAATTTCTTACAAAATTCTTCCCTCTTGCTAAGACAACGGAGTTGACAAAACGCATCACCTCCTATCATCAGCTGCCTAACGAGACCTTTGTAGAGACATGGGAGAGGTTTAAAGAGATGCTTAGACAGTGCCCTACTCATGGGCAACCTTTATATGTACTTCAAGAAATCTTTTTCTAGGGGATCAATGCAGAAACGAAGAACCGCATCAACACACACACTGCGTGCGGGTTTATAGAGATGAATCCCACAACTGCATGGTAATTGCTGGACAAGTTGTCTAACTAAGATGCCATGTATGGTACCCAGCAATCACCCCAACCCCAGAGGCGTCTCTACGTGCCTACTAAGGACGACGTTGATCCCGATGTCAAAAATCAATTTCTACAGGATGAGGTCAACCGCCTTAAGAAACAGGTAAGTTTTCTGAAAGCTTTTGAACTTTATCAAGAATGGCTCTTCTGCCCATATTACTTCTGCTTGCACTAACATCAAGCAGGTTAGAGCCGATGAGACTTATGCTGAGATGAATTACATGAGAGGTCCATACAGGAACCAGCCTAATAACTTTGACAGGTCGAACAATTACCTGGCATGAGGTAATCAAAGCCAGAACCAAAGGTATGCAGCACCCCCACTGGAAAGATGGCCTGCACCATATAGACCTCCATGGCATCAAGAGCCACCATCTTGGGTACAAGGACTCTATGAGGGGATTAACGGCGTAAAGAATGAAATCATCGGAGTCCAAGCCAACCTTAACAATTAGATGAAAAGATGGGGAGAGTTTGATGTGTGGAAAAAGAATGTCGACTCCCAGCTAGGGAACCTCGCCGCACAGATTCCGCGACCGCAAGGGCAACTCTTGGGTCCTCCCGAGGAGAACCCTAGAGGACAAATCGCGGCGGTGCACCTTAGGAGCGGAAAGACAGTACCAGAGCGTGCCCAAGTTAAGGAGAAGAGCCCTAAGACTGACAAGGAAGCCATGGCCCAGATCGATAACGAGCCAGAGAGGGTCGTTATCGAGTCTGAACAATTCGGTAACGATGCTCCCAGGGTCGTTAACGACCCCAATCCAGGTAAGTTCCCTATTCCGAGCTCCTCTCTCAATCCTAGGCTCGTTACCGACCCCACCAGGGTCGGTACCGATCCTCCGAATGCATCAATCGACCCTAATGTCGACCTGGTAGCATCACCTCTTGAGCCCGTTTTGGCTCCGACATTGGTGAAATCTCTTCCCTTTCCTACTAAGAAGTCTAAGGACTCAACTAAGAGCAAGTTTAAGCGTTTCGTTAAGATTCTCTAGGGCTTAAATATTTCTATCCCATTCGTTGAGGCCCTAAGCGAAATACCGTCTTACACAAAGTTTTTGAAAGACATCCTTAGCAGGAAATGATCTATTACAGAGCTTCAAGATGAGGTCCGATCCATTACTCTTCCAGAAAAATTAGGAGACCTAGGGAGATTTGCTATAACAATTGGCATCGGCAACCACCAATTCAAGGCTCTATGTGATTTCGGAGCCAGTGCCAGTATACTCAATCTGGTCAAAAGCCAAAATGGGACCATTGGAGCCAATCAACATGCGGTTATACATGGCAGATGGCTCATGCATCAAACCAACAGGGGTTGTAGAAGATTTTCCGGTTCAAGTGGGCAAATTCTTTGTGCCTAATGATTTTATAGTTATGGAGATGCCCGAAGATCCGATGGTTCCTATTATCCTAGGAAGACCGTTCCTTGCCACAGTCGGAGCCATAATTGATGTTAGGAGGGGACTCCAAACTTTCGAAATTGGGGATGAGGTGGTGGAATTTCGGTTCAACCCGTCAATGAAGGAGACAGATAGAGCTGAAGTTAAGATGCTCTACACCTACAATGAATTCATTGAATGTGGGGACCCCGTTGGAAGACTATTGGCAAGTGATGTATTCTCAGGTCAAAGATGGGCCGAGATAGTTCCAACAGTCTCAGTAACGAGTCCTCCAACCTTGGTACCGAGTCTCTTGGAAGATGAAGATGGCTCGTTAACGACCCTGCCTGCATCGTTAACGACCCTGGCCGAGGATAATGCAATCTCGGCATTTGAATATCTTGAAGAGGTATTGAAGACGGAGCCAGAAGAACTAATTCTCATTCCAGCTGAGCCTTCTCCAACACTCAAGCCTTTTCCAGATTCTCTCAGGTATGAATTTCTTGGTCCTAATTCTACTTTCCCTGTCATCATCAATGCTAAATTAAAAGATGAAGAAGTAGAGAAGCTGCTTACTGTGCTTATGACACATAGAAAAGCTTTAGGCTACTCCCTTGATGATATAACCGACATATCTCCCGCACTTTGCATGCATAGGATTTACATGGAGGATAATCATAAACCCACTATAGAGCATCAACGTAGATTGAATCCTAATATGAAAGAAGTGGTAAAAAAGGAAACTATTAAACTACTTGATGCTGGGATCATATTTCCTATATCGGATAGCCAATGGGTTAGTCCGGTCCATGTAGTCCCTAAAAAACGTAATCGAAAACGACAAGGGAGAGGTAATCCCCACAAGGACCACAACTAGTTGGAGGATGTGCATTGATTACAGGAAGCTTAATAGTGCTACTAGAAAAGATCATTTCCCGCTTCCTTTCATTGATCAAGTGTTAGAACGCTTAGCCCAACATGATTATTTCTATTATTTAGATGGCTATAGAGGTTTTTGGCAGATTCCCATTCATCCTGATGATCAGGAAAAGACTACCTTTACATGTCCCTACTTTTGCTTATAAAAGAATGCCATTCGGGCTTTGCAATGCCCCCGCCACCTTCCAAAGGTGTATGATGACCATTTTTTCTTATATGATAGAGGATATTGTAGAGGTCTTTATAGATGATTTCTCTGTTTATGGTTCTTCTTTTGATGCTTGTGTTTCTAACCTTGCATGTGCTCTTAAAAGATGTGAAGAAACCAACCTTGTGCTTAATTGGGAAAATGCCATTTCATGGTCCAAGAGGGGATAGTATTAGGACATCTTGTCTCTAAAAGAGGGATAGACGTAGATAAAGCAAAAATTGAGCTTATTGAAAAACTACCTCCCCCTCTTCCGTAAAAGACATTAGGAGTTTTCTAGGGCATGCTGGCTTTCATAGACGCTTTATCAAGGATTTTTCTAAGATAGCTAAACCTCTTACTAACCTACTAATGAAAGATGTAGTGTTTGAGCTGTCTTCAGAATGTCTTGAAGCATTTTACAGGTTAAAGGCAACCCTCGTCTCCGCCCCTATTATGCAGTCCCCTGATTGGACTTTACCTTTTGAGATTATGTGTGACGCCAATGACTATGCTGTTGGCGCAGTCTTGGGACAACAGAAGGATAAGAAGTTCCATGATGTCGCGCTTTTTAGTTGGTTTTTATGGGTAGTTTTCTAGCTAAGATTGAGTCTTTTCTAGTTTATTGTGTTGTCTTGAGTCATTTGTGTAGGTTTTCATATTATCTTAAGATATGGAGTCTACATGAGTTTGTTTGATGTTTTGTAGGTATTTGGAGCGTTGAGGAGGAGATGTTTAGGTCTCTCAAGCTTTTTAGGAGGTGGTGTTAAAGCGGTCTTATGGTGATGTTGATAGAAGAGTGAGAGTCGGTGCAATAGAGGATTCCAAGATGAAGATTTCAAAATCATGGTGATTTTGAAGGAGCTAAAGGAAGTCTTAGAAGGCCAAGAGCGATTAAAGAAGGAACATTGAAGAAGAACCAAGCTTTGGAGCAAGTTTTGAGCAAAGAAATGAAGAAATCAAGTGCTGCCGATGGTCGGAGACGACCTCCATATGGTCGGTGACGACCCAATTCGTGTGTGGCGGAATTGTTACTTGCGCCTTAAGTTGGGTTTAGTAAATGTTTTATTTATGGGCCTTTTTAAGATAGAATTTAGTTTCCTTAGAGATATTTTTCTACCACTATATAAGGATTTCTAGGGTTTTATTTTAAGGGGATGATGGGAGGGAGACGTTTTTTTGGGACGTTTTTGGAGGCTATTGAGGAAGACGTTATTTTGTGAAGACGGAACAAGTTGCAAGTTTGTTTTCTAGGTTACTTTTATTTTCCAAGCTCTTGGACAATTTTAGAGAGACTTGGAGGTTTGCTTGAGATTGTAAGTTTTGTTTTTAATTGAGGTTTGTTCGGATTCGAATTATGTCTTCTCTTTTGTCTATGATTATTGATTGTGCCATGGATCATGAGTAGTCTATTTTCTAGGGTTGGGGTGAAACCCGACGAGTTGTGCATGATTAAAGCATGAATCTTTGATTGATCAATCCTTTTGAGTCTCTATCCTTTGTCTACTTGTTTTCTATCAATTCCTTAATGAAAGTTGAGGCATGTTCAAGTTTATGATTGAATTGAAAGATTGAATTGTGGATTTGGATAATACTTGGTTGAAAACGAAAGTTGAAACTCTTAGGAAACAAGTAGGGTTGCAAGTTTAGATCTTTATGAAATTTTAGATTTTTACTTGATTATTTGTGACGAAAGTCATTCATGAGATTGTTAAGGGATGATTTTGATTCATGTTTGCATGCATAGCTTGTTGCGGTGAATCCTTTGCTCTAGATCTCTTTTAATTTGATTTTTCGAAGTTTTCTAGTTACCCGGATAGGTCGGTTACGACCACTTTCAGGTCGGGGCCGAGCTCCTAATTCCCTTAGTTTTTCTCCTTCGTTTGTGTTGAGTGGTTGGTCGGTTATGACCTGTTGTGGGTCGGTGCCGAGCGTCTGTTTGTGTGTTTTTCTTTGCTTTGTTCTCTTTTATTAGGATTAGTAGCTAGACGTAGATTCTTCTAATTACCGTGGACGAACCTGACCTCCCTCTACTCAGCGGGGTCTTGATATAAATTTATTTGTTGTCAAGAAACCCTCTCAACAAATTGGCGCCGTTGCCGGGGAATTAGTTTAGTTTCTTTGTCTAGTTATTTTTCGGGTTTGGGAATAGCCCATACCCTTTTGTCTTTACTAATTCGTTTTCTCGTGATTGTGTGTGCAGGTGTATGCCCTCTAGTTCTTGAAGGGAAATCGACTATTTTCCTTTTGACCTCGAACTCGAGAGAACCCTTCACCGTAGGCTAAGAGAACGAAGAGCAATGACCAACGCTGAGGAACTTGCTCGCCAAATGGCTGATCTTCGCCTTCAGATGGAAGGCATTCAAAGGGAACGTGATGCTCAAACAGCTAATGCTACCCGTCTTCAGGAACAACTCGATGCTATTCCGCGTAATGCAAAACAGTACATGCATCCTGAATTCAAGGTTCCCGAATCTACTATTGTGCTCCCTGCTATCGAGCACGCTTTTGAGATAAAGTCACACTTCATCACTCTTATCAAGAGGTCTCAATTTGAAGGCAAGCCTACCGAGTGCCCTATGGAGCACATCAAGAACTTCACTGACCTCTGTGACACTATTGCCGCTGATGATGTATCGCTTGAATATGTGCTTTTGAAAGCATTCAAATGGTCTTTGGCCGGAAAGGCTCTTACTTGGCTTGAAAGTTTACCCTCCAGGTCGATTTCTACATGGAAGACTCTACATGATCAGTTTCTGACAAAGTTCTTTCCGCCAGCTAAGACTACAGAGTTAAGGAAGCGCATCACTTCTTATCATCAACTTCCCAATGAGACTTTTGTGGAAACTTGGGAGCGGTTTAAGGAACTTCTTCGGCAATGTCCAACTCATGGACAACCTTCTTATGTACTTCAAGAAATATTCTTCCAGGGAATTAATGCTGCTACAAAAGATCGGATCAACCTCCATAGCGATTGTGGGTTCATTGAGATGGATCCCGATCAAGCGTGGGCCTTGTTGGATAAACTCACCAACTATGATGCAATGTATGGCACCCAACAAGCCGTCAAGGTTCCACAGAAGAGACTTTATGATCCTAATGCTGAGCCGATTGATCCGGATGTGAGGTTTCAATTTATGCAAGATGAGATAAACCGGCTTAAGAAGCAAGTGGGCCACTACAAATCCACCGCTCAACCTTGTCAAGAATGTGGTTCCCATGCTCACCCTACTTCTTCTTGCACAAATGTGGAACAAGTCCGAGCCGCCGAGGCTTATGCGGAGGCAAATTATATGAGGGGGCCCTACCGAGGCCAAAACAATTCTTATCCGGCGAGGAACAACAACAATTTTTCTCAATGGAACAACAATGGCTACGGTCAAGGTTTTCAAGCACCACCACAAGAGCAAAGAGCCCCTCCCTATAGACCTCCCGGTTTCCAAGAACCACCAACTTGGGCTCAAGGACTCCTCGAAGGAATGAATGGCATCCGAACCGATCTTAAAGGAATGAAAAATCAACTGGGAGACTTTGAAGCTTGGAGGAAGGAGGTGAACTCAAAACTTGGTGACATAGCGGCTCAAACTCCAAGACCTCAAGGGCGACTACCGGGACATTCTGATGCAAATCCGAGAGGTCAAATTGCTGCAATCCATCTGAGAAGCGGAACGAAGTTGCCGGATCGAGAAACAAGAGAAGATGAAGACCGGCCAAGCTCGGAGGAGGTCGCCACCGACCCACCAAGGGTCGTGGCCGACCCTCTCTCCGGAATTCTCCCATCCGTTCCTTCTACATCAACAGCAAAGGTGCTTCCGTTCCCATCCAAGAAAGCTAAAGATTCCACGGAGGGCAAATTCAAGCGTTTTGTGCAGGTTCTTCAAGGGCTTAACATCACTATTCCTTTTGCCGAAGCCTTAAATGAGATGCCCGCTTACACCAAATTTCTTAAAGAGATCTTGTCAAAAAAACGGTCGATGTCTGAATTAACTAATGAAGTACGATCTCTAGAGCTTCCGGAGAAACTCGGTGATCCGGGTAAATTGGCAATTACTATTGGCATAGGTGCCCATCGCTTCAAGGCTTTATGTGATCTTGGTGCGAGTGCTAGCCTTCTTCCTCTCTCTATATGGTCCAAAACCAATATGGGCCCTTTGGTTCCGGTGAATATGAAGCTTTATATGGCAGACGGTTCTTGTGTGAAACCAACTGTAGTTGTAGATGATTTCCCTATACAAGTTGGCAAGTTCTTTGTGCCTAATGATTTTATTGTCATGGAGATGCCGGAGGACCCTGTCGTCCCGATCATTCTTGGGCGACCTTTTCTTGCAACCGCCGGGGCCATTATTGATGTGAAGAAAGGCCTTCTTACTTTTGAAATCGGCAATGAAGTGGTTGAGTTCCGGTTCAATCCAACGATGAAGGAAACCGGTGAAGCTATGGAAGTGAAGATGTTGTACACTCGCTCGGATTACATTGACTGTGAAGATCCGATCGAGCGCTTGTTCGGAGCTTATACACGTGTAGTTGAAACCGAGGAGGAAACTGTAGGGTCGGCACCGACCACTTTTAGGTCGGCACCGACGACATCCAGCTTGGCGCCCACCTCTATTCCGATCGTAGCTGAGGATTTTATGCTTGCCTCTGGCTCGGTGAAGACCACCTTATGGTCGGAGCCGACCCTTCTGGAGGCGGATGATGATGCTTCCTTTGAAGAGCTTTTCAAAATGGAGAAGGTTGAGGACATTGTTACACCACCACCACCGACTCCAGAGCTTAAGACTCTCCCCGAGTCTTTGAGGTATGAGTTTCTTGGTCCTAATTCCACTTTTCCTGTGATTATTAATTCTAACCTTAATGCGGAAGAAGTTGGAAAGTTGTTGAATGTGCTTAGGACTCATAGGAAGACCATTGGATACTCACTTGAGGATTTGAGTGGCCTCTCACCTTCTTTGTGTATGCATCGTATTTTCCTTGAGGAAGGACACAGGCCAACCATAGAGCATCAAAGGAGGCTTAATCCGAACATGAAGGAAGTGGTAAAAAAGGAGATCTTAAGAATGCTCGATGCAGGTATCATCTTTCCAATTTCGGATAGTAAGTGGGTAAGCCCCGTTCATGTTGTGCCTAAAAAGAATGGTCTTACTGTTGTTGAGAATGATAAAGGCGAGTTAGTTCCCACTAGGACTACAACTAGTTGGCGTATGTGCATTGACTATAGAAAGCTAAATAGCGCCACTAGAAAAGACCATTTTCCCTTGCCTTTTATTGATCAAGTGCTTGAGAGATTAGCTTTGCATGATTATTTTTGTTATCTCGATGGCTATAGTGGCTTTTGGCAGGTTCCAATACATCCCGATGATCAAGAGAAAACCACCTTCACGTGTCCTTATGGCACATTTGCCTATAGGAGGATGCCATTCGGGCTTTGCAATGCCCCGGCCACCTTTCAACGGTGTATGATGGCCATCTTCTCCGACATGATTGAGGACATTGTGGAGGTATTTATGGATGATTTTTCGGTTTACGGTACCACTTTTGACTCTTGCCTTGCTAATCTTGCTAGAGTACTTAGGAGATGTGAGGAGACTAACCTAGTGCTTAATTGGGAAAAGTGTCACTTTATGGTTCAAGAAGGAATTGTTCTAGGTCATGTTGTGTCAAAAAGGGGGATTGAGGTTGACAGAGCTAAAATTGAATTAATTGAAAAATTGCCACCCCCTTCCTCAGTGAAAGATGTTAGGAGCTTTTTAGGACATGCCGGGTTTTATAGGAGGTTTATTCAGGATTTCTCTAAGATTACCAAACCATTAACTAACCTATTAATGAAGGATGTTGTATTTGATTTTTCTTCCGAGTGTCTTGAAGCTTTCCACAGGATCCGGGATGCACTTGTGTCGGCACCTATCATGCAACCTCCGGATTGGACCATTCCCTTCGAGATCATGTGTGACGCTAGTGATTACGCTGTGGGCGCAGTCCTTGGGCAAAGAAGAGAGAAGAAGCTTCATGCTATTTATTATGCGAGCAAGACGCTAGATGAGCTTCAAAGTAAATACACGACCATGGAGAAGGAATTCCTAGCCGTTGTGTTTGCTTTTGAGAAGTTCCGGACATACTTGGTGGGTTCCAAGGTAATCGTCTACACCGATCATGCAGCTATCCGCTATCTTATGGATAAGAAGGACGCCAAACCGAGATTGCTCCGATGGATGCTTCTATTGCAAGAATATGACCTTGAAATAAGGGATAAGAAAGGAGCGAAAAATCTTGTGGCGGACCACCTTTCTCGGTTACCCATTGAGCAGATTAAGGAGTCCGACAATTCAATTCCCATCAACGACTCTCGCCCGAACGAAATTCTAATGAGCAATGAAGTCTTACGGATCGAGGTCAGCAATCCTGGGTCGGAGACGACCATTTTTGGGTCGGAGACGACCATTCTTGGGTCGGGGACGACCCATCTTGGGTCGGAGACAACCCATCTTGGGTCGGAGACGACCTCCCATATGCAGCACTGGGCCGACACCGAGCTGGATAGCATGGCATCGACCCTCACCACATCCGATCCAGGTCATTCTTCTAACTCTTCTTGTGTGTTTTCCACTATTCTTCACTCTTCTCCTCCCATTCTCTCTAGCCATTCTGTATATGCTATTCAAGGGGCGAAAACCCCTTGGTTTGCGGATTTTGCTAACTATGTTGTAGGAGGCATTATTCCGGACGGATTGACTTCCCAAGCCAAAAAGAAGTTCCTCCACAACGTCAAACAATACTATTGGGACGATCCCTACCTTTTCAAACAAGGGAGTGATCATATCTTTAGGCATTGTGTGCCGGACAATGAGATAGAGGGAGTAATCCGACATTGTCATACTCTTCCAACGGGCGGCCATGCGAAGGGATTCAAGACCACCGCAAAAATTCTTCAAAGCGGATTCTATTGGCCCACCCTTTTCAAGGATGTTCATGCCTATGTCACAGCTTGTGATGAGTGTCAGCGTGCGGGAAATATCACATGGAGGAATGAGAACCCACTCACAGGAATTCTAGAAGTTGAGCTTTTTGATGTATGGGGAATTGATTTCATGGGACCCTTCCCCTCTTCGGGCCCCTACAAGTACATCCTCGTAGCGGTTGACTACGTATCTAAGTGGGTTGAGGCCATTGCCACAAGAACTAATGATGCACGAGTGGTGGCCAAGTTTATGAAGTCCAATATCTTTCCCCGCTTTGGTGTTCCCCGAGCCCTTATTAGTGATGGCGGTTCTCACTTCATTGAGCGGAGTTTTGAGGCACTTTTGACTAAGTATGGGGTCCTACACAGGGTGGCAACTCCTTACCATCCCCAAACTAGTGGTCAAGTGGAGATCTCCAACCGGCAAATTAAAAACATCTTGGAGAAGACGGTTTCCCGCTCAAGGAAGGATTGGGCTTCCAAGCTAGATGATGCACTTTGGGCGTACCGCACCGCCTACAAGACGCCACTCCGCACTACTCCTTACAATCTTGTGTATGGCAAGTCATGCCATTTGCCCGTCGAGCTCGAACACAAGGCTCTATGGGCTCTCAAGGAGCTCAACATGGATCTTGACGCGGCCGGAGCAAAGAGATTTATGGACTTGCAAGAATTGGAGGAGTTAAGGCTCAAGGCGTATGAAAATGCCAAAATTTACAAAGAAAGAACCAAGAAATGGCATGATAAGAAGCTCATCCCGAAGACCTTCCACAATGGTGATCAAGTACTCCTTTTCAATTCTAGACTTCGACTCTTCCCCGGAAAATTACGATCTCGATGGAGTGGACCATTCATAGTTCACCACATCCACCCACATGGAGCGGTTGATCTCTTAGATGAGAATGGAGGGATTTTTAAGGTCAACGGGCATCGATTGAAGAAATACTATGCAAGATCCGAACCCGATGAGGAAATCCGAGCCACATGGGCTCTCACATCTTCTGACTAAGCTGAGGTACTCCACGTCTAGCTAACGACGTTAAATTAAGCGCTTACGGGAGGCAACCCGCTTTTTCTTTTTCTTTTTTTTTCTTTTTTTTTTGGACTTTTTAGTTTATTTTCTTTTCTTTTTCTTAGTTTAGAATAGGTAGGATTTTTGTTTTGGTTCTCCACTAAAGTTTTGTAGGGACACGAGAATGGCGGAAGAGACAGAGGGGGTTGAGATGCTCGAACAATAGGAAAAAGAAGGGTACTGGATGGTCGTCTCCGACCTATTTTGGGTCGTCACCGACCACTTCCAAGCAAATATGGTAAAATTTTCAGAAAATTGGAAATTGCAGGTAAGTCCCTCAACTTTTACCTCTTTTAACCCTACCCCCTCCCCTCTCTTGCTCCCACACATGGCCGACCTCCCCTTCCCTCAAAACTCCATAGCCTCCTCCCACTCTCTTTGCCTCTCAAACCTCACAAATCCTCCATCCCCATCCCAAATCTACCAAAATTCTTCCTTGTGCTACACAAACCCTCCAAATCATCCAACTAAAACCGGAAATTTCACCCCTTCCAACAATTTTTCAATTTTTGGAACCGCTCTAGTGCTCGTCTACGACCCCCCTTCTACTTTCATTCTTCTATTTTTACTCATCCTTGGTATGTTTCTCTACTCCTTTGATCTTATATTCAAGTTTACTTGACTTATGTTTGAGGGATTAGTTGAAAACCTAGGTTTTGGGTGTTCTTGAGTTTGAATATGGAAGATTGGGTTGTTTGTATGCTTAAGTGGTTAGATCTATATGATATCATGATTAATTGCGGGTTGTATGTGGAATTTTTGATGCATACTTGGTTGTTTGGTTGATTGTGAGAGTGTTAGATTTTTTTCGGAATTTTTGGTACCAATTCCATGGACATAGGGCCGAATTTGTGGGCATAATCTTGCCCGAAGTGGTCGGTGCCGACCCACCAAGGGTCGGTGACGACCCACCAGCGTCCTTTTCCGGGTATTTGCTCGGTACTGAACCTCCAAGGGTCGGTTCCGACCCCGGTTAACTAGTATTTTGCCATGATTTGGGTGTTTTTAGCATGATCTTTCCCTCTATTTACCTACTTTACATGATTAAGCATGCTAGGTTGAGATTCTTCTAAATTTAAGCATGTTTCTTTGAGTAAGTATGGGGTACTTCTTCGGGAGGTGACATGTGTGTTCTTTGGTTTGGCATTGTCCTTAAAACTATGGAGATTATTTTGGAAAGTTTGAATGTTTTGTAGGACTATGGCTTCTTCTTCTCGTCACCCCGCCAAGAAGCACAAGAAGGACAAGCAAAAGGTGGATAGTGTGATCTTTGATGATGAGGAGCAAAAGGCAAGATTTCTTGAAATGTGGAATGGGGACGTTACCGTCCGAGCTTATCATAGGGAAGGGGCAATGAAGGTTGGTTTGCATAGGGAGGTGCTCACTGCTTTCTCTTGGATTGGAGCTCAACACCTTATCTTGCATCCAATTGAGGAACACTACATTGCGCTCACATGCGAGTTCATGTCCAACTTCCGCTTATACCGCAGTGAAACCGACTTCAACAAGTCAAAGGTTACCTTTCAACTCGGCAATATGGACCACGAGATGAGCATTAAAAGATTTAACCACCATCTTGGATTCCGTGCCCCTTCCGGAGCCTATACCACATCAAGCTTTCCCACCCAGGATTTGTGGCATTACCTCACCGGCCGGGCTGAATACCCCACCAACCACCTTCCCGGTCGATTCATTGCTAGCCCGGTTTTCCGGCTTATCCTACGCATCCTTGGCTCCACCATTTGGCCCCGATATGAGCTCTCCCGCCCACACAAGCACGAGATTGCTTGCCTCTCCACCATGCTCTTCGAGCCAACTATTCACATGAATTTGGGGTTTGAGTTTGCTAATGCCGTTGTGAGCCACCAAGCCCTCAAGGCCCACACCACCACTTACTTTGGTTGGCTTGTGGCCATTCTTGCCAAGTCCTTGAAAGTCAATCTTTCCGCCTACTCTTCAAGAAAGGTCATTGCTATGGATGTGAAGTACTTCTTGAATACTAAAATTCTTGCGCAATCTTCTGATGGTTTCATCAACAAGTTCTATATTAGCCAGAATGAGACTCATGATGTGGTTCTTACCCCTGAAAATCTTGAGCTTTTCTACCGCCCTAATTGGTATGATGTGTGGGCACCCGCTCCTTATCCTTTGTCGCCAAATGTCCGGCTTGATCGAAGAATTAGACACCAGGCCATCAGGTTTCCAAGAGCCGAAATTGACCCACTACGAGAAGCCTCCTCCGAGACGGAATCACCACGGGCACATGCTGGGGTGGTCGGTGACGACCAACAGGAGGTCGGTGCCGACCCACCAGTAGGCAACAACTTCCACAACCAGCCCGACATCGACCCGATGGACTTCACAATGGGGCCTCAGTCTATCATGGTTCCTTACTACTCCCACCCTATGGCTTTGATGGGTCCGGAGGCTCTCATTTTCAAGGACAAGGCACATATCATACCGGTTCGAGTTCGGGTGGTGATTCCGATATCTCCCGCCTCTCGGCTAAGATGGATGCCCTTATGCTCCACCAACACCAACTTTATGGGGCACTTAATCATCATCATAACCAATTTGTCAACCACCACAACGAGCTTAGGGATTTCCGCATTGAGTATTATGAAGATCATAAGCAAGATGTTGAGAGATGGAATGCTCAAGCGGATTTCAACCATTGGTTGGGGCAACACCTCTTCCAAGCTCCACCACCTCCTCACCCTCCTCAAGAATGATTCTCCTCCTTCACCAATGCTTCAAAATGTGTCCAAGTTAGTTTCTCTTTCCTTTCTCTTTACTTTCTTAATCAGTGGGGACATTGATGTTTAAGTATGGGGTGGCTTGGGAGATTACTTGTTTGAGTCATGTGTTGTTTTGTTTTTGTGTTTCTTTTGTTGTTTGAGTTAGTTTTTGAGTCTTTTTCTTTTTAATTTTAGATGGATAAATGCCCTATTGCTTAGATGTTCTAGGATGGAAATTGCTTGCATCATCATGTAAATCCTTTAACATGCTTTAAAGAATTGCCTAAACCATGACCTTGCTTTTTGAATTTTGAGCTTATAATGAAAATTGAGCATGCATATTTCTAAGTGAAAGCAATCCAACAAAAATTGAACCTAAGTGAGACATATCTTGGCCTATAAAGGATGTACATTTTTACTCCTTTCTCTTTCATGTGTGAATTACTCTTCCAAATGTAATATACCAATTGACAATGGCATGGTTATTTTAAACTTGAGACCAATGGAGATATGCTCATTACTTGATTGAATCAAATGATTTTGAACTCATTTTATAAGCCTATTATATTCCTTTTCCTACCTATACATGATCCCTCTGTTTGTAGCCCTTTGTTTTGAGCTTAAAGCCTATTTCTAGCTCCACAAAAAATTCCCTAGCCATGAAAAGCTTGACCCTTTGATCCGAGAATTAGGACTTAGAAGAAGTTGTTGAAGAATGTTATGGAGTGATTGGGTTAAAACAAAGTGATTATGGAAAGTAGGTAAAGAGTTTTGTCTTTGGAAAATCCAAGTATGAAGTGTTTTTTTTTGGACTCGGAGTGCACGAATATAGGTCGTAACCGACCCAAATCTGCTCGGTGCCGACCCCCCACAAAAAAAAAATTAAAAAAAAAAGGGAAGGTCAAATAATAAGTACTAGAGTCCAAAATCTTCAAGGAATAGAGGAAAGACAATAGTAATAGGTGAAAAGGGAAAGTGCATTGTAAAGTTTTTGGTGTTTGGTGATTGAAGAATAGAAAAGAATGTTGGGTAAGTGATGTGTAGTCTAGGAGTCTTGATTCTCGGATTATATAGCACCACAAGGCCAAAATATTTCCACACCCTTTGAATTACCAAGCCCCATTACAACCCGACCGAATGGAAGCTTCTATGAAGTTTTCATTGAGCCACCCGAGTTCATTTGATGATTTGACTTGTTTTGACTTCTTCGGTGGAGAGTTTGCTTATATAAGTTCCATTGACTATGCGGTTTTGTGTTTGGAATTTGAGTCGAGTGATCATTGCTATACCCTAAACACCTTGAGAGTTGAGTGAAATACATTCCTTGGTGAGGTTGGATTGTGATTACTTGGAATGTTCATGTGTGCTAGGATGTGGAAGTTGTTTGCTCACTATTCTACTTATGCTTCTTTTTCTATAAAGGTGATTCTTGAGTTTTGTTGTGTGGTATTGATGTATGTTAAGTGATTGCTTGAGGACAAGCAAGTTTAAGTATGGGGTATTTTGATGTCGCGCTTTTAGTTGGTTTTTATGGGTAGTTTTCTAGCTAAGATTGAGTCTTTTCTAAGTGTGTTGTCTTGAGTCATTTGTGTAGGTTTTCATATTATCTTAAGATATGGAGTCTACATGAGTTTGTTTGATGTTTTGTAGGTATTTGGAGCGTTGAGGAGGAGATGTTTAGGTCTCTCAAGCTTTTTAGGAGGTGGTGTTAAAGCGGTCTTATGGTGATGTTGATAGAAGAGTGAGAGTCGGTGCAATAGAGGATTCCAAGATGAAGATTTCAAAATCATGGTGCTTTTGAAGGAGCTAAAGGAAGTCTTAGAAGGCCAAGAGCGATTAAAGAAGGAACATTGAAGAAGAACCAAGCTTTGGAGCAAGTTTTGAGCAAAGAAATGAAGAAATCAAGTGCTGCCGATGGTCGGAGACGACCTCCATATGGTCGGTGACGACCCAATTCGTGTGTGGCGGAATTGTTACTTGCGCCTTAAGTTGGGTTTTGTAAATGTTTTATTTATGGGCCTTTTTAAGATAGAATTTAGTTTCCTTAGAGAGATTTTTCTACCACTATATAAGGATTTCTAGGGTTTTATTTTAAGGGGATGATGGGAGGGAGACGTTTTTTTGGGACGTTTTTGGAGGCTATTGAGGAAGACGTTATTTTGTGAAGACGGAACAAGTTGCAAGTTTGTTTTCTAGGTTACTTTTATTTTCCAAGCTCTTGGACAATTTTAGAGAGACTTGGAGGTTTGCTTGAGATTGTAAGTTTTGTTTTTAATTGAGGTTTGTTCGGATTCGAATTATGTCTTCTCTTTTGTCTATGATTATTGATTGTGCCATGGATCATGAGTAGTCTATTTTCTAGGGTTGGGGTGAAACCCGACGAGTTGTGCATGATTAAAGCATGAATCTTTGATTGATCAATCCTTTTGAATCTCTATCCTTTGTCTACTTGTTTTCTATCAATTCCTTAATGAAAGTTGAGGCATGTTCAAGTTTATGATTGAATTGAAAGATTGAATTGTGGATTTGGATAATACTTGGTTGAAAACGAAAGTTGAAACTCTTAGGAAACAAGTAGGGTTGCAAGTTTAGATCTTTATGAAAGTTTAGATTTTTACTTGATTATTTGTGACGAAAGTCATTCATGAGATTGTTAAGGGATGATTTTGATTCATGTTTGCATGCATAGCTTGTTGTGGTGAATCCTTTGCTCTAGATCTCTTTTAATTTGATTTTCCGAAGTTTTCTAGTTACCCGGATAGGTCGGTCATGACCACTTTCAGGTCGGGGCCGAGCTCCTAATTCCCTTAGTTTTTCTCCTGCGTTTGTGTTGAGTGGTTGGTCGGTTACGACCTGTTGTGGGTCGGTGCCGAGCGTCTGTTTGTGTGTTTTTCTTTGCTTGGTTCTCTTTTATTAGGATTAGTAGCTAGACGTAGATTCTTCTAATTCCCGTGGACGAACTTGACCTCCCTCTACTCAGCGGGGTCTTGATATAAATTTATTTGTTGTCAAGAAACCCTTTCAACACTCCACACCATCTATTACGCAAGTAAGACGCTTGATAAGGCGCAAAGTAAGTATACCACAACGGAGAAGGAATTCCTCGTTGTGGTGTTTGCTTTTGAAAAATTCCGGTCCTATCTTGTTAGTTCAAAAGTGATTGTTTATACTGACCATGAGGCTGTTAGATATCTAATGGCAAAAAAGGATGCCAAGCCTAGGCTGCTTCGTTGGATGCTCTTATTGCAGGAATTTGATCATGAAATTAGAGATAAAAAGGGAGCGGAAAACTTGGTAGCAGACCACTTATCTAGGTTACCGGTTGAGCACATCACCGAATCCAACAACGAAGTGCCAATAAACGACTCCAAACCAGACGAACACCTCATGCTGAACGAGGTTGAACTCGACAAGGCCCTCATTACCGACCCCTTCAGGGTCGGTATCGAGCCATCGAGGCTGGAGAGCGTAAATCACAACAACGATGACTTGAGGTGCATTGACACCACAATCGGGAGGCCCGACACCAAACCACGCGAGGTCGTTACCGAAGGTAATACAATAGCTCTAGGGTCGTTAACGACCCAAACATATTCGGTAACGACCTAGTCAGGTACGTTTTCTCAACCCGAACTCATTCATTTCAATTCAATCCCTTCCTCATCTCTTGTTTCTACTTCTCTCAGAACAATTCATGCTATTAGAGGGTCAAAAGCCCCTTGGTTTGCGGATTTTGCTAACTATCTTGTAGGAGGCATAATTCCTGAGGGACTAACCCCACAAAAGAAAAAGAAGTTTCTTCACGATGTCAAACAGTACTATTGGGACGATCCCTACTTGTTCAAGCAAGGAAGTGATCACCTCTTTAGACGTTGTATCCTATAAGAGGAGATAGAGAGTGTAATCCGACAATGTCACACGCTTCCTACCAGTCGCCACGCAAAGGGATTCAAAACCATGGCGAAGATTCTTCAAATTGGACTCTATTGGCCAACTATTTTTAAATACGTACAGGCTTATGTGACAGCATGTCATGAATGTCAGCGCTCTGGTAACATCACTTGGAGACATGAAAACTTGTTGATCGGGATACTAGAGGTCGAATCGACGTATGGGGCATAGACTTCATGGGACCTTTTCCTGCATCGGGCCCCTACAAGTATATCTTGGTTGCAGTTGATTATGTCTCTAAGTGGGTGGAGGTCGTTGCTACAAGGACCAATGATGTTAAAACCGTGGCCAAATTTATTAAAACTAACATTTTCCTTAGGTTTGGCGTTCCAAGGGTTCTCATTAGTGATGGTGGATCTCACTTCATAGAGTGGAGTTTTGAGGCACTTCTGGCTAAGTATGGGGTATCACACCAGGTGGCAACAACATATCATCCCCAAACTAGTAGCCAAGTTGAAGTTTCAAACAGGCAGATCAAGAGCATATTAGAAAAGACGGTGTCTCGTTCAAGGAAGGATTGGTCATCTAAATTGGATGACGCTCTATGGGATTATAGGACGGCATACAAGACGCCCCTACGCACCACCCCCTACAACCTAGTGTATGGCAAGGCATGCCATTTACCGGTCGAGATGGAGCACAAAGCATTATGGGCTCTTAAGGAGCTCAACATGAACCTCGACGCAGCCGGAGCAAAACGATTCATGGACTTGCAAGCACTAGAGGAGTTGAGGTTTAAGGCGTACGAAAATGCCGAAATCTACAAAGAGCGCACCAAACGGTGGCATGATCAGAAATTGGTGCCCAAAACTTACGAAGTTGGCGACAATGTACTTCTCTTCAATTCTAGACTCCGTTTATTTCCAGGTAAGCTAAGCACGAAGAAGAGCTACCACAAGAGCTGGGAAGAAGAAGAGGACTCAACGGTCCCCGTCCCCTCCCCGCATGGACAATGTTATATTGGCCACTCAAGCACAAGCTGACTTCTTTCGAGAGAGGGCACGCCACCAAAGTTCATGGCCAAGATGTCCCTCTTACCCTGGCAAAGATGGAGCTGCTTTACGTACCAAATTGGTACGAGTCTTGGACGGGTCATGAATTCCCGTTAGAAAAGAAGCCACAAGAGGAGTCGTCTTTGAGAGAGTGTGAATCGAGGTTTGCTAGAGAAGGAGAAGCTATGGATGAAAACGATGATGCAACGGAGGCAGAAACAGAGGCCGCCACGGAAGAGCTTGATATCGAGGACGATGACCTCGGTACCGAAGTTCTAGGTGAGGATGACAACATCGTTAACGACCCACCCAGGGTCGTTAACGACTACTTCGAGGCTAATAGCGAGGCACACAACTTCAGTAACGACCCCCCGCCACCGCCTACCTTGCCACAATCTTATGATCTTATGCCTTATAACCCGGTGATTTTTCAAGACCACTTCCATCCCAAAGATCATTACAAAAAACCTCCTCAGCCCACCTATACTGGATCGAGTGTTCCACCTCCATGGGCCGAAGATATATCATTTCAGATGCAACAGCTCAACCTGCAACAGACACAGCTCCACCAGAGGATGGATCGTTGGGAGGGTGTCTATTCCGCTCGCATAGCTTCGGATGATGTGAGGCATCAGCAGGCGGATGCTCGTTGGCGGACTATGGAGCAAAGGGTGACGGTTGACGAGGAACGTTGGAGGACCATGTACGAGTTCATGGGGAACTTTGAGCGTCAATTTCCACCACCAGGGCGCTGATTTAGCTTTTGAGAAGATGTTTCTTTTCCGCTTCAGTTATCTTGTAAGTTTTTTTTACTCTTTTTCTCTTTTTTTTCTTTTCTTCTGCATAGTTTTATTACAGTGGGGACACTGTAATTTTAAGTATGGGGTGGGAATGGAAGAGAACTTGTGTGTCTTATGTGTTTTAGTTGTCCTTTGTTTTAGAAACAAAAAAATGAAAAAATTTGAAAATTTCAAAAAAGAGTTTTTAGAATGGATAAATACCCTTTCTTTTGGTTCAATGATAGTGGTTGCTAGCATGATCATGTAATTCCCTTGCAAGCATGTTTTTGATGGTATATCCTGACTCTTGATATGAAATTATTTTTATAGAGGAATAGCATTTGATGAAATTGAGCATGTATAACTTTTAGCATGAGTAATGCAATCCAACAAAAATTGCTACCTTGTGAGTTATTTTTGGCCTTATAGGGAGAACATTAAGAATCTCTCTTCTTTTCTTGTGTGATTACTCTCTTTATGCATATTATCTCTTGGAATTGTGATGGTTATCTATTACTTGAGGCCTATATAAGATATTAGTTCATTACTTGTGAAAATCATATGATAGAGAACTTATTTTTATAAGCCTATTTATCCTTATCCACCCTTATTACATGATTCCTCTTTTTGAAGCCAAGTTGAGCCTTTAAGCTTTTTTTTATTAGCTCCACAAAATTATTTCCCTAGCCGAGATAAGCTTGTCCCTATCCGGGGATTAAGACTTAGTTGGAGAGATTTATTTTGTAGAGTGAAAAAGTTATGTTTGGTCAAAATAAAGGATTTTTGGGAAGGGTAGATTGGAAGTCTCTTTGTTTGTTTTGTAAAAAGATCTCTTGGTAGTGAAAAGATGCACAAGAAAGAAAATAAGGGTCGTTGAAAGAAAAGGAAACGACGAGATAAGGTGGCTCGTTAACGACCTCATCTGGGTCGTTAACGAGGCTGTTCGAATCAACAACATGAGAGCTTAATGAAAAAAAATGAAAAAGGGGGAAGAAGAAGTGAATATGCATTTGTGTTTAAAGTTAAACCGGAGATTCTTTTGAGTTTATATGAGGCTTTCTAGGATTAAAGGTGAGTGGTTGAGCATAATGAAGAGTGAGTTTGGTATGTGATAGGCCCGCAAGTGCACGATACTATCGAAGTAATATAAAAGATATCGAATCCAAGGGAGCACTCGTTGATCACAAATTTCACACAAACTAGTAATCTAGACTACAAACAATTGATTGGAAATTGGAATTTTTATAATAAAAGAAAACACAAGAACAAACTATAAAAACTAGGAAAGACTAGAAAAGGGTTTTTGGTTATTTGAATGATGGGAGGCTAGGATTGGGTTCACCACAATGGAACTATGCAATGTCAAGCAAAAATCTCTCTAAGGTTTGCAAGCAATGGTCTACTATGGTCAATTGTCCTAAAATATCTCCAATCCTCTTTCAAGGCAAAGGAAAACTACTTAAATCTAGCTTAATCCCTACTTTCGTGGTAATTAATCCTAGATTAAGTGCATTAAACACATAGACAATTTTAAATAACCACTAAGAAATTAGGCCTACTTTCGTGGTCCTAAAATCCCTAGCTCAATTCTTGAAGGTCCAATGTCAAATATCATCTTTCAATGCATACTCAACATCCAAAATATGAGAAAATGCTAGCTAGGCATTTCACAAACACTTGGTGTGCAAGAATTGAGTAGTAAACCAAAACTCATTCAACCAAAGAGAAATCTTCACCAAAACATCACATAATCACCATTGGGCTACCCCCAATCCCAACACAAGCAACTACTCACTCATAATTGGCAAAAACATGGCATAAGAAATCAATCCAACAATCACACACATGGAAATAATGAAGGAAAAAACAAGAAATAAGATAAATAGATAAGAGACACTTATCATTCAAATCAAGTCTTGATTCTTCATTCATCCATGGGAAATAAGTTGAGGTTGAGTTTCTCTTCCAATTCCTCCAAATACAAGAGAGCTCAAGCAACCAAAAGTGGGAAGTTGAATCTAGATCTAAGTTCTAAGCTAACTAAAAACCTAATTAGAAAAGTGAATCTAGAGAAATTGAAAGGTGAAAATGAGAGAGAGCTAAAACCCTAGGAAGAGAGTCTAAAATGAGGCATGAGTCTTGCAAAAGTCTCTACAAGAGCTATTTATATGAGCCACCAAAAGGGAGTAGGGTTTTAGTTGCTTTCTAGAAAATGGGTTGTTTCACTGCGACCACGTTGGTCACCGCGACCCGCCCGTGGTGAAATCAGAATATTAAAGTGAAGCACCACGACCATGTTGGTCACCACGGTTTGACCACGTTGAAGACAATGAAGTGTAGATGGGTTGTTGGACGCCAATGACTTGTAGAGCTTCTTAAAGTTGATTTTTCTTCACCAAGACATTAACAAAATGTCCTTCAAATCTTGTCTAAGCTTGAGCCAAATCCAAATCGCTTCCGTTATGCTCCCAAAAGTGCTCCTACAAGACAAAAGACGACAAGAGGGCAAAGTTCCGCACAAAGCAACAAAACTCATACAAAATAGCTAAGGACTATGTCATTTATGCACAAAAGTGGAGGAAATATGAGTTAAGATATGAAAAACCATGTTATCAGTATGATGTTCTTATGAGTGTTTTGGTGAAATGTGTGAGTTTTTAGGAGTCTTTGATTCCCGGATATTATTAGCACCACATAGCCAAAATATTTCCACGCCTTATTCTCATTACCAAGCCCCATTACAACCCGACCGAATGGAAACTTCTATGAAGTTTTTCATTGAGCCTAAGTTCTCTTGATGATTTTTTCTTATTTTGACAAATCTTAGGTGGAGAGTTTGGTGATATAAGTTCCAATTTCTATGAGTTTTTGCATATAAGATGAGTCGAGAGATTGAATTTATAAGCCTAAACACTTGAGAGTTGAGAGAAACATATATATCCCTGGTGAGGTTGGATTGTATTTGCTTATGTCTATTGAGTGCTGTTATACGTGTGATGACGTTAATAGTCATTTGCTATTTTCTGCTATGTTTTTGATGTTTTTTTGAGTTGATGGCTATTACTTGATGAGCATGATTGTTTGGTTTTGATTATTGTATAATGATTGCTTAAGGACAAGCAAGCTTAAGTATGGGGTATTTTGATATTCATGTTTTTAGTCTAGTTTTTAGTGTCTTTCTTAGTTTGTTTTGTTTAGTTTTAGTAGGTTTTAGAGTTAGTTTTGTGTGTTTTTGGATGAGTTTGCATATTTTGTGAAAAGTATGGAAGCTACTCCGTTTTGTGTCTTTTTGTAGGTTTTTAAGCGAGAAGGAGCGCTTTTTGAGCTGAGTGGAGGTCTTGTGGTGGAGGATGGAAAACATGGAAGATAAGGAAGAAGATTGCATCAGAAGATCAAGTTAGAGTCCGAGTTAAAGCTGAAGAGAAGTTCAAGAAAAGCCAAAACAGAGGCTCGTTAACGATCATGTGAAGCTCGTTAACGAGGCTGAAAGATAGAATTTTTCAGAGGGAATTAGCAATTTCTACCGACCTTGTGCGGGGTCGTTAACAAGGTTCCCGTGTCGGTAGAGGCGTAGCCGACTTTTAGTTGTTATATCTTTTATCTTGTTATCTTTTAAGTAGGGTAAGTTTTTATCTTTTAGCTTTTTTAATAGTATAAATACCCTTGTTCTAAGCTTAGACTGGGGGGTGTCGTATTAGTTCTAGGAGAAGTCGAGTAAGAGAGGGAGTCGAACTAAGTTCGATTGAGAGAGAGAATTTAAGGTCGGTGATCGGATCTTTCTCGGTGTTCTTAAGTGTTTTCGGATTCCACGGAGTTTGTAAGACAATACTTTCCTTTCAATTTCAAGTAAGTTTGGTTTGTTTTCAATGTCTTCTTTGATTAATGTTGTTTGCTTTGTTTCAATGAATAGTGAGTAGTCTTCTTATCTAGGGTTGGGGTTGAAACCCGACATAGTTGTGCATGTTTGAATAAGTAAGTTGATGTTTTGATTGCCTTTTATCTATTGAATTGCTTGTTGTGTTTATGCTTAGACGATAGTCGAAGTAATTTGAGTTTTCAACTTGATCGAAAGAGAAAGTTAGGAACTTGAATGTTGATATTGTTCGATACGAGAGTTTCGAGCTTTGGATTCAAAACAAGTGATAGAGTAAATTGATTTATGAAAATTGATTGATTTGCTTGTTAATCGGCGAAAGTTGACGGATTTATCTTTAAAGACATGATCTTTATCTTCATATGAGTTTTTATGCATAGCTATGTCGTGGTAACCCTTGTCCTAGATCTTTTTATTTTATTGAATTTGTTTGTTTGCTTTCGAATCATTCGTTACCGAGTCAACATACCCTCGATACCGAACCTGCGTTTGAGTCGTTAATTGTTTTGTGTTCGTAGGTTTTCCAGGTTCGTTAATTTCCCTGACAAGGTCGTTAACGAGGTTGGTCTTAGCTGTTTTAGCTTGTTTTGCTTTGTTCCTTTGTTTTATATAGTTGATAGACAAACAACCGTGCTTCCCGTGGACGATCCTGACTCTGCTATACTCAGCGGGGTCTTGACTTATAAATTTATTTGTTGTCAAGAAACCCTCTCAACAAGATCCAAAGGATAATCAAGGCGGTTTGAGTAGAACTCAAAAGGTAATCTCGTGAGTAGACCCCGAAGGGTAGTCTCGTTGGTTGTAGACCGTAAAGGTAATCACCACCGATCCACTTTAAAACATTTTATTAAGATGACCGGATAAAGGCTACGAGTTACGGGATGAGATCCCGCTTTCCTTCAACGAATATTGCCCCTATTCCATGCGAAGGGATACCGCAATATCATTGTGGGATAAAACGCACCATATGAAACAATAGACATGTTGGCAAGACATATCTATTAAGATTAAACGTACCTTATTCGAGTCCTATGATTCGTCTTCATTCTTCACTTGAACAAAGTCGTTTTCCCATGACGTTTGTGGTTCTTCCTTCACTTGGACAAACTCCTCATGCAACTCCACTTGAGGTTCCTTCTTCACTCGGACTTGTGAAGATCGATCCATGATACACACTTGTGTGTTTGATTCACTCGTGAAAACCCTCACGTAAACAAACTCTAGTCTTGATCGACTACAAGTGTTTTTCTCTCACCGATTTTGTGTAGACTTGTGTCTAAATTTATGTGTCTTCTCTTATGTCCAAAAAGGACGACATTCCCCCTATTTATAGAGGTCCATGGCTATCCAAATAACCGCCGAAAAGAAGTTACACAATCAGTTAGAGAATGAGAGGCTGAGAGTAAATTTAGGAGGAGTTGTAACCACCCTTCCTTATCCAATTTTCTCTCTCCTTGTCATCATTTTGGGCGTCCAATCCATCCCACTTTGGAGTCCAAAATGCCATCCAAAAACTGCCTATATTGGCCCAAGTAAATGGCCCAAAAACTCCAACAAGAAATCCAATCCAAAACCCAAAGCCACGGCCCAAGAGGCAAGGCAAGAGGCCCATGCTTGTGTCCATGCATGCGGCCCATCCAGCCCAAACGCGCGCCCCATGGGCCGCCCCACCAAGGCCTACACCAAGCTAGCATAGCTAGGTCACTTACCTAGTGTAGCTGGCCCTTAGCTCGCTGAGCTAGCATCCAGCTAGTTGAGCTACGTTGTAGCTCGTTGAGCAGACTTTCAAGCTACTTGAGCTAGTTTGAGCTTCCATGAGCTAATCCCTAGCTACATGAGCTTCTTGCCAAGCTTATACTTTGAGTCAAGAGCTTATTCAAGCTACTAAAGCTAACTCTAAACTAGTTTGAAGCTTCAAAACTCCTTTCTAGCATACGTAACCATGTGCCAATCTATTCTCAAGATTTGGTTCTTGCTTTGTGCATCTACCAAGCTTTGGAGAAGCTTCCTAACATTCATTAAAATATGCACAAAGCTATAAGACTCACAACTTAGCTCAAACATTCATTAGAATATGCACAAAGCTATAAGACTCACAACTTAGCTCAAATCTATACCTTAGCTCAATCGCAACCACTCGACGCCTTGTGCCTTAGCCCTAGGCACACCGCAAGCTCCTCGTACACCACCTAGGTGTGCCGCTAGCACCGTGCAGCCATGACCGTGCCATCGTAACGTCATAGGCGCGCCCCAACCATCGAGACATGAACCTCATAATCGAGCACCAGCGCGCCACGCCCTTGCACCACGCCGATGCCTTGCGAGCGTGCGCCACATGCATCGGTGCGTCTCCACCGACCGCCAATGCATCGTGCAACTATCGAGTGACAATGCCACCTAGGCGCGCCCTCGTCTAATGCGTTTGCACATGAAATTTTGTTCCTAGGCGTTTGTGTGCCTTAACTTGGATCTTTCTTGTACATGACTACTTCTCTTTTATCATATCATGGCAAGTCACAAAGTCAATTTTCTCATCGACATTTTCCTAGTGACTTCTTTACCTCAACATGCTCTCAACGGGATTGATGACTTTTCACAAATCACCAACATTTTGTCCCTTTAGGGAGCAAAACACAAGCTCTACCAGAGCCTTTGATCAATTTTGTCACACCAGAGATTATTTTAACATTTGCTTCAAGCAAATTTAACTGAGTAAAGTATTCTTCATTTCTCAAGATGGTGTGTGTAGTAGCGCTGTCCACCAGATATTGATTCTTGCTACTTGATATATCTTTAATCGTTTTCATATCTTCAAGATAAAGAAAAACGAGATAAAAAAACATAAACAAATGATTTATTTATGATACATAGATTATTTTACAAGGATGCTGATAAAGGTAAACATACTGCAATATTTTACATAATATTACATGAATCGAGATTTTAGTTTTCAGTGGTTGACATTTTCATTTATTCCAAATTCATCATCTATGATGAAATCAGAGAGGTTCAAGCTTGGTGTAGGTTCAGTGTCGTCAAAAAAATGAGTCTCCGCGTTTTTCCCCTTATCTTTTTGAGAAGCTTGGTACAACTTAACCAAGTGTTTGGTTGTGCGACACACCCTTGCCCAGTGACCTACCATACCACATCTATAGCATATAGATTTGGGCTTTTGGGAGGGTCCTGTAGGACCTTTCTGGACCATTTTCTTATCATTCCCCTTGGAAGTGGATGCATCAGGAAATTTACACTTCCGATAATCACCAAAACCCTTACCACGTCCTCGACCACGACCACGGCCACGACCACGATTGCCATCGTGTCCACTGTTATCTTGATAACTACTATCATTTCCTTGAGAGGCATATGTGACATTTGTTTCAGGGTACAGTGCAATACCAATTGGCCTTAGGTTGTGGTTTTTCATTAGCAGCTCATTATTCTGCTCAACAACAAGTAATACTTGTATCAAATCTGAATATTTCTTAAAATTCCTCTCTCTGTATTGTTGTTGTAACAACACATTAGTAGCATGCATGGTTGAAAAGGTTTTATCCGGCATGTTCTCTTTAGAGATTTTCTGCCCGCATAAACGTAATTGAGAGGTTATTCAGAACAAGCAGAATTATAATCACTTATTGATTTAAAGTCTTGAAACCTTAAATTAGCATATTCATAACTTGCTTTAGGGAGCAAAACTTGTTGTTGGTGCCCATATCTTTGCTCTAGGCTTTCCCATAATTCTTTGGGATTTTCAACCAACATATATTCAGATTTTAGGCTCTCATGTATATGATGGCGAAGAAAGATAATCACCTTAGCCTTTTCTTGAAGGGAAATATTTTCATTATCTTTTATGGTCTCTTGTAGACCATTTGCTTGGAGGTGAGCCAGTGTATCAACCCTCCATTCCAAATATCTCTGACCCGATAAGTCGAGAACATCAAATTCCCACTTTGCAATATTTGCCATTTGATCAACTACACAATTAAATTAAATATTAATTATTGATACACATAAGAATAATTTAATTAATACCATAAATTATTTAGATTAATAAAGTTTAAAATAAGCGAACACATTATTTATCTATACATAATTGTACCTTAATAAAATCCTACTTACACTTAGTCACATATACAAAGCATGATTTTGTTATATATACGTACACTAAAGCAAAAAAAACTTAATCTAATACATGCTTTTGTTATATAAAGGCAAAGTGAAAGATTCATGTCATAGTCCAACATCCACGTGTACCTTAGTGCAGTAGTAGAAGGTTGTAATGATATCATGAAAATATCAGAGGTTATTTTATGTATACACGCAAGTCAGAATATCAACGTTCAACCAGTCTATCAATGTATATCTAGAACAGTAGTTTAGGATATTCATTTGTCTTGTCAATTAGTAGATTTGAATGAATTTTATTCATGAGACAAGAAAACTAAAATTTAGAATAGTGTCTAGTGGTATTTAGATCAAGTGTCTTGAACCTGAAAAGCTATCTATCATATGAATCTTTAAAAACTCTCTATCTCTTTTTCAGAAACACTCTCTTTAAAATTTCCTCCATCAGAAAGTTTACATGAAGAAGAAATTGAAGGCTTTATTTTCAAGGAACATGAAGAAGAAGAAAGACATGCTTATATGTAGAGCTGACAAAAGCTGACCGGACCCGAAAAACCGACCCGAACCGCCCGAAAAATTTAGGGTCAAGACCCGAAAATTTAAACCTGAAACCCAAAATAAACCGAACCCGATAGACCCAAAACCCGTTGGGTTCAAACCCGAAAAAACCGTTGGGTTGACCCAATTTGTTATATTTTAAGAATATATAATATATTTTGAAAATGATAAAATATTTTATTATTAAAATATATAAAAATAATAGATTTATTATTAAATATCATTTTTTAAATAAAAAATATTTTAATAATTGTAAAAAAATCAATTTTCTTGACCTGTTAGGTCGACCCGACCCGTCCGACAACCCGCAATGACCCGACCCGATTTGACCGTTGACCTGTTACGACCCGAACCCGACTCAACCCGAACCCGAACCCAACCTGATCGACCCGATTGACACCTCTACTTATATGCAATCAAAGGAGAAAGTTCTTAATAAACATACCTTATAAATTCTTATAGGTATTTTTACGTTTCTTCTATTTCACCCATTCTCTTAATCTCTACCCCATAATCACTCTTTTTCTCCTTTATATTTCCTCCACATATTTGTCTACTCCCTTCGTATCCTCTCTCGACTTCCCCTATTCATCTTCTTCCTCCTCATCGTTTTTTTCCCGATCGACATGTCTCACTCCGACCAATTTTCATTGAAACTTCCGTATGCCTTATAATTATCATGATAATCTTCTGGATCCTCATTTGGATCAACAAGCCTCAGTTTTAATAGGTATGTAAAATCCCTTTTTTTCAAGTTTAGTTTAGATCTGATGTAAACTAGTGGTTTTATTTCGATCTTGAATGTAAAATTCGATCTTTTTGTAATAGCCTTTTAGATCTAATAAAATACCGAAGTTTATGCTCAGAAATCTTTCGTTCCCTATGAGAAAATATTTTTTTATGCAAGCTCTCATTTCATTGAGCTATTAAAACGGATCATCTGTAAAACTGATTTGAAAAATTGAAAGCAATATGAAATATGTACCACCTTCAAGAGATCTAGCGACTAAGTTGGGTTTATTGTTTGAGAAATCTCTCGTGCTGATAACGTGTTGTGAGAATTTTGGAGAAAAGCTTATGAACTCAGATATGATTTTTGCTTGATTGTATTACTTTGATATGTACATGCTATTGATAGGGTAGATGTTTTGGCTTAAGCTTGCCGTATATGTACAATCTGGGCCGTCAAGCTGTATAGCTATCAAGCCGTATAGGCTAAAAACTACTAAATACAAATTATACATAATACAAAAGGGATGAATCATTCACCCATAGTTATCTCATAACATCTTATATTTTTTTAATATTTAATAAATTCACTAGCATTTATATTTTCATATAAAAATTATACTACCATATTATAAAGATCTAATATAATATAAAGATACCATTACTATATTTCAAGTTTAATATAAAGATTACAATTTTTTTTTATTTTAGGCAATCTATCTATCTATCTATCTATTACTAATAACTAAAGCTGAACCAATTTCTGCCACCACATTGCGCCACATCACCTCTTTATTAAAATAATAATTTTAAATAGTTAATTATGCGAAAAAAGTTATCTCTAAGTAAACATAAAGATAAAATAATATTTGTAAAAATTTATCCCCAAATAAACATAAAGATAAAACAATATTAGTAGATTTGACAAATATAGATAAAAAAGGACATTAATTTATTATATTTGTAAAAAATAAACTAAAAAAGTATAAGAAAAAATTTGTAAACGTGATCACATATATATCTTTGAAATAAAAATAGCCATATCAATATATAACTATATGTTAAAGTTGTAACTTTTCTAACCACAACATTAATTTTGGCCCCAATTTATATTTAAAAAAATTATTTTTATTATTTTTTCCAATTAAATTCTTTCTATTTATTTATGTGGAAAAAATTAATTCAAAAATTAATTAAAAATAATAAAAATTATTTTATCTTTATCTTTTTATCTATTTATAAAAAGACATTCATCTTAAATCAAATTTTGATAAAAAAAAGTAAAAATTTCAAATATCTATATAATTACTTGCCTAAATTAAATTTTTATTAAAAATTGTATTATCTTTTCCTTAATTTCATTTTTGGATTGTTTATGTACATATAGAAGATTTTTTATCTTTAAAAAATACTATATTTTTTTTTATCTTTTCTAATTAACAATCTTTTTAACTTTTTATTGAAAAGATTTTTAAAGAATTGAATTCGATTAAATTTTTGTAAGAATTTACATTATTTTTAGCTTTTTATTTATTTTTGTATATTTACTTGATAAATACCATATTTATAATATGGTATTTATAAGGCTTTGAGGTGCCGGTCAAAGAGGCTTTGAGGCGTCGATGCCTTATTTTGGCTAAGTTTTAAAGTTTTTATGCTCTTAGTTTTTTTTGCCTCGCTTTTGTCTGTCTTCTTTATGCGTTCTGCTGTCCTGTTGGGTCTATTGGTCACACCCCCTTGCGTTTAGCCAGGAGTGCCCCCATCCGACGCTTGCTCTCCAAGGAAAGTAATGTTCTTGTTGTATAATATATCTAATAATTGTCGATTCGTAGTCGTGCATGGAACGATGGGTACAACTAGTTAATTCAATTTCATGGTTTCACCTTTTAATTAATTTTGATAATTGGACCTTACTGTTAAGGATAAGGATATTATGTGATCTTATCTATGGTAGTATATCTTGTATTAGGGTTAGGATATAACTTGGAGAGCAAGTGTCGGAACCCAATTTCATTGGTACTTTATCGGCCAATGTTTCTACGTTGGTTACTCAAGCTTCTTCCTCAAGAGAAGCATGGAAGATCTTAGAAGATACCTATGCCAAACTGTCCAGGGGGCAAATTCAACAACTCAAAGATAAACTTCATCATCTCAAGTAAGGCTCTCAATCGATCACAAACTTCATGCATCAAGTCAAGAACTGTGTCGACCTTCTTGCATCACTAGGGAAGAAACAAGACCCGGAAGATGTCGTGGATCATGTTTTGAATAGTCTTGACAACTCTTTTCAATCAGTTATTGATGGTGTGAGGGCGCGGGACTCACCGATCTCGTTCGATTCACTCCATGAAAAACTTAATTACCAAAGAACTTCAACTAAAGGTTGAAGCTCGTGAATCATCGTCGTCCTCACCCACCTCCGCTATGACTATGAAATCCAAGTCTTGCTCCAAGCCAAAGTCGGGATATTCTTCGCAGCAATGGCAAGATCAGTCCAATCCTTCCCCTAATCAATTTTCCCAATACCCCTTTCGACCACAATCTCAAACTTGGCCCCCTCAAAACTCTAGTACTTCCTACACATCCAATTCTAATCCCATGCGGAACTACTCTCCAAACCCTAATTTTCCATGAAACCCTACATACCCCCAAACCATAATTATCAACCCCCGCCACCTCTTCCTTTTTTGGGTAAGTGCTAGTGGTGCGACACGCAGGGTCATGTTATGGCTCGCTATGCTGATTTCTGTAGCATTGCACCCAATCTCTGGCCTCCCGCTCAACGTCCACCGTTTGCTCCCCGCCCACCACCACAAGCCTGTATTGCTTCCAATCCAAACTTTCTGTGGCTTCTTGACATCGGTATGTCACATCATGTTACAAATGACCTTCAAACTCTTGGCCAACATTATCCTTATGAAGGCCCGGATGAGTTACGCATAGGAAACGATAATGGTCTCATCATCTCTAAAGTTGGCAAATTCACTTTACGTACAAGCAATCACACCTTGAAATTTGATAATGTTCTTTACGTACCACAAATCTCCACCAATATTGTTTCTGTCTTCCAACTAGTCTCTCAAAACAACCTCATTGTAGAATTCTCACCCTCTTGTTTTCTTGTGAAGGAACCCCACTCGAGAATGGTTCTTCTTAGCAGTCCTTTTGTTGATGGCGTCTATTCCTGGCCTTCTTCGGTCTCCCCTCAAGCCTTCACTACTCAGGCTAAAGACTCTCAATGGCATCACAAATTGGGTCATCGATCCATCCTCTCAAGTTTTCAAATTCATGCAAGCTAGCTTTAATCTAGGATTTGTTTCCTCTTGTTCGGATTTTTGTAATTAATGTTCCATCAATAAAAGTCATAAATTGCCTTTCTCTCAATCAACTATTGCTCTACCTATCCTTTGGAAATTATTTTTTCTGACGTTTGGACGTCACCCGTGCTCTCCCACGATGGCTTCAAATATTACATAATCTTTGTTGATCACTTTACTAGATATGTTTGATTCTTTCCCCTCAAACGGAAATCCGATACAAAAGAGACCTTTGTCCAGTTTAAAGCGCTTGTTGAAAATTGCTTTGCCACCTAAATTAAAATTCTTTATACTGATAATTGTGGAGAGTATCTTGCCCTTTCATCTTATCTTGCCTATAACGGTATTACCCACTTTACTACGCCTCCACATACCCCACAACACAATGGTCTTTTTGAGCGTCGTCATATTGTGGAGACCGGCTTGTCTCTCATGTCCTACTCGGGCCTTCCACACTCTCTTTGGCCTCTCGCTTTCAAAACCGTTGTCTACCTTATTAATAGGATGCCTACACCTATCCTTCAAAATCTTTCTCCCTTCTACAAACTTTTTCAAACTCATCCCAATTATAAAAAATTACGGTGTTTTGGTTGCTTGTGCTATCCATGGTTACGACCTTATACCAACAATAAGATGAACCCTAAATCCATTCCATGTGTTTTTGTGGGTTATATCCTAACACAAAGTGCGTACTATTGTCTCGATCCCGAAACTTTCCGAATTTACACCTTTAGACACGTTCAATTTGTGGAGCATGTCTATCCCTTCCTTACTAAATCTCAATCACCGCCACCTCAGTTGCCTTCTTTTGATCAGTGGGGCACACTTTCCATTCCCCTACTGCCATCCCCTAACCCTAACCCTAATCCTAATTTAGATCTTAATCATGATCCACTCCCTAATCCCACTCCACCTTACTTTCCCCCTTCTACGCCTCTCCTGGACAACTCCAACATGGAGCTTCTCTCCACTCCTTCAACGGAGTCCTCTTCCCCTTCTCTCAACACAACCACGTCTCCCTCCTCTTCCTCTATTGCTTTCGCTGACACCTCTCCCAACATTACACCGACATCGCCAATCCAACATCATCCCATGGTTACTCGAGCCTGGAACAATATCTCCAAACCCATACAAAAGCTTAACCTCCTAGCCCATACTCACCTCCACAAAGAACCCCAAAATATAACCCATGCCCTTAAAGACCCAGATTGGCGCCAAGCCATGGCTGAGGAATTCTCTGCACTTTGCTCAAACGAGACTTGGGATCTTGTTCCACAAATGCCCAATATGAACGTTGTGGGTTGTAAATGGGTTTTTCGAGTCAAGTATCATCTCGATCGATCTCTTGATGAGTACAAGGCTAGGTTGGTTGCTAAGGGTTTTCATCAAAGGCCCGGGTGTGACTTCACTGAAACATTAGTCCAGTTAAAAAGCCTATAACACTCCGCACCGTGCTCACCATTGTTGTTGCTTCTGGTTGGTCTTTACGTCAACTAGACATTAATAATGCTTTTTTGCAAGGCTCCCTACACGAGGATGTTTTTATTGCTCAACCCCCTGGTTTCATGACAAGATGTTCCCCAAGCATGTCTATAAGCTCAAGAAAGCGATCTACGGCTTGAAGCAAGCTCCGAGGGCTTGGTACCATGAGTTGCGTACCTTTCTTCTTCAGGTTGGTTTTGTTAAATCCATTGCCGACTCATCATTGTTTATTTATCGCTGATGTCAGACCGTTCTCTATTTACTCCTCTATGTCGACGGTATTATAATCACTGGTAACACCTCCTCTCTTCTTGAGACATGATTCATCAACTTGCTAGTCATTTTTCTATTAATGATCTTGGTGATTTATCTCTTTTTCTTGGGATTGAGGTTCAAAGGCACTCCGCTGGCTTGTTTTTGAATCAGCAAAAGTATATTTATGATCTTTTGAGTAAAGTTAACATGGTTGAATCAAATCCTATTTCTACGCCCATGTGCACTTCTCAAGTTCTTCAAAAGACCTCTCAGACTCTTCTTGAGTCTCCTACTGAGTTTCGTATGACGCTGGGCAGTCTTCAGTTTTTTTCCCTCACACGTACAAATATTGGTTTTGCTGTTAACAAGCCGTCACAGTTTATGCACTCCTCGTCCACCACACATTGGAGTGCTCTCAAGAGGCTTCTTCGATACTTAAAAGGTACTGCTCATCTTGACATTCTTATTCACCGACATTCTTCATTTACACTTCATGGATTTTCTGATATTGATTGGGTCGGGAATAAAGATGATTTTACCTCCACTACCGACTATTTGGTATATCTTGGTCGTACCCCTATTTCATGGAGTTCTCGTAAGCAAAAATTTGTTGTTCGTTCTTCTACAGAAGCGGAATATCGAGCTCTAGCTGATTCGTGTGTTGAAATGTGTCGGGTTTTGTCATTATTGTCTGAATTGGGCGTGCATCTGCAGCAACAGCCAGTGCTGTTTTGTGACAATTTGGGCACCAAACAGTTAAGCTCTAATCCTGTTTTCCACTCTCGTATAAAGCATATAGCAATTGCGTTTCATTTTGTTCGTGGTATTGTGTAGCGTGGTCTACTACGAGTGTTCTATATCTCTACTGAAGATCAGCCAGTTGATGCTCTAACCAAACCGCTTCTTCGATCTCGTTTTCAGTTGTTGTCTTCCAAGCTTGGACTTACAGCTCCTGAGTCCAGCTTGAGGGGGCATGTTAAGGATATTATGTGATATTACTTTCCTTTTAGATATTATTCTATCCTAGTCTAAGATATCTTATCTATGGTAGTATATCTTGTATTAGGGTTAGGATATAACTTGGAAAGAAAGTCTCTCTCTCTCTCTCTCTCTCTCTCTCTCTCTCTCTCTCTCTTGTATCACTATAAATATTAATCTCGTTACATTAATAAAATCATCAGTTCAATTATATCCTCATACTTACTCCCTCTGATCTAAAATAAGTGTCATTTTAACACTTTACTTTTGATCCACTTTATGTGTCATTTTTAAGTTTTCTAGGCAATTGATTAGGAGTGAGTTATGAAGCTTGAGTACAAAAAGTCAAGTATCAAACAAAGGATACTGGCACACAAAAGGGACCCTAGAACACATCCAACTATCCAACATGAACCTTAGAAATGCATGTCCACATGAGATTGCATCTTAGGATTAGGTTGCAAATAACGAAGACCATACTCTTTTTTGCATCATCATGTTTTAGCATTTGCTATCACGTACACTTAGCAAAAAGGAGTAGGTGAGTGTTGTGCAAATCATCTACCCCAAAAGCCCACACCCACCCTTACAAAAAAAAAGAAGAAGAAACATATAAAGAATAGCTAGACATAGAACTCAGCAGACAAAGCATCCACAATAGACTCCTTAAACCCAACAAGTTATTTGGAAGCTAAGAGAAAAAACCATTCCTCCGATCTCATTAACACACAAGATAAAAATGTACCTCACTTATGTTGGATCAGTATTAGGAAGTAACACTGGAACAACAGGCCCCTCCATTAATTTTGATGATAACAAACGTCATCAAGAATTAAACACCCTTCTATCAACATCTTGTAACATTGGAACTAACATTGGAACCAAAGTGTTTCAAGTAGAACAAAGTCTTAAAGGAACTATGAGGGAAACAACACACAATGCCATGAAATCGTTTCCCGTATACATGACATATCAGAAGGGCAAAAGAGTCTTTTCAAAACAGACTTGGGTGACAAGTGAAAAAGGACAAATGTGTCTTAAAGAGGAAATGGCTCCTAAGGGTATGCTGATCATTAAGAGTTGTGTCTTGCGCCCCAAGTGGAAAAGGACATACGAGTAATTTGATGGAATTCACCACTATAAGAGGAAAACGATCTTGCTAAGTCAAATTAAATCACTCATTGGAATGAACAATACTCACTTGAAAGCAAAATGGCACTAAGAGTGATCTAAGAGCAACAAGGAAGAATCCAAGAAGAAGAAAGTCTAGATCTAGTCAATGGCGAGTACGTGAATCGACAACGATGTACGTAGAAGACAGTTTTGGTGCCAAAGGGAGCTACAGCAGGAAACTGCGAGGTTTGATTTCTTTGATTAATCTTCATAGTGAGCTTAGGAACTAGATAGTGAGATTCATTAGTATTATTGGAACTTGATGATTGTTAGAAACAGAAAAGTTCAAATCTTTATCTTGTAACTAAGGAACTATATATCGTTTAAGAAAGTTCTCATTCAAAATCCTCCAAGGGATGTAGAGATTTAATAATAAACTTGTTGGTTGAAGTGGGGGTTCCTCTATAAGGAATTGTGTCTGTAGTTGTTGTGTTTCTTACATTCTATTTTTCAATATTCCAATGCGTAAGGGAACTGTCTTTGGAACAATTCCTTCTTGTCTGAACTAACACCCTTCTGCAATCCTAGAAATCGTATTAGAGCCTGGTGCTCTAGTTTGTTCGTGTAGTTAAAGGATGTCAACAAAACTCAATGCTATTGGACATGGGAACAAGAAACCACCCAGACTATTCGAAGGCCACTTTGAACGATGGCAACGATTCATGAAAGGCTGGATGCGCAGTCACGATTACCACGCGTGGATGGTAATTAAGAATGGAACTTCACCATCAACGATGCTATCAAGGATAACTTGTCCAAGTGGGGATCAAATGAATTGAAGTGCATGTAGGTGAATTACAAAGCCAGAATGTATCTCACCAACTCCATGTGCGAGATGGATGTAGCGAAGGTAGGAAACCTAGAGACCGCAAAGAAAATGTGGGCGGTTATTGAACAAATGAATATGCGAAAGAAGAATGAAGACTTGATCCCAGTCAAGACGCAACTCACCGTACTTGGTGGATATCCCACATTCTCGCTGGGAATGTATGAGATGCATGTCTGTTTAGCAAAGAAGGACTTGGCTGTCAAATTTGTAGTAGCTGACGTGCCTGTCCAATACAACTTGATCTTGGGGAGGCCATGGATTCATGGAATGGGAGCGGTACCATCAACCCTCCATCAAATGATCCAGTTCAAGGATGAAGACGCCACAGTCCGAGTGTGGGCCAATCAGCTAGATGCATGCATGTGAACGAAAGGAAATCGTCCCAAGACGAAATTCCTCCAAAATATTGAAGACGGATTGGGGAGTAAGATACCGCTTGCTTAGGTGACAAGGCAATTTTGGCCGGCCCTAGGAGTGGATTTTCGGCCTCCTTGTCCATTTTTTCCTTTATAAATACATGTACTCGCCATGTACGGTAAGCACATTCAAAACTCGCTCCCAAGTCTTACCTTTTATCTCGATGTTCAATCGATAAACTACTCTTTTACCTTAGGCATCAGAGGTGGATTAGGAGGACCCCGCCTCCTGTGTCAATTGTTTTGCCGGTTTTAGGTTGAAGAAGAAGTTTGGAACGGAAGGTGAAGGGCGAATCTAGAAGAAACATTCATTAGGACACAAAAGACGGTTTTTAATTTTTATGCATGAACAAACCCTTTTTTTAATATATATAGGATTGAGATCAGGTGAGGAGGGCTCTTACCGTAGATAATTAGGAGGATTCTCAGCCTTTGGATTTAAAAAAATTAATGGATAAGATTTTTTTGAATTAAAAGAAAAACTAATAAATCTATCCATATCTTTTCTCTCTCCTATAATATCTCCCGCATCTATATATACGCTGATGCTAAACTTCTCCCTCATCTAATACATATTGAACAATTAAGAGATTGCAAATAAACAACTAAGGTATTTATCATGAACAAGTATTATTATATTATGGATGAACAATAATTTACGCATATAATTACGTCACTCTACAAGTGAACAACTACTCATTAACAATTGAACAACTACAACAATGAACAACTAATACCTAACAATGAACAATTCATATCTCGCGTCTATATAAGCGCTAATCCTAAACTTTCTCTCTAATCTAATACATATTGAACAATTAAGAGATTGCAAATGAACAAGTAGTGTATTTATCATGAACAAGTACTATTATATTGAATAATTACGTCTCTCTACATCTCAACAACTACTCATTTACAGTTGAACAACTAATACATAATAATGAACAATTCATATCTAATTTTCTCTCCCCTTAATATCATTCACGTCTATATAAGCGCCGATGCTAAACTTTCTCTCTCCTCTAATATAAATTGAACAACTAAGATATTGTAAATGAACAAGTAATGTAATGATCATGAACAATTACAACTACTTATTCGTAAATGAACAACTACATACACTAAACCCTAAAAACAAAATACTAAACCCTAAACCCTAAATAGTAAACCCTAAACCCTAAATAGTAAACACAAAACCCTAAATCCAAAATAATAAACCCTAAATCCTACAATACTAAACCCTAAACCCTAAATAGTAAACCCTAAATAGTAAAGGCTAAACCCTAAACCCAAAATAATAAACCCTAAACCCTACAATACTAAACCCTAAATCCTAAACCCTAAAACCTAAACTGTAAACCCTAAATACAAAATAATAAACCCTAAACCCTAAATACTAAACCCTAAATAGTAACCCTAAACCCTACAATAACCCTAAACAGTAAACCCTAAACCCTAAATATTAAACCCTAAACCCTAAATAGCAAAAACTAAGATACTAAACCCTAAACACTAAACCCTAAATATTAAACCCTAAACCCTACCCTAGGGTTTATGGTTTAATATTTATGATGTAGGGGTTAGGGTTTAGTATTTAGGGTTTATAGTTTAGGTTTTAGGGTTTAGGGTTTACTATTTAGGGTTTAGTATTTTAGGGTTTAGGGTTTACTATTTAGGGTTTAGGGTTTATTATTTAGGATTTAGGGTTTATTATTTTGTGTTTAGGGTTTATAGTTTAGGTTTTAGGTTTTAGGGTTTACTATTTAGGGTTTAGTATTTTAGGGTTTAGGGTTTATTATTTTGGGTTTAGGGTTTAGGGTTTACTATTTAGGGTTTAGGGTTTATTATTTTGGGTTTTAGGGTTTAGCGTTTAGAATATTGTTCATTATTATATTAGACAATACTTGTTCATGATAAATATATTACTTGTTCATTTGCAATCTCTTAATTGTTCAATATGTATTAGATGAGAGAGAAAGTGTAGTATCAACGCTTATATAGACGCGAGAGATGAATTGTTCATTGTTAGGTATTTGTTGTTCATTGTTGTTGTTGTTGTTCAATTGTTAATGAATAGTTGTTCACCTGTAGAGAGACGTAATTATTTGCGTAAATTATTTTTCATCCATAATATAATAATACTTGTTCATGATAAATACTTTACTTGTTCATTTGCAATATCTTAATTGTTCAATACGTATTAGATGAGGGGAAGTTTAGCATCAGCGTATATATAGATGCGGGAGATATTATAGGAGAGAGAAAAGATATGGATAGATTTATTAGTTTTTCTTTTAATTCAAAAAATCTTATCCATTAATTTTTTTAAATCCAAAGGCTGAGAATCCTCCTAATTATCTACGGTAAGAGCCCTTCTCACCCGATCTCAATCCTATATATATATATATATATATATTGTGCGTTGGATTAACCCAAATCAAAGGTTAATATTAAAGGGTGAGAAGTAGAAAAATAGGGGGAATGTACAGGATGATTTTCATGTGTAATTTAAAAAGGAAGGTTGCTTAAATTTAGGGGGAAAGAATAATAAATAGTTTGAAAAATTAAGATCAGAATCTTAGAAAATCTTGTAAACCCCATGATTTTTATATATATGGCAGTTGCATAATTTTAGGGATTGATAATTAAGAATGATAGAAAAATTAAATAATCGAATTTACAAATAAAAAAACTCTTCAGAATCATTGAATATCTATTAGTCGACGTTTGAAAAACTCAATTTGATTGTTTGAATAATTATAGAATCGTATAATTTTATCGTCGATGTTTGAATAACTCGGTTTAATTGTTTGAAAAACTCAATATGATTATTTGAATAATTACAAAATCGTATAATATTTATATCTGATGTTTGAATAACTCGGTTTGATTGTTTGAATAACTCATTTTGATTGTTTGAATAATTATAGAATCATAAAATATTTATAATCAAGGTTTGAATAACTCAATATAATTGTTTGAATAATTGTAGGATTGAACATGTTTTAACGTTTGCATTATTTAGGTTGAATAAGTATTCGTCTTACCATGAATAACTAAATAAAGGTAGTTGAAAAACAACATTGTTCATCCTGAATAACTAAACTTATTCAATGGTTTTCACTAGTTTTATTAGAATGTATTGACATAAATAATGTATACTATTGAATAACAAATACAATGTTTCTGAAAAACAATCTTTAACATTATGAAAAATATGTGATTCTTTGTATTTTATGTTATCAATAATCATTACACTGCTTTTGAAATAACAATTACAATGCTTATGAATTACAATTTTTTTTTTGACCGAGGTCAAATACATCAACATTATCATCATTTGGAACATGTTCCCTGGTGCGAAGTCTTTTCAATAGGACCTTGGTACGCTTTGACTTTTCTCCAATGTCCAACTGTTGATTATTACCACCTGTTCCATTTGAAAACTCGGTTAAACACAAATGATATCAGTGTTGCAAAACCATACCATCTAAAGTGAAAAAGTATATTGTAAGACTTGAAAAACAATTGCAAAACTGTCATACACATATCACCAGTGTCGCAAAACCATACCATCCAAAGTGAAAAAGTATATTGTGATACTTGAAAAACAATTGCAAAACTATTATACACATATCAGTGTTGCAAAACCATACTATCCAAGTTGAAAAACTCTCGTTTCATATGCTTATCCAATTAATCCTTACTATTGAAAAACCATAGTATTTATTGTGAATATTATTGATCATTATCTCCTGTCGGCCATATGAAAAACAAAATATGTATATTTGAATAACAAAGAATGAATATATGAAAAACATGTCACACATGTATGAAAAACATTTAATCGTGAAAAACCAAATTAAATCTAAGAAATCTACTATATTGAATTGCTAGAATTAATAACAAGGCATGAGTATATAAAAAACAAGCCACACATGAATGAAAAATAACGTATGCATTCATGAATAACAAATCATAGATAAATCTTTCTCTTGAAATTGACTCACACCTATCTTCTTTCTTTGTTCTTCCGCTCAATCCAAAGGCATGAACCCTAGTTTGAACCACTTATCGATCCATACTAAAGGCTCGTTGCGGCGTCTTCCTCTTCCAACTTCCGTTTCCCAAGAGCTTTCTTCAAAACATGTTTCAATTGGAATCTCATGTCGATCCACCACCGTCGGATCTTGATTTGGCCCGTGGAAACTTCCAACTCGGCTTGGCGATCTCGTGAGGATTCTTCTACTCCCGTCGTCATCAATCTGGTTCAATCGGAGAGATTTAGAAATAATCGGTAACACACAGTGGTTGAATCCGGCTTAAGAGAGGCAATTGAAATTGGGCAATTTGATTCATCGGAAGAAGCGTCTATTGAAGAGAGCAAGAGAGATAATTTTGGAATTATATTAGATTGATTTAGATCCACAAATTACATTATAGAGATTTATTCTAATAGAAGTTTTCTGATATGGAGAGAGAAAGTGTGATTTGGGCCCAATCTAGTGTTTCTCACCAATTTAAACAATTTTACACCCTATTTTTATTAATCCTCACCATTCATTAATCTTAATCTAACGGATGTAGATTAACCACATGCTTGCACTCTAATAGGGGTTTTCACTAGAGCATTATTCTATATATATATATATATATATATAGGGGGAAGCTCAGGTACAATACATTTTAGGGTACAATGTGTGGTCGAAGGTAGAGCGTTGGATTAGCATCAATGAGTGGCTATTAATTAAGCAACATAATAGGATAAATGGGGATGAGAGGAGAGAATTAAATCTTAGCTGATTTAAAAAGGAAACAACCGGATTTTTAGGAAACTGAGTGTTTAAAATCAGTGAGAATATTTAGAAAATTAATAGGAAATCTTTTTTCTTTCACTATTGAAAATCTTGTAACCAGTTTTTTTTGGCATTTTTTAAAATTCAAACATAATTTCAAAATAAAATAGGCGGTTTTTTTAACTCAAATGTAATTTTCATATTTTGATTTGAATATTAATATATGATCGTTCGAATAATAATATACATTGATTTGAACAATATAAGATTATTGTTTAAATGTTTATACTATTGAATAAGTACTCAGTTTATATTGAACAATAACGGAATATTGTAAGTGTCTACTGCACAACTGCTATTATTTGTTGAATAAGTATTTTTATATTTTTGAATAACCATGCAATATTTAAAAAGGCCCATTATATTATTCATTTTAATAACCTTACTTTTTCAAAAACATAAAAATACTTATTCAACCAAAAATAGCACAACAAACCGGTTTTTTTTGGTATTTTTTAAAATTCAGACGTAATTTCAAAATAAAATAGGCGGTTTTTTAACTCAAATGTAATTTTCATATTTTGATTTTCATATTAATATATGATCGTTCGAATAATAACATACACTGATTTGAACAATATAAGATTATTGTTTAAACGTTTGTACTATTGAATAAGTACTCATTTTACATTGAACAATATTGGAACGGACAATTGCACAATTGCTATTTCTAGTTGAATAAGTATTTTTCTGTTTTTGAAAAAGTAAGGTTATTAGCATGAATAATATAATGGGCCTTTAAATGATTAAGAGTTTTGTGAATAATATCATGCATTTATTTGAATAAGTTGGATAAATACACCGAATAATACAAATTAAGGAGTACATGTATTTATTTGTATGTACACTAATATGAAAAGTAAATCATTGACGTTGTCTTCAAACATCAACCGATTACACTTCTTCACCATTCTTGAATAACTCCATAGCAGAACACGCAAATGTGAAAACCAATTATCGCGTAACAAGATATTATATTCTTGAATAAATGCAAAACAAAACACACATCTATGAATAACAATTCACATATATGAATAATTTTTAAATATATAAATAACACGTCATCCGTATATGAATAACAATTCAAACATATGAATAACAAAAAACGCATATGAGCATGTATTGATCTGAGTTAGTGTACTATTGAATAACAAATACAATTCTTCTGAAAAACAGTTGTTAATATTGTGAAAAATTTGCGTTCCTTTGTTTAAAGTCGTGTTATGAATAATCATTACATTATTTATGAAAAATATTGATGAATGCTTTGAAAAATATTTTAATTCTTCCATATTGTTATGCAGTAGACTGTGTAAACACAATAGAATAATTCATTACAATGAATTGAATAATCCTAATGTTTTGTGATTCGAACAACAACTTTTTTCCTCTTGCACAACATGATACATTCTTTTGAACAATAATGCTATTTTAAATTAAAAAACCCATACTTTTTTCCTGCTTGCGTTTGTACGTTCAATCAAAATCGTACACAATAGTATTTAAACAATCCATATTCAAAACAACGATATTGGTCTACAAACAACATTTTTAGACCAAAATCCACAAAATTAGAAATTAACTGATGTAATTTCATTCTACATTCATCAAAATGTGACCGAATTCAAGTCAACTATCGAACTTAGAACCTAACTCTACGTTTATGCAATATGAACTAAAAATGAAAAAACAGAGTCGAGAGTGACAATATCAACGATTTTTATCGAAATAACAAATCAAAATTGAATCTTCACTTACCAATTTGTGAAAAATAGCCGAGGTTTGTAGATTATTTCGTCGGCGTTCTTCATTTGCTCCCAAGATGTCACCGAGAAAAAGAGAGAGAAATAAATTGTATGAGAGATAACGAAACTGTAAATGGAAAGTGAACTAATGGTGCCCAATATTATAGGGATTTGATTGAAATCAGAAAATGGAAAATTATTTCTAGCAAGATTTGCTCTATTTCGGTGTATCACACCCATATTATTATTTTGCACCCTTTTTGTTTTAAATCATGACCATTAATTAATTCAAATCTAACAGTTTAGATTTAACCACACGATTTACTCCAAGGAGGTGTTTCACTTGAGCACTATTCTATATATATATATATATCTGAAGATATTAGGTTCAATTAATTTGAAGAGTTTAAAAATATCTCTAGATGAAAACTATTTTACCAATCTAAGGGTCTGTTCAGTAGTACTCATTTGTTATTTGTGTACAAACAAAAGAGGTTAGTGGCATGTGTTTCATTTTGTAGATAAGTGTGAATGTTGGAAATTTTCTTTTTTGCCATACCCCTAAATCATTTAAAAGTTACACCGCACCCAATAGTTGTTGCATAAAAATGTGGTTTGCTTTGCACATAATAAGTACAAATGCTAAATACCCTTGGCTTGATACAACTTATGAAAAGAAATGCCCTTTTCGTACAAATGCTATTTCTTGGTTTCCAAATCACACAACTACGTACAAGAGAGAAACTAGCTAGTCCAGACTCTAGTAGTGGGGGGATCCATAATTTGCTTGCCAATTAAAAAAAGGGCATTCTTGCACCAAAAGCCTGAAAAAGAGCATTGTGTCTTATTTGTGAGATTCATTGAACAGGCAACATATTTGATGTCCACTTCCTTTTTGGTAATTGATCCTTTTGTTTTAATTATCACATTGTTCTTCCACTCTCAAATTAATCTTGTCCACAAAAATTGAAATTTCGAATCATGATCGTGTCGGAAACATGTAGACCACGCAAATGACCTCAACTTCAATTCGAAACCGACCCATATCAAACCACAACACATGCACATTTGTAGCAGCAATACAGCATTATTTCCAACAGTAAGCTAGAGACATCAAACACACAATCACAAGCTAGCAATATTAAGCATTAGTTTTATTAATTAGGATACAACCTTTAAATTAATTAACCCATTACAGATGATGCTTCGTTCATCAGAAGAACCAAACTTAACCATAGTAAAAAAAGAAACACACACACACATCATCATCATCATCGATCATAAACTCTTGAAACCCAAATGACATATCTAGAAGATCGAGTACCCATTTGAACTTGAATTAATTCTCTCTTCATAATATCTATAGACGACGTACTTAAGAAGATTAATTATTGATTAAGCTGTGACGATGGGGCCCACCTTCACATCGGTCTTCATTGCCTCAAACCTTGGCTCCTTGGCCTGAAACTTGAGCGCAGTATAGAGCTTCATGTAGTCCTCAAACACAAATTTGGGGTAGACTTGCTTCTTCTCGTCTTCCGCCGCCGCCTCCACCAACTCCGGTGCGGGGTAGATCACGGCGTCGCTTCCCGGATTATAGAAGGACGCAATCGACATCCTCGTACCGTCGGTTTGCGCTATCACTCTGTGCAACACACTCTTGTACTTGCCATTTGTAATCACCTAAGAAATAAAACATATATAGAACAAATTAAACAATGCGCTAAGAAATAAAACATATGTATCGTGTATGGGTACGGTTATAGTAGTATAGTTTTTGGTACGGACCTCAAGTTGGTCACCGAGGTTAACAACGATGGAGTGACGCATTGGAGGGACGTCGATCCATTGGTCGTCCTTGAGGAGTTGGAGGCCGCTGACTCGGTCATCCTGGAGGAGGAGGATGATGCCGCCGGCATCCGTGTGGGCCCGCAGTCCCTTGATCAAGTCCGGTTTGGGGCAGGGCGGGTAGTTAGCCACCTTGGTCCCGAAAGTGGGACCTCTGGCTCCGTAGAAGGCCTTCTTAAGGTAGCCCTTCTCGAGGCCGAGGTTCTCGCAGAGCAAGTCGAGCAACTCCTCTGCCAACTTCTCTAGCCTTAGTGCAAACTCCTTCATCACTTTCCTACAAGATAGATATTCAGAAGAACAATTATGTATGTGTAATTTATATATACCATGTACGATCAATATGCTAGCTAGCTAGGAAGGTAGGTACCTGTATTGATCGTCGAGATCGGGGACCTCGTAAATGTTGGAGTCAGGGAGATGCTTCAAGTGGAAAGTGCTTTCCCAATCCAAATCCTCGACCTCCGCGGATGCATCGACAAGGCCTTTGCTGGCGACGAGCTCTTTGAACCTCTGCTCCATGGATTTCTTGTAGTGTTCCTTTGTAAGCCTCTCAACCGTGTCCATCACCTCAATGGGAATCCCATGGTTCACCAACTGCTCTCATTATCACCACAAAATTATAACATAAGGTACAATATTAATTAAACACAATTAAGAAGAAAAGGAAAGTGTTTAATTACGTATGACTTAATTACCTCGAAGAAGCCCCAGTTCTCACAAGCATCTTTGATCATGTCCATCGTGGCTTTTCTCTCGTCTCCATTAAGTTTCTCCAAGTTGATCACAGGGAACTCCATTGTCTTCTCCTCTTTTGTTTGTTTTTTCTTCACACCAATTTTAGATCTTTGTTTGGCTGTTTTTTTTTTTTATGAGTAATAAGCTTGGTTGTGTTGTGTATGGTGGAGAATGATATGGTGCTTGGTAGGGTATTTATAGAGTTGGAAAGTGAAAGGGGCAGGGAGCAAGAAGAAGCCAATTTTAAAAATAATTGCTCAAATAAAAAAAAATGTTTTTCTTTTAATGTTGCAATAGATCCTTTCCAATACAATATTAATCCAAGAAGGTGATATTGAATCAAAAGCTACTTTAGGGTTTAATGACTAACATCATTCGAACATAAAAAAAAAAAAAAAACTATACTCCCTCCATTTAGTTCTACTTATCCTTCTAGACTTAATTTTTTATGTAGTTTTATTTGTCCTTCTAGACTAATCCAACTCAAACAAAAGGTGGTGAGATAAATTAGTAAAAGTCTCTATCTCCTTAATTAGATATTTTTAATTTGATGAATAAGAACACACAAAAGTTTATAAAGTTTTGTTTTATATCATTATTTAAAGGGTGCAACACCATTACTTTCTAGGGATCATTCATTATGATACTAATTTTGGCTAAACATGCTTGATGCTTAATTTTGGAGTACTGATGGAATTCGGTACATTAATGTTGTTATGATCACCCCTAAAATTTATAAAGTGATTTTTTTTGACAAATTAAAGTGAATCATTCTCGTCTACCAGCACTAAATCGAGAGAAAGTGAATTATACCAGGTTAACAAAACCGAACAAAGCAACCCAAACACAAAATTTTGATTGAGGACTTTTTATTCCAGTGAACCAAATTCAAAAAACTAACTTAACAAACCATATTAGTTCGACTCGATACACTGATTAACCAGTTATACTATTTTCATATAAATAATTCAGTTGTATTCTTATCATTTAACTTTAAAAAACATGGGTATGGAATGATTTGTAATAATATATAATTAGCGGGGAAGGGGTCTGTGTGGGGCCCTTTTTGGTGGGCTTTTTCATTGGCATAGATTCTTGACCAAATAGGACTCCCTTGCTAACTTCCTATCTTAATTCCATTATCGCATTCAATCTATCTATCTCTATCTATCTTGCTTGCTTCTAATGGCTGTGTCATGTTTATGAAGCTACCTAGAAGTTCATATGCATATATTTGGCTCATTTTGACATACGTACGTGAAAGGCATGGAATATTTCCCCTACGCGTCATAGCCAGAAACTTAATTAATTAGAGCATTTTCCTTGTGAAATTTATTGGGCAACCATTTTTGTTTGACCACATTCGATCAACACTGAATTTTATTTCTCGGCTCCATCTAATTGGTCCTCATCATATATACACATCTGTAATTACGTGGTCCATACATTCATTAGTCTTGTAAATCTTAGATACGTATTATTATGCATAACCCGATCATGAATTCATGACTCATGATTAAAAGATGTAGGCCTGTATCCAACGGTTGGTGATTTAAGAGTTATCACAATCGCATTTAGCCGAATAATTAGAGATTTGTCCTTCTCACGTTTATTCTTTTGTAACTTTGGACTCCACTCTCTAAAATGAGAAAATGAAATCGATTGACACTGCACATTGCAGAATACAAGATAAAAACGTCCTTTACAAAAAAACTGTTCAAAATTCGATCTCTTGCTTGAGCAATCAGATACTTTACGCATTTGTCCTAACATTTTATACAAATAAAAAAAAATACAACTTGTGTAGTAATTCTGTAAAACTCGATCGACATTATTTGGTACGATAAAGACAACCATATATATATATATATATATATATATATATATATATATATATATAGATTAGATGACAACTAGAATATTAACTCTATGTGGACATATAAGCTAGCAAATAGTGGTCCTCAACATCAACTTATAAGTGACCACGTGAAGAGAGTATGATCAAAAGTATAGTCGGTCCATTTGATATAATATGGAGGGCGCTACAAGTTACATATCTATATTATAATTAACTCAATTTAAGTCCCATCTTCCTTTTTCTCTATCTTTATTTTTAGTAATTAAGTTGTTTGTAGAACATACTCAAAAGAGGTTGAAATTTAGTTGTGATGCATATCCCACTATTGGATATATCCAATATACATGCATGTAACTCAAATTCCGACTCACACTTCATTATTGTCCAATCTTTATTTCGGGATTTATTTATATATATATATATATATATACACAAATAAGAAGAATTTGAATTGATCAATTGTTACTTGATCCATAATCTCCATTAACACTCTCCTTTTTAATTAAAAGAACGCACCCTGACGCGCCTTTTTCTTTTCCCCTTTTCTCTTGTGTGAGCCGGCCCTAGTTGCCCCTTTTGGGGTTCCCTTCTTCGTTCTCCTGCGATTCCTCGCTTGTTCTTATGCTTCCACCTCTGTAAATCCGCCTTTCTCTTTGTGCTGCATGTGATCTTTGTGCTGTATCCCCTCCCTGTTTGTAGTTATCTCTTTCATGATAGCATCCTTCTTTGTGAAACTTCAAGGTTTCTGGGTTCTCTTTGTCTGTGTTATGGAATTGAGAGTGTCCTGGTTTCCCTTTACCCTTGTCGGTCCTGTTGCCGATTTGAAACTTACCTCGGCCTCCTTCGAAGAGATCTCTTTTGGTTGACATATTCATGTGCCTTTTATTTATGGGATCTCGCCCTGATCTTTGTCTTGTTGGTGCTCGATGGGCTTGTCTGTGGGCGAATGTCACCGTGTGTGTTGGATCTCTCTTTATTTGAGAGATCCGAGGCTTTGTGGCGTGCAGTTCTTTGGCTTCTATGGTTGAGAAAGACTTGCTCTTTCTTTTTCTGCTTCTGGAGCTCTTCCTCTACAGGTTATGCCATTAATTCCTCTTTATTTCTCGTTTCTCTCGGTTTATTGTTGTTTTTGTTGCAAACTTTTCTCTGCTGGCTTCGGCTTGGATATCTTCTCTCTTGTTTGGGCTTTGTTTCCATCAGGATTGAGAATTTGTCTATTCAGCTGCCTTTAGGGAATGAACACTATTCTCCTGAAACCTTTATGAACCCTTATCTCACACTTCTAATGAAATTGGATCCATTTATGAATTTGAACTATGAATTCTCTCGTTCTCTGTGTTTCTTTGGTACATATGAATGGCCTTATTCACTTATCTTAAATCATGGTGTGAGTTTGGTGCAGTATTTGTGCTGTTGCTTGCTCATCTGCTGTAACACCCCTATTTTTACAACATTGGGTATTACCGCCAGTGACCTCAGACTTTACCGTCCAAAGTCACCCAAGGCTTTTAGAATGATATAGAACAATAATAGTGCGGAAATAAACATAATTCATGAAATAGAAAAGGTGCTCTCGAAGGAGACTTTGTTTGTACAAAACGTCTTACAGTGCTTTTAACATAAAGTTGTTCGGAAATTGAAATGCGAAACCAGCTTGTCCTTGAAACATATTGAAACTAAAGCAAAATTATATAAGAGGTACATCTTGAAAATCCTCCTTCTTCCTTCGTCTTCACTTCACGCCTTATTGGGATCCCTAGATTCTGACATAATTCGCGAGGGGCGAGAGAATGCCAGGCAAACATGCGGAAAAGAAGAATTAGTCTAAGAGACTAAGCAAGCGGGAATGGAACATCCCGAGGGTATTTCGGTAATTTCAATTATTTTCGAAAGAGATGATAAGGTTGTGTTTACGATGGGGCTATACGATGGGGCTTGTTTATGTGGAGCATTAATGGTTCGAAGGAGAGTATATCTTAGACGAAGATAACTCGATATGCGATAGAAGAGCTACTAGATTTTAGACTTCTTTAGGATTTCGAAAGTATGTTGGGAACGTTTATTAACTCATGCAAGTAAAAACCTCTCGCGCCCTGAGTGGACCGAGAGCCGGATCGATCATTTGAGACCGGTCCGGCTTTGGTATCTTAAATGCGCATTGGCACTTATCTTATATAGTGACGAAAGATATTCGATTTTGTTAATGATTTTTAATAGAGAGTGGTGGGACACGGATAATCCGAGCCACCCGGGGGAGAACTTCAGTTTCCCGGCACTTAGCTAGAGTGCGCACATCCCTCCTTGCAATCGGAGCGGATGGGATCATGATCCCGAAAGTCGTATGGACGTACGACTTAGTAAGGTTATATAGAGGCGTTGGCTATTCCACTCCCCTTTCTAGTTCATTCCAAGTAAATCTCTGAGCGAGACCACAAGCAATCAAGATAATAACCACACTAGCATATGTAATCCTATGATGAGAATATAAAGCAACTATGCTAACAATGGGTCGTTATATCTAGCATTCGATATTTCCTAGGTTCATTTTTATTTAAGCATACAAGTTGTTCCCAACAGCGAGAATTTTCACGGAGACGAAAAGTAAAAGGTCACAAGGGGAAATTCCACTTGCCTTAGCGTAGCGAGTTCTAACAAACGAGCTTTGACGCAACTTATGTGATTCCCGACTACGAGCGAGGATTCCGACCTAAAGACACGGGATTTACGAACGGCTTTTAAATATGGATTCTTCTCAACTTGGATTCTCTCTTATAATACTTCTGTAAGAGAAGCGGAATTCTAAATTATTATGGTAATAATTTAGAAAATTATTTAAAATAATAATATTCCTTCATTATTATTTTGGTTTTGTAATATCCTTATTATTCCATAAAACCTTTACTTAAAATAATCTCTTTTAACTTTATTTTCTATTTCTTTAATATAAGTAAGCAAGTAAAATTTCATAAAATACTATACTTTGCCTAGAAGTATTTTTCTTATAAAACTATAAGTTTTCCTTAAATTATAAGAAATTCACTTTAACCTTTTTATGTACTTGTCTTAGTTTAAAAATATTACTTTTAAATTCCTTAATGATCTTGAAGCGATATATCCCTCACCAAGAATATTCTATTAATAATATACCTTTAGTAGACTTTTATTTAATTCTATAATTCACCTAAAAGTAAGGCTCATAAACTTATAATCTACTTTTCTTGAAAGTTTCCATAATTACTAATTAGGACTTTCTCTTTTCTTTATAAAGTAACTTACTAAAATTTATTATATATTAAATTAATCCTAGTTATTTCATTTCTATAATCCTTTTATATTATAAGGCTTAAAAAAGAATATCTTTGATCATAAACTATAATATCATCATGTCTTGCAAAAACATAATCATGGCTTATCATATCCTACTTCATATTTATAGTTCAATATCATAATATTGTAGTTTATAAAATAATATCTTTTCTATTTTTAAATGATTTCTTTCCATGCAAGTCAACTTTATGCTATATAATATCTTAGAATTATTGTAATATCATAATTATTATATCTAATCTAAAACTTAGGTCTTGTGACAAATCTCTACACTTAGAGACTATTAAGTTAATATTTTTTCTCATAGATGACTTTAGTAATATTTCATTAATAATATCATAAAGTCAATATCCAAGGTCAAACTATAGTTTATGTCTACAAGTTTTGAACAAAAATACTTTTGTAAAGTTTCTCTACCATTTATTATCATGATACTATTTCTTAGATCACTATCATATTTTATAACAAAAGTCATATGCTAACAAAGATTATTTTATAGTCACCTTTATCATATCATAATAAAAGATTATGTCTTGCAATGACTTCTACACCTAGAGGTATGCTAAATTCATATTTTTATTGAGTAAAGAATTTATTTTATGAATCTATTTATCTTGATCAAGCTCATAAACATGATATCTTCTATAGTTTAGGACATGCAATGACTTTTTATCTACTAGAACCTTGTTATTATTTTTGTATAAAGATGGTAATATTAACTATAAATGTTGTAGGCTATATTTATTTTATAAAAACTATTTATATTATGTAAGGAGTATACTTATAATAACTACAATAAACAATTACCTATTTTTCTATAAAGTTAAGTTACCATGGTAAATCTAGTTTGTTTCCATAACTCAACTAACAAGATCTTTTACTTATTATTTTTATTTTCTTAAATTCCTTATTTGATTTATTCTTAACCCTACTAATATAACTACTAATATAAAGGATTTAATAAAACATAATTTAACTAAAAAGAGGGGAATTGGATTTTTACTAGTTTCTGTAATTACAGAATGCAGGGAAGAAGGCAGGGGGAGACCGGCGGTGAGGATCGGCGGCACCGGCGCGGCTTCGGCGAGGCAGGGACGGCGTGCTGGCGGTCCGACGATGGTGCTCCGGTGGGGCTGGGCGGCGGCCGGCTGCTCCAAGGGAAAAAAGGAGGGAATTTTGGTGGTGTTTTGATGGAGAATTGGAACTTGGAAGGGGCTGATTTTTATGAACTTGAATGAGAGAAATTGCTTAGAAGAGAGGAGGATTGATGAATGTGAGTTTGAAAGAGAGTTTGAGCCCCTTTATATAGGCAAAGGAGAGCAAGGGAGTGATCCATGGCAATTGGTTTGCACCAATGGAGAGGAAGAGGATGATCATCTATTGGTCATATGTGTGTTTGTTGATGGTGATGCAAGATGATGTAGAGAAATTGGTCTTGCAAGCAAAGGGAGAAGGTGGTGGACATGCATTGCTCCCATGTCAAATCAATTTGACTTGTTTGGAGAAGAAGACTCACAAATTGATATAAAATTAAAGGAGTGGGGTAAATGGCAAGAAAGTCACATTGGTCTAGCGGAAGAGGGGTGGGGCGTGTGGAGTGAGTTGCAAGAGGTCTCGGGTTCAAGTCCCGGCTCTTGCATTCTTTTTATTGAATTTTCGTTGTATTTTTACTAGCTTGTTGTACCTCTATTTGTTTATTAAAACCGAAATTATGATGCATTTTTAAATGCTTTTACTTATTCCTAACCCTTATAATGCCTCTTGCAATTTATTAAATTTTAATTTACGTACGGAACTCTTTTTAACTAGAAAAAGGGTTATAAATAGAATATATTTAAAGATTCTCCTTTATAAAAGAAAGAATTATAAAATTCTATTATATTGGATTTAACGTCTTGGAATATTGTGGATATTACAATAGTACCCCCTTAAAATTAGTTTCGTCCCCGAAACTAGGAAAGACTTAGGGCGGTACAAGGTGAACACGGAAAGCTCCTAACACTCACATCCGTGAGGAAACACGAAAGGGTCTATTACCCCCTTAAAGAACATTTCGTTCTTTATTTAAGATGACTGTACAAGTAGAAGAATTATTATTGTACCTTTATCTTAAGAAATCGTTAAGTTGGAAATCCTTAGGAAGATTCCCACATTTGAGCTTATGTGGCTTAATTGGAATCAAGGGATAGGATTGAAAATCCGATTGATCTGGCTAGTGAAGTAGGCGGGGTCCAGCGGTTTTATCCAAAAGCTTGGGTCAAACCTACGGAAGTTTTGGGTTGACCTTCCCGAACATAAAGGTTTGATTGATTATAGAGTAAGCTTCCTTATTGAAATGAACACTTAGGTGCTTCTAGGAAGCGAGTAAGTCCATGACTAATCTACTCTATATTTCTGGAGTTTAGTCATTGCAGAGAAATTCTTTTAAGATGGATATACGATAACTGACGATATGGAAACGAAGTTTGAATATGCAAAGGTCATGCCTTGGAAAGAGAATTTCGAGTTACGATTTCTAAAGAAGTTACTATTGGGATAGGGGATGGTTATTTTCCAAGAGGAAGTAACCATCGTTACGATGTCGTATTCGGATATATATTATACTATCGAGAAGTGGTTCGAGCGTCCCTTTATATTATATTATATTATACAGTATAAGTATTTATCAAAAATGTAGTTTTTCGTAAGCAAGGTTAAACTCGAGGGACTACGTGGTTTCATTCCACCGATGTGATCAGTATCGGGGAGCGATTTCCAACATAATCGCCTAAAGTGTATATCTTCATGGGAATAAGACCTGAAATTCTACCTCGACCACGTGGCCAAGGTGGGAGGTAAAAGTCCATTCTTATTCACCACCATGAATCTATATTGAAACTTTTGATTTTATATCTTATAATTTCGTTTAGGTATAAAGAGTAGCATGTTGAGGCGAACTTAGTAATACTATGAATATGTCATAAAGTTAAATCAGGGTTTAGCTCGAACTTTTTCCTCTATTAAGCTCACGATGGAACACGGTCTTTGGTTTGATACGCGAGGACATAATATGATAACCACAATCATAACATAGATTTCAAAATGAGACACTCTTACGAGGAAGAGTGTCACCGGAATGGTTCAACATTAGCATCCACTGTTGCGATACAAAAGTGCCTTAAGGGCAACACTAATATGATTACGAAGATTAAACGCGGATAGTAAGGAGGATCCAACTATTTCTTTTGAACATCTGATGCAAAAGGTTTGTCACTGCGGTGCATCTCATAGAACTATTGGTCTTGACGCTGGGATGTAATCGACCTCTTTCCTTCATCCAAAGTTGTAGACTGCACAGAAGCAGTCCCCGCCATTCCGCTGGAAAACTAAAGGTATTGGGACACTGTGTCGGAGCGAGTTGGCCCTGACTTATTTGCTGGTCGCCTACAGAATTGGCGGAGATGTCCGTCTCTCCCACAGTTGAAGCACTTCCTAGGATTCCTGGTATAGTTTCGGTTGATATGTCCCGGTTCTTCGCAGTTGTGTTAGACTATAGAGCTCTTCTTGGTTTCCGGGCCTTGGGATGGTTTAGACTTAGTTGGCTCAGAACCAGTCTTGCTCTTCTTTGACCAGTCTGAACTTTGTGGAGAGCCTGGCCTCTTGAATTTGCCATTCTCCTTGTTATGAGGTTGTCCCCAATCTTCTACCCTTGGTGCGGGTTCCTCGAGCAAGGATTTTGCCATGTGGGCCGCATCCACGTATTCTCCCAACGTCGTGCACTTGCAATAACTCATCAGAGCTTTTATTTCTGGGCTCAGTAATTCATGGAACCGTTGAATTCTCTCTGCCTTAGTGGGGACTTTCTTTGTGGCACCTCCCATTTGGGATTGAAGCTTTGTTGCCTCGGGTATGCTTGGTCCACCAATCTTTTGGTAAGGAACCGCATAGAGCTTCTCTTTTTCCCAAGTTGTCCAGAAGTGATACAACATCTTCGCTTTGAACATTGCCCAATTCAAACTTGGTTGTTCCGACAAGTTTGAACTTTCCCACCATTCTCGTGCTCCTCCCCTTAGCTGAAGGGAGGCAAGGTGCACCTTTTCCACTTCTTTGCACTCAAGCGTGCTTAGGAGGCATTCCATTTGTAAGAACCATCTTACTATCTCGTTGGTTTCTCTCGTACCGTCATACTTGTCTGGCTTCAATGAGGAAAACGTTCTCAGGTTCTTGTCACACTCTGAGCAAATTATTGATGAAGAAGTCTGAACGATATTATCCTTTGCGTTGCTAGTTTGACCTCCTTCCGCTATTTTCTTCACGTCGGGCAATGTAGTTGGAAACATCTCATGACTGAATTGCTCCACGTGGACTCTTGCAGCTTCGATCCTTAAAGGACCACTTTCCACCGTCCTTGGTGGGCATGGAACTTGTTGATGTGGGTCCTCTTGATTTTGACTAGGGTGCTTAGACCCTCGATCATTTTCCCGAGGCGGATTGCAAACAAAGGTGCTCCTATAGTTTTTCTCTTTAGGGTCTGCCATTCTTTGACGCTGAAATTTTTGATTTTCTTCTAATGTCTACAAGGAAGGAATGGTTATCAAGGTGTAAGAGGACTATCCAAACTAATAATGCAACACAAAGGTTGGAAATAAGTAACGTCGAGTAGGGAAGAGTTACTACTTTAGTTGTGACGAATAGGAACACGTGTCCACTAATTGTCCAAATGATGTAGCAACTTCATGACTCACTAGGCATGTCGGGCAACTTAGCGAATTTATATGTCAAAAATGTCTTGGTCCTAGCAACTTGCCTTTTTAACTTCATCTGTCACCGTGTTGACTTATCACAATCGAGGCGAAGAAAAGTCCATGACGTGGCTTTCACATAGCTTTATTATGGTTGGCTTAATCGGTTGACAAACATCAATATCACGCCAAGCTTCCATATGTTAGTTGAGCAATTCCTAACTACTTGTCGGTACGTCAGATTAATATATCTTTCATTGGTCGGAAATCTCTACCACTCCTTTATTGCTAGATCATTGTTTGTCCCTCACATATCTCTCGATAATCTGTTTCGAGATCGGGTTAAGTAGAGACATGTTAGATCTTGAGTCGACTAAGCCTTCCTTGGTGTCCTCTTTGAAATTTTTTTTATCTTCCCGTGAGTCACTGGCTCAGTAAGTTTGACTCTCTGGAGACATAAGTGTTCCCCTTAGTTGGTGTGACTTCTTCTCATTCCCGATGTGCATGAACTTAGTTTTTATTACAATCGTTTTCTGTAAATGGCTAAAATCGACATTCATATAAAATATCCGTAATTCTATATTTGAAGAAGGATATAGTTTTTTTTTAACTCCCAAGTATAGGCAAGAAATGACGCGCAAGTTAGAGAAGAGAGAAAGTTTTTATTAGAACTTTTATGGAAACAGATTACAAAAGGCTCTATACAATAAGCCATCACACCAGGGACGAAAACAAAGCTACTATCGATCTGACTATTCAAGGACAAAATGAATAGTCGAGTTAAGTGGACTACTTAGAGTTTCACACTACTTAATGATAAACAATCCGAATTTTAGCCCTAGGGTGTGGTTAGGAAAAAAAAAGTGTCCAAGAATCCTTTATCGAACAAACTTTCATCGAGGGCGCCTCCTTGGTGGTTCAACAGTAATTGGGCTTGCTCGATGTGCCGACGGGTTGCAGCTATATAGCCACGGTTGACTGCAAGACGAGCATGGAGTTGGGCGTCCTCGTTTTGGTATGCCCCCAATTCATCCAACCACACTTCCTTGCGTTGAATGAGGTAGTCGTACTTTGGTTGACGAACCCTTGTTGGGTCTGGGCCTCTGAATGGAGATGGTTTTCTTGCTTGACTATTTGCTTGGTGATGGGATGACTCTCCCTGAGTCCAGTTAGCCCATTCACCCGCTTGATAGGTCATTGGAGCTTGAATTGTGATTTGATGACGTGGAGTCTTCATCATGTGTCCCCATGGATGATATCCCGAGAATTCTTGCTCAGTGATTTCCGGACTTGATTGGCCGTGAAGTGAATTATTAACTCCTCCCTCGAGGAATGCTTCTTCAAGGTTCTCTTCCTCGAGATTCACCTTGGGTGCATTTTCATGCATCTCCTCTTGTAGTTCTAGCTCGGGGTTGTCCTCGGGGTATCCATTTGGCAAAAACGGCCATTGAGCGAAAGCCTCGTCAAGCTCTTGAGCGGCCTTTTTGGCCTCTTCCCTGATTCGGGTTAGGCTTCTAGTGAGTACCATTTCTGTAGAGGAGAAGAAGGCGTTTATATAGAATATCCTTTGATTCTATAAGGCGAAGACATGTTGAAGGAAGTTAAGGCATTGTTTATAAAAATCACATATAAAATGTTTACTTTAAGACTTTTCATTTTCATGGCCCTATTAAGGAGTCTAGGAAATTCTTTTTGAACACGTTACTTAAGACGAAAATTTCTTGCTTTACCAACAAGTTTACTAAGGTAAAAGTTAAGTTTACCAAAAATTTATATCGAAAATGTCTAGAGTTTAAAAGTTGAAACACTTATACTACTTAAGTTTTTTTTTTTTTAAATAAGTGTTGGGATTACTAACAAGTTCCCTAGTGTGAAGGTGCGAGTATTTTATAAATTTCTAAAGAAGTGTTTAAAATTCTACTTGAATTGGAATGTTCATACGACTTAAGTTTTCGAAGGATAGAAAGAGAATTTTTATAAAAACGTTAGTTCTAGAACTAAGTACTTGGTATCTAAAGTTTCAAACATTTTTTTAAGAGGTTTTTCTTAGCTAAGAAGTTTCAATGGAAAAGTTAAGAATCCTAAGTTTTCTTCAAGGTTTAAGAAGGAAATTTTTTCTGTGATTGAAAGTTTAAATAGCGGAAGTAAAAGTTAAGGTTTTAAAAATTCTCGGTTTTCGAAAAACTTTGGTTTTAAAACTTTTCGGTTTTAAAACAAAAACGTTTAGCTCTGATACCACAATTATAACACCCCTATTTTTGCAACATTGGGTATTACCGCCAGTGACCTCAGACTTTACCGTCCAAAGTCACCCAAGGCTTTTAGAATGATATAGAACAATAATAGTGCGGAAATAAACATAATTCATGAAATAGAAAAGGTGCTCTCGAAGGAGACTTTGTTTGTACAAAACGTCTTACAGTGCTTTTAGCATAAAGTTGTTCGGAAATTGAAATGCGAAACCAGCTTGTCCTTGAAACATATTGAAACTAAAGCAAAATGATATAAGAGGTACATCTTGAAAATCCTCCTTCTTCCTTCGTCTTCACTTCACGCCTTGTTGGGATCCCTAGATTCTGACATAATTCGCGAGGGGCGAGAGAATGCCAGGCAAACATGCGGAAAAGAAGAATTAGTCTAAGAGACTAAGCAAGCGGGAATGGAACTTCCCGAGGGTATTTCGGTAATTTCAATTATTGTCGAAAGAGATGATAAGGTTGTGTTTACGATGGGGCTATACGATGGGGCTTGTTTATGTGGAGCTTTAATGGTTCGAAGGAGAGTATATCTTAGACGAAGATAACTCGATATGCGATAGAAGAGCTACTAGATTGTAGACTTCTTTAGGATTTCGAAAGTATGTTGGGAACGTTTATTAACTCATGCAAGTAAAAACCTCTCGCGCCCTGAGCGGACCGAGAGCCGGATCGATCATTTGAGACCGGTCCGGTTTTGGTATCTTAAATGTGCATTGGCACTTATCTTATATAGTGACAAAAGATATTCGACTTTGTTAATGATTTTTAATAGAGAGTGGTGGAACACGGATAATTCGAGCCACCCGGGGGAGAACTTCAGTTTCCCGGCACTTAGCTAGAGTGCGCACATCCCTCCTTGCAATCGGAGCGGATGGGATCATGATCCCGAAAGTCGTATGCACGTACGACTTAGTAAGGTTATATAGAGGCGTTGGCTATTCCACGCCCCTTTTTAGTTCATTCCAAGTAAATCTTTGAGCGAGACCACAAGCAATCAAGATAATAACCACACTAGCATATGTAATCCTATGATGAGAATATAAAGCAACTATGCTAACAATGGGTCGTTATATCTAGCATTCGATATTTCCTAGGTTCATTTTTATTTAAGCATACAAGTTGTTCCCAACAACGAGAATTTTCACGGAGACGAAAAGTAAAAGGTCACAAGGGGAAATTCCACTTGCCTTAGCGTAGCGAGTTCTAACAAACGAGCTTTGACGCAACTTATGTGATTCCCGACTACGAGCGAGGATTCCGACCTAAAGACACGGGATTTACGAACGGCTTTTAAATATGGATTCTTCTCTTATAATACTTCTGTAAGAGAAGCGGAATTCTAAATTATTATGGTAATAATTTAGAAGATTATTTAAAATAATAATATTCCTTCATTATTATTTTGGTTTTGTAATATCCTTATTATTCCATAAAACCTTTACTTAAAATAATCTCTTTTAACTTTATTTTCTATTTCTTTAATATAAGTAAGCAAGTAAAATTTCATAAAATACTATACTTTGCCTAGAAGTATTTTTCTTATAAAACTATAAGTTTTCCTTAAATTATAAGAAATTCACTTTAACCTTTTTATGTACTTGTCTTAGTTTAAAAATATTACTTTTAAATTCCTTAATGATCTTGAAGCGATATATCCCTCACCAAGAATATTCTATTAATAATATACCTTTAGTAGACTTTTATTTAATTCTATAATTCACCTAAAAGTAAGGCTCATAAACTTATAATCTACTTTTCTTGAAAGTTTCCATAATTACTAATTAGGACTTTCTCTTTTCTTTATAAAGTAACATACTAAAATTTATTATATATTAAATTAATCCTAGTTATTTTATTCCTATAATCCTTTTATATTATAAGGCTTAAAAAAATATCTTTGATCATAAACTATAATATCATCATGTCTTGCAAAAACATAATCATGGCTTATAATATCCTACTTCATATTTATAGTTCAATATCATAATATTGTAGTTTATAAAATAATATCTTTTCTATTTTTAAATAATTTCTTTCCATGCAAGTCAACTTTATGCTATATAATATCTTAGAATTATTGTAATATCATAATTATTATATCTAATCTAAAACTTAGGTCTTGTGACAAATCTCTACACTTAGAGACTATTAAGTTAATATTTTTCTCATAGATGACTTTAGTAATATTTCATTAATAATATCATAAAGTCAATATCCAAGGTCAAACTATAGTTTATGTCTACAAGTTTTGAACAAAAATACTTTTGTAAAGTTTCTCTACCATTTATTATCATGATACTATTTCTTAGATCACTATCATATTTTATAACAAAAGTCATATGCTAACAAAGATTATTTTATAGTCACCTTTATCATATCATAATAAAAGATTATGTCTTGCAATGACTTCTACACCTAGAGGTATGCTAAATTCATATTTTTATTGAGTAAAGAATTTATTTTATGAATCTATTTATCTTGATCAAGCTCATAAACATGATATCTTCTATAGTTTAGGACATGCAATGACTTTTTATCTACTAGAACCTTGTTATTATTTTTGTATAAAGATGGTAATATTAACTATAAATGTTGTAGGCTATATTTATTTTATAAAAACTATTTATATTATGTAAGGAGTATACTTATAATAACTACAATAAACAATTACCTATTTTTCTATAAAGTTAAGTTACCATGGTAAATCTAGTTTGTTTCAATAACTCAACTAACAAGATCTTTTACTTATTATTTTTATTTTCTTAAATTCCTTATTTGATTTATTCTTAACCCTACTAATATAACTACTAATATAAAGGATTTAATAAAACATAATTTAACTAAAAAGAGGGGAATTGGATTTTTACTAGTTTCTGTAATTACAGAATGCAGGGAAGAAGGCAGGGGGAGACCGGCGGTGAGGATCGGCGGCACCGGCGCGGCTTCGGCGAGGCAGGGACGGCGTGCTGGCGGTCCGACGATGGTGCTCCGGTGGCGCTGGGCGGCGGCCGGCTGCTCCAAGGGAAAAAAGGAGGGAATTTTGGTGGTGTTTTGATGGAGAATTGGAACTTGGAAGGGGCTGATTTTTATGAACTTAAATGAGAGAAATTGCTTAGAAGAGAGGAGGATTGATGAATGTGAGTTTGAAAGAGAGTTTGAGCCCCTTTATATAGGCAAAGGAGAGCAAGGGAGTGATCCATGGCAATTGGTTTGCACCAATGGAGAGGAAGAGGATGATCATCTATTGGTCATATGTGTGTTTGTTGATGGTGATGCAAGATGATGTAGAGAAATTGGTCTTGCAAGCAAAGGGAGAAGGTGGTGGACATGCATTGCTCCCATGTCAAATCAATTTGACTTGTTTGGAGAAGAAGACTCACAAATTGATATAAAATTAAAGGAGTGGGGTAAATGGCAAGAAAGTCACATTGGTCTAGCGGAAGAGGGGAGGGGCGTGTGGAGTGAGTTGCAAGAGGTCTCTGGTTCAAGTCCCGACTCTTGCATTCTTTTTGTTTATTAAAAACCGAAATTATGATGCATTTTTAAATGCTTTTACTTATTCCTAACCCTTATAATGCCTCTTGCAATTTATTAAATTTTAATTTACGTACGAAACTCTTTTTAACTAGAAAAAGGGTTATAAATAGAATATATTTAAAGATTCTCCTTTATAAAAGAAAGAATTATAAAATTCTATTATATTGGATTTAACGTCTTGGAATATTGCGGATATTACATCTGCTTCACTCTTTCTTATGAACATGGAACCTGCAGTGTTCTCCATTGGCCTTTTTGCTTTGTGAGGATTGAATTCCACAGCTCAGGTGACTCCTCTCTAAAACTTACTTTGTCAATTTGGATTCCGGAATTACTGATTATGTGCTGCAATGTGAAATTGTTTATGGATATTCTAAATAAAAGCTTTTCTGGCATAATTGATTTCAAATTACTTGGTAATTTCCATCCTATGGCTTTGGATTTTTCTGGTTTCTCACTCTATCTTTCCTCCAACAGGGGGTTACCTAACATCCTTTTCGACTTAGCCTTATTTGTGACACTTAGGGTGATTGATAGTGGTTCATACCTGTTCATGAATTGGCAGCGAGTGCTCCCATTTTCATGGCTTTTTCTAAGTTATGTTATGGTTGAGGAGTTGTTGCCTTCATTGTTTCAGCCTTGCATGAACCTTAATACTAGCAAGCTTATTCTTCTTTCAGTAGGGATTTGGCTTTGGCTCCTGTACCATTTGGGTATAGTTGTAGCTTGGCTTTCCCTTCTGATTGAGGAATTAACCCTTTTCTATGAGGATAATTGGATGCTTCATTGTTTGAATGAACATCCTCTGAGAAAAAAATTAATATCACATTCTCATATCATTATCTCCCATGATGACCAGTTTTTGAATTTACTGTTCATAAACATGCTCAAAAATTATATCCTTCAATCACTTTTCATTCTTCTGATCTTACTACTTCATATTTTTAATATAATTTGCTTTGAGTGTTTCAAGGTTGTTTTTTCCTGGGCTCTCTTATGTTCCTTTTTTGAGATTTTTCTGGGAATATCAAGTAATTTTGCTGAAAGAGCAGATTTTAAAAGGTGCATTTTTCAGGTTGGAGTTTGCTGTCCTTGGCCTCCCATTGACTATTATGAATCTATGCTATGTATTTCTCTTTACTTCACTTGCCTGTTAGTTACCCTAGTAATCTTTAATGTGCTCTACCATTTGGACTTAAAATTAAACATGCATATCTGTTTTGCTGGCAGTTTCTTAATGGCTCTCTTAGAGGTGCTACCACTAACTCTGCCTAATCTTCGTGCATTTAATTTTCTCATCATGAGAAGTTACTGTTCAAAGTTTACTTATTCACTCATTTATGACTCAAATATCTACTTCTGCAGCCCCAGATTCTATCTCCTCTCTACTTTAGCATTTTGCTATCTGTTACTTCATTTAATGTTATTCTTTTATTCTCTTAGTACATTAACTTCTTGTCATCAGATATTACTTTCATATCTAGGCTTCATTCTCACTAGGTTTCTTCTATATAAAGGACCACTTCCTCTCCTTAGAAATCATATCCTATCACTTTTTGGTTTCCAAAAACACCTTTTCCTTGAGTGCAAAAAGAATTTCCAATTCATGTCTGATACCTTTTCTTATCAGGATGCCCTTGTCAACTTTCCTGTTCTGCCTACCCTTTCTTCTTCCATGGAAGTTGAGAATATTCCTGTGGAGGTTCTCTTCTCTGAAAATAACCCATCCACTATTGTTCCTATAGTTCCTGCTGTTAGTCCATCTGGCCCTTTAACTGCTCATGAGGTTCTATCTCATTCTTCTGATGAGCAGGCTCCTCCAACCCCTGAAATGGTTTTTACCCCCTCAAACAATATTCTCCAACCAAACATAATTCTTGGGGGGTTACCTCTGCCAAACCCTATTGCTATACCCTCTGTTCAGAAGTACTTGCATGAACTCATGCACTTCACTCTCCTTCTGAAAATGATTGAAGAACTTGTCTCTACCACTCTTATTATTGGAAAAATGAAAGAGGCTTGGAAAGAGTTGGCTAAGGGAGAAATCTTGTTCCAAGAATTTTCAAATTTCTGGATTCTTTTCAAATTTGCCAATAGGGAATCCAGAGATTTAGTTTTTAGCAAGAGGCCTTATCATGTCCAAGGAAAATTGGTTGCTCTTTACCCTTTCTATCCTGAGTTCAATCCTTCAAATGATGAGGTCACTAGGGCTGATGTTTAGGCCAGAATTCCTTCTCTCCCTTACTATTTGTTCACCCCTTCTACTCTTGACCTTATCTTAAGAGATAATCTTATTGGAGCCTTCATCAGGCTTGATGAGGCTTCTAATTCCAAAAACAAAATGAAGTTCTGTAGAGTTTTGGTCAACACTGATGTCTCGGTTCCTCTTAAGGGTAGCCTCAAAGTTCTGGCTTATGATAATTCTGAGATAACTTTGAAGGTGTGGTATGAGTCTGTTTCTCCTGGGTGTGGTTGTTGTGGGGAGCCTGATCATTCCTTTGATGAGTGTCCCCTCAATAATATCCAGCCAAGGAAGCTTAAGCTGACTGTGGCTGACAACTCTGATGATGCTGAACTTATTCAACAAACTAGGTTGAAGCTGCATGGCAACCCGGTGGGTAGAACTGTCACTTCTAAAGCTCCTGCTGGTATTACTTTTGTTAGATCAAATGTCTTGAATCCTCTGCAGCCTCTTAATATGGCTCCACCTATCACTGGAAATTCTGCAGTGCATCCTCCTTTGGAGGGTGTGCTGCAGGCTGGTCCCTTACCTGCTGTGAGTTCTTTGGCTCCTGTCATGGCTTATGATATGTTCCCCTCAATGGATCCTAATGCTTTTTCTGACCCGATCATGGCCATGCATGCTAGAGAACAGATGGCTTATGCTTTATCTGCCATGAATATCCCCTGTCCTGAGACATGATGATCCCTCCTTATGTTTGTGCCTCTCCTCTTGGCCCTATTGGTTTGGGGATTGGCCATGGTCCAAACCCTTTAATTCCTCAGCTGGCTTACATGGGGACGACTGGTATTGACATGGGGACTGAGTCTGCACATTCACAACTAAGAAGGCAATTGATTGATGTTCAGATTAAGGCTGCTGAGGAGACTTCTTCTGACTCTCCTAAGCGCAAGGAGGTTGATGTAATGAATGATAAATCTGTTGCTGCTTCTACCTCCTCCAAAAAGCCTAAAAGGACCCGTGGCAAGAAGAATCAACCTGTTAATGATTACTGCTCTTCAGCCTTTATGTGCTAGCCTTTGTAAAATACCATCTTATGTCTCTGTGTGTTATGCTTTCCCTTGCTTTGTTTCAACTTTCAGAAGATGTGTGCTATGTTTGTTAAATCCATGGTTGTTCCATGGTAATTTTCCCTAGGATCTGTTGGTTCCAACTGTTGGTTTTTGGAGTGTTTGTAACTTTGGTATTTCCTGTCTAATACCTATCTTTGGTGTATGCAGTTATGTGAAATATAATATAATGTTTTCTTATTATATTTTATGGTTGAATCTGTACATACTCCTTATCTGTGAAATTTTTCATATTCTTGAGTTTGTCTTTATTCTCTTCACAATTTGGAATGCTTTTTTAATGCTTGTTAGTTTTCATAATGACTATAGTCTTCTCTTTATAATGTTATCTTTCTTTTATAACTTCTATGTGAGGCTTTGTTCTGGTGTTTTTGTTTCTAATCTGCTAGGTTGGTTGCTTTACTACTCCTTCGAGTTGGGGATCTTCACCTCAGGTATGGCCTTCTTGTCTATATCTTCAAATCTCCCTGCACTGGTTCTTGGTCTGTTGCAAGAGTTCCTGTGGGTGTGTGACTTGTTTCTCACACTCTTGGTTGAGCTCTTCACCATGCTTTTTATCAGGAGCAACATGAAACCTAACACTGAAATTTATCCTTCACAAATGAGAAGCACCCTGTATAATTGTTGGCTTCTTTCACATCTCTTATGTTGTGAATTGTGGATGTTAATACAAAATCTGCACATCTCAAAATCTCTTGAGGTAGATGTTTATCTGCTTCAGTATAATAAAATGGCATTGAAATTATATTCAGCAGCTTTTATGCTTTATTATATCCTTCTGGTTGTTATTTCAGAACAAACACTCCTTTGTTTGCCCTCTTTTGAGCTGGTAGACTTAGTTGAGATATTGTTAAACCGGATGGGTTGGATCTTTTATGCACTTGGTGATGAACATTATGGTGCTGAAACTGCACTTATGTATGTTCTAAAAGTGTTAAGACTCTTCCTGAATAATCATGTGGAGTTCATTCCCTCTTGGTTTCAAGTACTAAATTCTTTGTTGAATTACTACATGTTAACTTTTAGGGTTACTTTTACTGGTGTTATTAATTGGAACAGGATACTTAAGTTTTCTTGTGTATATTTTTATCTCGTAAATTTTTTCACTTACTACAACTTCCTATCTTGTGTTGTTGTTGGTGTGTATCTCAGATTATGGGGTAGCTTGCTTATTGCGAACCTGCCTCTTCATGATTTGTGGCACCAGTGGCACTACTTTGTAATTTGGAATCATTATGCATCTAATACAGTTTTTTTGATCTTTTTTATGGTTAATACGGTTTCTACATGGGTTAAAAGGAGATTGTTGTATTTAATTGAGAATTATCTTTACACTCCTTGTTATCAGATTTTAGGTTTCTTATACATAATAGCTGTACGGTTGAAATTAGATTACAATAATGTTTACTTTCATTCTACAAATGTGTGTTTTTCACAAGGTTTTGTATGAGTATCGCCTATTGGAATGTAAGGGGTGTGAGGAGATCCAATTTCTGGGAAGAAATTGGATTTATTAGAAAAAATAACAAATTAAATTTTCTTTGTCTTGCTGAAACTAAAACTGAACTTGAACCTTCGGTAGGCTTGTTAAGAAAATGTGGTTTTCAACAGAGCATTTGTTGCCCAAGTATTGGTACTAAGGGTGGACTTTGGTTACTTATTTGTCAAAATTCTTTCACCAACTCATGTCAAATTTTTCTTAAATTTACAAATGTAATCATCCTCAAATATGACAAAAATAATCTGCAATTTTTAATTATCTTTATTTATGCCCCTTCTCGGGATGAATTAAAAGATTGCTTTTGGAATTATTTGTCTCAAATTATAGAAACAGCAAATTTGTCTTTTATATTGATAGGTGACCTTAATGAAATATGTCAGGATTCAGAAAAATTGGGTGGCCTGATGCCATCTCAGTCAAGATTTTTGAGACTTTTGAAATTTAAGTCTGACTTTGATTTGTGTGCGGCTTCTTGTTCAGGGTTTCCTTTTACTTGGCGCAAGAGCTCTTGCGCTTCGGTAAATACCTTTGAAAAACTTGATAGGATTCTTATTCATCAGTCACTACTGGAAACATTTCCAAACATTACTGTTCGACACCATCCTTTCTCGACATCGGACCACTGTCTTATAACCTTTAGTCTCTTTAAAGATAGGGCTTTTCGTAAATTTCCGTTCAGATTTGAAAATGCGTGGCTTCAGAATCCCTCCTATGAAAAATTAGTTAAAAAAGTTTGGCATTATAGTCTTGAGGGTTCTGCAATGTTCCGGATCTTCATGAAAATGCAAATTTTAAAGAAATATTCAAAACTATGGGCTAAACATTATATCAATAATAATAATGAACAACTTAAAATATCGGAAAGCCAATTGCAATCTTTACAGAATGATCTGTTATTTGATCCGGCAAATGGAGTCATTTTGACAAGATTGCAAAGACACTTGAATAAATACAATATGCTTCTTCAATTCCAAAATGATTTCTGGAAGCAACACGCTAAAATCAAACATTTGCAAAATATTGATAGAAATACAAAATACTTCCAATCCGTATCCAAAATCCGCTCATCTAAACAACGTATTTTAAGCTTTGAAACAGACTCTGGCACGATACGTTTTTATCACGAGTTGATTTCTATCCAAATTTTTGAAGAAATGAAATCCAGGTTCCAGAAAAATCCGGTATGTGCTCTGCGCGTGCAGGATTTAGATTTTATTCCAGAACTTGTTTCTCCACAAGAAAATTTGGCCCTTTGTAAATCCCCCTCCGCAGCGGAAATTAAAATTGCAATTTTTTGATATGCCTGCGGACAAAACGTCGGGCCCTGATGGGTACACTGCTGAGTTTTTCCAACATTATTGGTCAACTGTTGGTTCATCTGTCATATTAGCGGTTAATGCTTTCTTTCACTCAGGACATATGTTACGATCTATTAACAAAACTTTTATTACTCTAATTCCGAAAGTTGAAAACCCCCAAAAAATAGGACATTTCAGGCCAATAAGTCTCTGCAATACAATATACAAAGTAATAACAAAAATCCTAGCAAATCGAATTTCTAATATTCTGCAAAGAATCATTCACCCGTTGCAGGGAGCGTTTGTTAAAGGAAGATTAATTCAGGACAATATACTTATTACACATGAGATTTTCCATTCTTTCCATAAGAATAAATCAAAATCTAAAGCATGGATGGCTGTTAAAATTGATATGGAGAAAGCATATGATAAACTTGATTGGGAATTCATTAGACAAATTCTTCTTAAATTTGGTTTTAGTAATCACTGGGTTAGCTTAGTTATGACTTGTATTACTACTAACTCCTCTTCAGTTCTTGTTAACAATGAGCCGGGGCCAAAATTTTCACTTTCTTGTGGAATTCGTCAGGGTGATCCTTTATCCCCTTTTATTTTTGTAATTGCAATGGAATATCTTGCGAGATCATTGCATAATGAGTCCTTAAAATCAAATCCTCATGTAGGTATTCAGCTAGTTAAAAATGGGACCATGATCCCTTTCTTAAGCTTTGCGGATGATACTATAATCTTTGCAAATGCGTCCCAGGCAAATATGTTGTTTATTAGAGATTTTCTTTCGTCCTTTTCTCGTGTTTCGGGTCTTTCTATTAATTATCATAAAAGCTCTTTTCAAACGTCTGCAAATATTCCTAGACCTACTATTTTTTCTCTAGCAAGTATTCTAAATATCCACGTCACTTCATCTATGGAAAAATATCTTGGTATTCCTATCCTTAAAGGTAGAGTACAGAATTCAATGTTTGTGGAAACAACAACGAAATTGAAATCGGAATTGTCAAAATGGAAAGCAAATTCAATTTCACAAGTTGGTAGGTCAGTATTAATCCAATCAAATTTGTTAGGTCAGGTCAGCTATTTGATGCAAAGCTTCCTACTTCCGAAAGGAGTTTGGGATGAAATTGACAAGATTAATAGATCATTCTTTTGGAATAAATTTACTCCTAATCATCACCCTCTGTGTAGTTGGGAGAAGATTTCTACGCCCAAAGAGAATGGGGGTGTTGGCCTTCGTACGGCTCAAAATATGAATATTTCACTTCAAATGAAGTTGCTCTGGAAAATTCTAGTGGAACCCGACAATATTTGGGTAAGGATAATCAAAGACAAATATTTAGGTACTCAAGATCTTTTTCAATTTCAGAAAAAAACATGCTCTTGGCAATTTGGCCGTTTGCTGCAAATCAGGGATATTTTCTCTAAAGGAATTCATTGGATTGTTGGAAATGGTCTTTCTATCAACTTCTGGTCTAACAGATGGGTTGGAAATTCAAATCTCTTTTGCTATTTTGACAATCACAATCCGTGCTTAAAGGTCGCCTCGTTCATTACTCCCTCTAAAACTTGGGATATACATGCCTTGTCAAAAGTTTTGCCATTCGAGATTATTGACAAGATTAAGTTAATCCGGATTCCTATTTCAAATGGTGAAGATCGTATGATTTGGCAGCCCTCGCCTGATGGATGTTTCTCGGTTCATTCGGCTTTGCGCTTGATAAATGATAATCGCAATTTGGACTTGGTGGGTTTCTCTTGGATTTGGAAGTTGAAAATACCTCCTAAAATACAGAATTTTATTTGGAAAGCTTGTTCTGATTGTCTTCCTACTACTGATAGATTAAATCGCTTTTATAATTGTGTTCCTAATTGTTGTTCTATGTGTGATACTGAGAATGAGAATTTGAATCATCTTTTCTTTCATTGTGCGTTTACGAAAAAAATGATTGCAGGCCTGGAAAAAAATATGCGTTGCGCTTTTGATCTCATTTCCTCAGGAAGTTTTAATGATAATCTCGTCTCCACTTTAAATATTAATAAAAATAATGAAATTCTATGTTTCTTATGGTGGCTCATCTGGAGCCATAGAAATTCTCTTATTTTTAACCCTTCCAGGATAATCCCAAATCGTATGCCATGTGATTTGGCCTTTTCACAGTTTCTTCAATGGGAATCAGCAAATTTCAAAAACAGGCAAAAAACTGTTAACAGACCAAAAAGAAAAAATGGAGTTTCTTGGATTAAACCGCCTCCTTTGTGGGTCAAGCTTAATTTTGATGCTTCCAAACAGAAAAATTTGTCTACATTTGCAAGTTTTATTCTTAGGAATCATGCAAGATCTATTCTTGGCTGTGATAGAATTTCTCTACAATCTATGACAGTCTTAAAAGCAGAGGCGCTTGCGCTTCTTGAAGGTTTGAAATTCGCGAAGGATTTATCTATTAATAAATTAATTATTAAAGGGGATAATTTGGTTCTTATTAATTCTTTAAAAAACACTTGGAAAGTGCCATGGGAGATATACTCAATTATTCAAGATATTCGAAATTTGGTGGCGGGTTTTCCCGAGGTGGTTTTTTTCCATTGTTTTAGGCAGGCTAACTCGGCTGCTGACTTCTTAGCTAGAAGGCATGTCAATATCCCTCATCTTTGTCTCTCCATTGCTTCAGTGTTTCGGGATGTGGACTCTCAAGAGATTTCCTTAGAAAGGTTAAGATAGATGTTTCGTCTTCAACCTTTAGCATTTTCATTTTTTAAGATCATCCGCAGTGATGATTTAGGTTGGCCTTGTAATTTAGGGGCGGCCTAATGTTTGCCTTGTAATGAGAAGGTAGCTCATTTTCAAAAAAAAAATTGTTACTTGATCCTAGAGTACATGCATCAATGAAAATCTGGATCGAAAATATCGCAAAACCTAAAAATCTCAAAAATCAGAATCGCAATAAGTTCAAGTAGCAACCAAAAACAAAGAAATTGAAGCGAAAATAAACACACGAGATTGGTGACGAGTAGAATTGTCAAAACCTGACCGAACCCGCTAATCCGACCCGAACTGCCCGATAATTTTATGGTCAAGACCCGAAAATTTGAACCCGAAACCCAAAATCAACCGAACCCGATAGAACCCGAAACCCGTTGGGTTGACCGATTTAGTGTATTTATAAAATGTATAAAATTTGTTTTAAAAAATATAATATATTTTATTATTAAAATACATAAAAAATAATATATTATACTTAAATATTATTATTTAATTAAAAATCTATTTTAATAATCATAAAAAATTCTATGTTTTTGACCCGCTGGTCAACCCTACCCGCCCGAAAACCCGCATCGACCCGACCCGGTTTAACCCATGACCCGTAACGACTCGAACCCGACTCAACCCGAACCCGCACGACCCAACCCGATTGACAGGTCTAGTGACGAGGTTCAGCCAAATCCTAATCCTAGAAGTCATAGGTGGGTAGACACAAAAAAAAACAAATGATCTAGACCACGAGTAATTGATTGGAGTTTAGATTTTTTATTATTATTAAAACAAACAATAAACCAAGATCTAAAACTAATAATGCTAGAAAAATAGTTTGTGTTGTTCGAATAATGGTTCGGTTCATCGCACTAGAACTATGTTTGGTCAGGCAAACATCTCTCTAAGAGCATATTTGTTGGGACGGTGTTGGGAACTCTGGTTCCAAACATCGGAACAACGATATGATACTCCAGTTTTGACAATGACAAACACCATATGGAAACTAACGTGTTATATCCAAGTATTTCTAAGGAACACAGGTCCAATAAAGAATCGCCATGAACATCCAAAGGAACACACACTCACATGACGAAGAGTTCCTCTCAAAGGAACTCTGAAGAAGACAGTTCCCATCACATGGGAACTCACATGTGCAACCAAAGACCAGTTAGCAAGATTCACGGGATCCTGTCTCAAGACAAAACAAACGCTCAATCTAAGGAACAGACTGAAGCGATTGATCCAACGGCCCAATTGCTTCTCAAAGTTGACTCAATTCAAATTTTCACATGTGAAGGACAAAGACTTGGCATACAAGACAAAGGGCATTTCGGTCACAAATGAAAGTCAAGATTGCAGCCCAAGTATCGACAGCTATAAAGCCAAGTGAATAGTGCTCAGAAAAAAGCACTTATCCCAGAATTCACTCATACTCCCAAAGAAAGAAAGAGAGAAGAATAGAAGTCCCCGGCGGCGAGTGTCTGATCTCGACGACGGCGAAGTCAAGTTCCTAGGAGCTAGGGAACTGTGATAGTCAAGGTGTAAGGTTTGATTTACTTGTCTTAGTTGAGTTGTTCGCTTAGGAACTCGGTTGAGAAGATTCATTAGTGTTGCTAGAGTTAGGTAGAACTCCTAGGAACAGAGAAGTTTGAATATGGCCTATTGTAACTAAGGAACAATCAATAATACAAGTCATTCATTCAAAATCCTCCAAGCGGAGGTAGAAGTTTACCCACACAACTAGTTGGTTGTCGTGAGGTTCCTCTATAAGGGAAATGTGTCCATTGCATTCTGTTTACTTGCTTATATAGAATTTCCGCTGCCTTGGGAACAACCTAACCACTAGTTCCCAAGATCTTACTAACACCTAACGATCCAACAATTGGTATAAGAGCGGGAACGCTCTAGATTTTGTGTGTTAGTATCGCAGGTTACAGAATGGATGACGAACTCAATCAGGTTGGACATGGGAACAACAAGCCTTCAAGGCTTATCAACGGAAGGTTCGAGAACTGGCAACGCAACAAGAAGGACTGGATGCGGAGCCACGACTTTCAGGCCTGGTCTGTGATCGAAGTAGGGAACTTCGAGGTAGACCCAACCATTCGCAACGACTTCACTGAATGGGGACCAAACGAATGGAAGTGCATGTAAACAAACTTCAAGGCCAAACAGTATCTCAAGAATTCCATGACAGTGCAAGACTGTGACAGAGTACCAAACATCGAAACGGCAAAAGAGATGTGGGAGGCCATCCAGCAAATGCACATTGGGAACTCTGGCCTAAGAGAGGACCTCCAGATGAATGCCAGAAGGGAGTTCTTCAACTTCCAGATGGAAATGGGAGAATCCGTTGACAGTTACCAATCTCGCTTCGAAGGCCTATGCACCAAGCTCGTCAGACTAGGAATCACAAAGGAGGAGATCACCGACAAGATGAAAGTTCAACAGTTGTTCAACGGTCTAACTGGTGAATGGGCCAATGAGAGGACCATGTTCAAGGAGAATCTTGAGAACAGAACTCTTATGCTCCACCAAGTTTTTGGAAAACTGGTGGGACATTAGAAAAGGAAGAAGGATGATAAGGAGCAAGCAAGGGAACACAAAGGGATCGCCCTTAAACTTGAAAAGATGCTCAAGTCAGTTCAAGAGCAACATGAAGAATCTGAAGAAGAAGAAGAAGAAGAGGATGAGGAATTAGTCCTGGTAACAAAGGCCCTTCGGTCCTTCTAAAAAGGGAAGTTCAAAAGGGGCAATGGGAACTCACAGAAAGGACAGAGTTCCCAAAGAAAACCTATTGAGAAGGACCTCTCGGACATCACTTGCTACAAGTGTTACAAAAAGGGACACTTCGCGAAAGAGTGCCCACAGGGAACTGACGACCGAAGGCAAGGGAAGAAGGCCTACATCGCCACCTGGAGCGATGACGAGGACGAAGATCCTGAATCATGGACGCATCTGGACATGTGCGCAATGGCCATAGGAGAGACCACTGGCGAACAACCCAGTGAGGTAACTACTGAATCTGTTCTTGCTTCCTTAGCAAATTATGAAAAACCTGAATTGCTAAAACTTCTTTCAAGTCTTGTTAAAGATAACATTAAACTGCAAAAGAAGTTAGAAAAATCGGAGCACACTAATGCTGAATTGGTTGGCCTTGAGTCCTGTTCCAACTGTGTGTCCCTAGTTGACAAGCTTTAGTCCTATCTATCTCACATTGTAGATCTTGAGGATGAGATTAAGACCCTAGAGAGTGATAAGAATGCCTTTCTACAAAAACTGGGTGAGAAAGATGAGAGTCCCGAAGCCTCTTGTTCCCAAACTAAGTTCGTACCTGCCAAACACGGGATAGGGTATAAGTCAGAGTGCCCTAAGAAAGGAAAGTTTCCTTTGAGTGAACAAGAGATTAATGAATGTAGGGCCTTAGAACTCCAGTGTGAGAAACAAAAGAATGCCCACTTAGAAGAGAAAATCCGTGTCCTGGAAAGTGGAGTGGATGGAGAAGTAGATTATTACACTGGGAACACTAGGCATAAGCTGTATGTCCAAATAGCCAAGGGAAATAGGTCTAGAGTGTACAACAAGGAAACCATGGATAGGAACAGGATACAAAGACCTCATCCTAAGTACTACCTATGAGAATACTACAAGACCTACTGGAACTGTGGTGCTCATAGCCACTACAAGGAAAGCTGTCCCAAAGCTAAAGCCCAAACCCAGAGGAAACACGAGTATTGGAACAGGCAAAACCAAAAGGCCAACAAATCTGCTAGAGGTCCCACTCATGGGAACAAACATAGGAACTTTGCCTATAGGAATCCTCGTGACATCAATATTGATGATTACGTTTTTTTTTTTTTGAAACTGTCTTTCCTTGTAAGGGACTAGACAAGAGTCATCTTGCCTGGGTCATCAAAAACTAACTTTCCTTGTCGGTGGCAGTGAGGGGGAACAGCACATGGGTCATTGATAGTGGATGTTCGAATCATATGAATGGGAACAAAGATAACCTCACCTCACTCCACACAAAAGCCGAAGGAGGTCATGCGTCCTTTGGCAACAAGAATAAAGGAGAAATCATAGGAACAGGGGAAGTAATACTCAACAAATCAATCAAGATTAGCAATGTCAACTTGGTAAAGGACCTGGGGTACAACCTCTTGAGCGTATCTCAGATATGCGATCAAGGGAACAACATTGTCACTTTTGATTCAAAAGAGTGCCTGTTCATCAACAAGAAGACTAACAAAATCATCCTAAGAGGAAGAAGGTCCAACAACGTCTATGTGTTGGATACATAATTTGAGCCACCAAGGAAACTATGCCTAGGGAGCTCCCATGATGAAACGGAACTCTGGCACAAGAGACTAGGCCACACAGGCATCAATCAAATCCTAAAGCTCTATCTACAAGACTTGGTTGTTGGTCTTCCACGAATTAACATCGAAGGAGCTAAGATGTGTGAAGCATGTGTTTGTGGGAAGCAAACCAGGAGTTCCTTCAAGCCAAAGAGGGTGGTCAGCACAACAAGGCCCTTGGAACTAATCCACATGGATCTCTGTGGTCCCATGGACACCGTCAGCTATGGAGGAAAGAGGTACATGTATGTTTTAATTGATGATTTTTCAAGATTCACATGGGTTCTTTTCTTGAGATCAAAATCAGATACCTTCAAAGAGTTTGAGACTCTAATCAAGAGGATGGAAGTCAGCATGGGACTCAAGCTCAAGGCCCTCAGATCTGATCATGGAACTGAGTTCAAAAACTCAGAGTTGCTAAGGTACTGTGACGACAACGATGTATCTCACAACTTCTTAGCCCCTCGCACTCCTCAACAAAATGGCGTGGTGGAAAGGAAAAACAGAACTTCAGAAGACATGGCACGGACCATGATGCTAGAGAGTGGAGTTCCCGAAAATTTCTGGGCTGAAGCTATCTCCACAGCAACGTACATTCTAAATCGAGCTATGATTCGTCCCATGATCAAGAACACATCTTATGAATTGATCAAGGGAAGAAAGCCCAACATCTCTCATCTCAGGACTTTTGGGTGCAAATGCTTTGTCCACAACAATGGAAAAGACAACCTTGCGAAGTTTGATCCTAGGAGTGAAGAAGGAATCTTCCTAGGATATTCATCCCAAAGCAAGGCGTACAGAGTATACAACAAAAGGACCAAGAAGATAGAGGAAAGAATACACGTCATCTTCGACGAACAATTTGTAAAGGTGGGAAGGAAAGGGAACTCTTTCAAACTAGTCAGACAAGAAGAAGAAGACGACGATGACGAACCAAGAAAGCAAGATGAGGACTATCCAAGTGGGAACAACATCCCGCAACAAGGGAACAACGAAGGAGATAGATCAAGATTCCTTTGAAGTTCCCTCCTCAACAGAATAGCCTCAAGATGCATCAAACTCTCTTGTTCCCCAAAATGAAGTCATACCAGAGTCTAGTGTTCAGGGGGAACAACGAGGGAACCTTGAAGAAAATCCTGAAGAGACCCTCAGCGAAGAAGTTGAGAACAACTGTTCCCATGAAGAAGAAGAAGCCCAAGCTACAGATGAAGAAGAGACAAGGGAACATGTTGACGTTTCACACATCCGAAGCAGGAACTACCACCAAAAGAGGGATCACCCCATTGATAACATCATCACACCCTATGATAAAGGCATACAGACTCGTTCCTCCCTCAACAACTTCTACGCCTTCAATGCCTTTGTCTCATTGGTGGAACCCAAGACCATCAAGGAAGCCCTAAAGGACCCAAACTGGATCCAAGCCATGCAAGAAGAGCTCCACCAATTCGAGAGGAACAAGGTGTGGAAACTGGTTCCTAGGCCCAAAAATAAAAACATCATAGGAACTCGATGGGTCTTTAGGAACAAGCTTGATGACACTGGGGCTGTAGCTAAGAACAAAGCTCGTCTAGTTGCTCAAGGATACAGGCAAGAGGATGGGATCGACTACGATGAGACCTTCGCACCAGTTGCAAGAATTGAAGCAATTCGTCTCCTCATAGCCTATGCAGCCCACAAAGGTTTCAGGTTGTATCAAATGGGTTTCAAGACGGCGTTCCTAAATGGGCACCTCAAGGAAGAAGTCTACGTGGCATAACCACCAGGATTTGAGGATGAGCACTTCCCAAACCACGTATACTTCTTGGAGAGGGCCCTATATGGTCTCAAACAAGCTCCCATGGCATGGTACGACAGGTTCGCTCAATTTCTTTTGTCTCATGGATACCTTCGTGGTTCCATAGACAAAACTCTCTTCATTAAGAAAGAATCAAAAGATATTTTAATTGCTCAAGTATACGTTGATGACATTATGTTTGGTGCTACTAATGAGATTCTTGTTGAAAAGTTTAAAGATTTGATGAGTAGCAAATTCGAAATGAGTCTCATAGGGGAACTCACGTTCTTCTTGGGACTTCAAATATCCCAAACCAAGGAGGGAACAAGGATCCATCAACAAAAGTACATCAGAGAAATGCTAGTGAAGTATGGGATGGATCACTCCAGGCCCATCGACACTTCCATCTCACCGAACTCAAAGCTCAACGCAGATGAGACAGGTATAAGTGTAGATCAAAGGAACTTTCAAGGTATGATTGGGTCCCTTCTCTACTTAACGGCTAGTCGACCCGATATCATGTTTTCAGTGTGCCTATGTGCACGCTTTCAGGCTAACCCTAAAGAATCACACCTAAAAGAGGTGAAGAGGATTTTCAGGTACCTCAAAGGGAACGTCAACTTGTGCCTTTGGTATACAAGGAACAACTCCCTTGAGCTAGTGGCATACTCAGATGCAGATTTCGCTGGGCACATAGTTGATCGAAAGAGAACCTATGGAATGACCCAGTTCCTAGGATCATGCCTAGTCTCATGGGGATCAAAGAAGCAAAACTCAGTGGCACTCTCCACAGCAGAAGCAGAATACGTGGCTACCGCCTCATGTTGTTCCCAAGTTCTATGGCTTAAGTACCAACTCCAGGATTACGGTATGTCTTTTGGCTCTGTTCCCATTAGATGTGATAATACGAGTTCCATTAACATATCCAAAAATCTTGTGCATCATTCACGTACTAAGCATATAGACATTAGGCATCACTTCCTACGTGACAATGTGGAACATGGGAACATCTCTATGGAACACTGTAGAACCGAAGAGCAAATTGCGGACATTCTCACTAAAGCTTTAGACAGACGTCCCTACCAGCGTCTCTGGATGCTTCTAGGGATGATAACTCTAAACTGAACAAGTCCCTGTTTATTATTCCCTCAATGCTTGGCTAGTTTATATTGATCTGCATGATATGGAACACTAGGAACAAGTGCTTTCATTTTGCCATATTACTAGTCTAGAGCTTTTATTTTGTATCTGGAACCTTATTTCTTTCAGCCCAAAATGATCAACCAGAATTCCCCTTAACCCTCATTACAAGCCACCATGACGGTTGATCATAAAACTAACCTTAAGCCAAGAACTAGACAAACGCTTCTCATGAGCCAATCTCTTTGTCCCTTAATCGAGTTTAATTGTCTGGTTCCCCTTTGAGTTCCCTAGCCTCATAAAAAGAACTTGAGTGTGAGTTCCCTCGACCACTCCACCCAACCTGACCTTTCGAAAGATCATGGGAACTGGTGTGCAAAACAATCACGAACAAGGGAACACTAGTATCTCTGAGAAGATGAACCGTCACTTGGGAAACGGAAAACTGTGCCAGAATTCGAAGCATTATGGGCCAAGCGTTTGAAATTCTCGAAGTGACTTCCCTTGGAAGAAACCGACGCGTGTCATAAGCGTGCTACAGAAGTTGAAGCGCCTCTCAGCATCTATTGGCCAACGGTTATCGAGGTTTTTTCATTCTTCCTTTTCTACCCCTCTCCGTATCTCACATAAAAACCCTTGTTTGCTATTTTTGGGCCCTTCCTCATCCTTCGCTCTCTGCAATCCTCTCTCTTTGAAACTTCCCTCCATTCCTTTTCAAGTAAAACTCCAAAAAACCCTTCTTTTCTCAGAATCCCCACTACTAGATTAAAGACCAAATGCAACGATGTTTTGTAGCGGTTCGAGTTAAAGCAGCGGCTTAATGCAGCGGTATGCCAAATGAAGCGGTTTTAAAATTATACGACTAGTGCAGCGGTAGGACCAACCTAATGAAGCGGTTTTCCAAAATAAAATTTAAATAAGAAATTTAACAGACAAGCGGGCCTAAAATATTTTAAGCGCGCACTAGCCCACCTTATTTTAGTCAGGCCCGCCTCTTTCGCCAAAAAGAAAACCCTAGAAATCATTTACGAAAATTTCACACCTACCCCCTTCTATCGCTCATCCCTCCCAAGTCCCAATCTCTTCTATGTCGATTGTCGAACCCAGCCCCTTCATCGATTTCGAAATCACACAACCAGTCGTCGACCTCCTCGTCATTGCCTCGCTAAAGAACAACGAATCCTCCAAAGAATTGCAAGATCGACGATTTGTGGAAATGGCGCTCAACCCTAATTTATTCGACCAGCTTCGATCTCTGGAGCTGCAATCGGTGATCGAGAAAGAAATCACGAGCTCGTCAAAGGAGTAGAGGCTGGTCGACGAGGAGCTCTCGGAGTCCTTCGAGATCGCTATCAGCGGCGAGGCAGCGAAGTGCCTGGCGGCGAGAGCAGACGCGATACCGGAGCTCAGGAGTGACCTAGGCCACCAGTTGGCCTTCAAGAGATGCGAGATGTGGCTTCTGAGGATGGGAGCGGTGGTGTACAATGCGGCAGAGATGGCGGACCAAGGCTGGGTTAAGATCAGCCTCCACAGTGATGGCGAGGTTAACACAACTTCTATCATCTCTCCTAATTAGAGTTTTTTTATCTGAAAATTTCTATCATCTTTTAATTGATTAAGGCTTCGTATTTAGTGTTTAGATTAATCTTAGCTTTACTTAGACATGGTTTTTTAGGCTTCAGATTTGTTAGTTCCAGCAGCTGAATTAGTGTTTGAATGATCAAATTGTAACCTCAACTTAGTAGGTAAATTTCTTCTACTTTCAGCTAATCTCTAATGCTTAACCAGGTTCATGTTTTCTCAGTAGTGTCATATGCCAATTCTAGTAAATGAATCTAGTACACTCCAATAGTTCATTATGTTGCCAAAAAGGAGATGATTATATAAGGGTGTACTGAATTTCTGGCTTTTACTCCATGTTGTTGGCATTAAAAAGATCAAAAGTCACATTATCCATTGGCATTGCTGTTGAGAACAAGCGCAAGAACTGCTCTCTTGAGTCTCTTCGACCAATGTTCAGTGTTCGATGACCTACAAGGTGAAATAGGGTACCCTCCTGCCTTGTTTCACTTTGTTCTTATATAATTTTCAATTCGTAATTTGCTTGTCTTATTTAATTGGAAGGTGTGCTATCCAGTTTTGACATCTTTAGATCTTGCCCTTAGATCTTGTTGACTTATTTTGTCGAGATTTCGTCTTAGTGTTTTAAGGAAGCCTTGGAAAACTAAAGACAGTTTGAACTTGGGATTTGCTTTTGTCTTCTTGCATGATTCATCGGGAATATGGATTGACAAAGGTTGTTAGTGATATATTGCTTAAAATAGAGTATGAAAATGGGATGAGCGTTTACCATGTGTTGCTTTTAAATATATATGCAGATGAAAGAAGTCGGGAATATGTTGATAGAGTTAGGTATGAACATCTAAGGATGGAAAGCATGAGAGATGTGAAGATATGAGATTCTGGGGTTAATTTAGCTAGCTAGAGTGAATGATGATTTTTATGCATCATTTGGCTTTATAACTTGCATCTTATGTTTGGCACTGTGGAATGTGTAGGAGTAAAGTGTTGTAAGTATACTCTCTGCACATTTTGTGTACTTGAGACCAATCTAGGTATATATTGTGATGAAGAAATGGAATCCTATTTGTTAAATTTGTTTGTGAATATGCTTAAGAACGTTTTGGAACTTTGGATTGTGAATTGGAATTTGTCAATTTGGTCACAACTTCGTCATTCATGACGAGGGCACCAAGGGAACTCTCTCCCTCCAGGGCGAAGACTTTGTCTTCACCGCCTCCTCCATCCGTCTTCAACTACAGGTCCCTGTCAAGGGCCTCAGCGCTGTACCCTTCAAGAACCGGGGTGAGTTTGACAGCGATGTGATCTACGACGCCATCCACGAGGGCCGTGTTCCCGAGAATGGAACACCCACTCACAACCTGTCTCTCATTGGTAAGTTGGCCCACCAGTTCATCATCACAGTTGTGATCCCACGGCAAGAGAAGCGTCACCACATCAACATTCAAGATGCCATCCTTCTCTATCACTTCCTCCATAAGATGCCCATCAATCTTCCTTGCATCATCTTTGGGCACATGGAGAAGTGCATGACCTCGAGCTCCCACTCCTTGCCCTATGCTGGTCTGATCAAGAAACTGATGATCAAGGAAGGGCTCTATGACGCCAGCAAAGAAGAAGTGACCATCGGAAGGGAACTGGACCTTTCCGTGGTAAAAAAGATACGTCACTCGAAGCAAGCTGAGGATCAAGGGACACTTCCATCTGGTGAAGGCCCAAGGGTTGGGAACACTCAAGTGTTGATGCACATCGCAGCCACTCTCGAGAACATGGCAGACACTCTTCAGGATATCTTGTCTGTTATGACCCAGCTGCGTGACAACTCGCTCCCCCGGGACCCATGATCTCCCTTTTTCTATTATCCTTATCCCTGTTTTCCCCACCAAATGTTATGTGTTCCTTCTGTACATTAAATTGCTTAAGTAATATAAATGGTTTCTAGTATGATTACGTGTTCCCTTCTTCTTTATTTATGCTTGTCTGTTTTCGATGATGCCAAAAGGGGGAAGGACAAAATATGTGAGATGAGTCTTATTATGAGTTATCATAGAATATGCTTTGGCTTAGGGGGAACTATCGCATAAAATGCTAAGTAAGAACTTATTGTTTCATAAAAGTGGATCTCTAGGATCTCACACGTTTTCACATAGGAACTCTGCTGTATATCATACTATGAAATACTTGGTTATTTTTGTGATGGGTTTGTCATCATCAAAAAGGGGGAAATTGTTGGGACAGTGTTGGGAACTCTGGTTCCAAACATCGGAACAATGATACAATACTCCAGTTTTGACAATGACAAACACCATATGGGAACTAACGTGTTATATCCAAGTATTTCTAAGAAACACAGGTCCAGTAAAGAATCGCCATGAAAATCCAAAGGAACACACGCTCACATGACGAAGAGTTCCTCTCAAAGGAACTCTGAAGAAGACAGTTCCCATCACATGGGAACTCACATGTGCAAACAAAGACCAGTCAGCGAGATTCACGAGATCTTGTCTCAAGACAAAACAAACGCTTAGTCTGAGGAACAAACTGAAGCGATTGATCCAACGGCCCGATTGCTTCTCAAAGTTGACTCAATTCAAATTTTCACATGTGAAGGACAAAGACTTGGCATACAAGACAAAGGGCATTTCGGACACAATGAAAGTCAAGATTGCAGCCCAAGTATCGACATGTATAAAGCCAAGTGAATAGTGCTCAGACAAAAGCACTTCTCCCAGAATTCACTCATACTCCCAAAGAAAGAAAGAGAGAAGAAGAGAAGTCCCCGGCAGCGAGTGTCTGATCTCGACGACGGCGAAGTCAAGTTCCTAGGAGCTGGGGAACTGTGATAGTCAAGGTAAAAGGTTTGATTTACTTGTCTTAGTTGAGTTGTTCGCTTAGGAACTCGGTTGAGAAGATTCATTAGTGTTGCTAGAGTTAGGTAGAACTCCTAGGAACAGAGAAGTTTGAATCTGGCCTATTGTAACTAAGGAACAATCAATAATACAAGTAAGTCATTCAAAATCCTCCAAGCGGAGGTAGAGGTTTACCCACACAACTAGTTGGTTGTCGTGAGGTTCCTCTATAAGGGAACTGTGTCCATTGCATTCTGTTTACTTGCTTATATAGAACTTCCGCTGCCTTGGGAACAACCTAACCACTAGTTCCCAAGCTCTTACTAACACCTAACGATCCAACAATATTCAATGGTTGCCCAAACCTATTTGGTCATCAAATAAAATATTATTATATTTTTGAATTTTTTTAATACCTGTTTTGGACAAAAATTTGCTTGACAAACGTTTGTTCTGAATTGGGGCACGATCGAAATCAAAGAAGCTATCGACCTCACACAAACGTGGGATTCACAAGAACAAAGGACGAAGAGAGACCGATTTTGCTCTGGAAATCTGTAATCTCGTGTGTATTTTTTACTGATGTTCGCATGCCTTTACAAAACAAGTAAAATCGATATATACGTTTACATTGCAACGGTTATCTCCCTAGTATTACGATCCCCAGATCTCTAGGACACGACCCATAACTACTTTCCCACTTTCCGCATGTTTCGGAGGCTTGAAACGCTATCTCGTGCGCCTTCGGGATGGTTATTTCCGCTTGTAACGGATGCTTTCTCCCTTCCATCGAATGATTGGAGATTTCTCTATTCCAAGGTCTCTTCTTGCTCGGCCCGATTGGTGATTTCTTTGTGCGTTCATGGGCTTAACTCATCGGATGGGCCGATAGATTTTTGGGCCTAAAAATACCCCCAAATCCTGATCCAAATCTTTTAGGCGGGATTTGGATCGGATTTGCCGCGTGAATGCAAGCAGCGTGCGCCACGTGGGGATCACCCATCCGTTCGATATTCCTCAAGAACCTGAGGAGTCCCATCACTCGGGCTTTAAATGCCTTGCTTCAGACCTCTTCAGAGATACCCGTCGAAGACATGGGTTTTGAGTCCTCCCATATCCTCGAACCCCATGAGTGTCATCCCTGCTCCCTCACTTCAGAGGAGGTGGAGACTTTAGTCCGAAGCCACGTGTTCCCATCTGATGTTAACTTTTATACCCCTACATGTGAGGTTGCCGACTGGGTCAAAGAAGGCTGGGTCTGCTTCCTGGAATATCCATTCACCCTAGGAGCCCTTTTCCCCTTTTCTCCCCTGATTTTAAACTTTTTGATGATGCTCAAGGCGTCTCCGGCGCAATTGATGCCGTCAGTATGGAAGATTCTGTACCAGATCAGCGACGTCTGTTGGGGCGAAAAGATCGACTTCACCTTACAGGACCTCCTATGTGCGTACCGGGTTTGTCCTCTCAGGGCCGGACGCTTCACCCTTCATGCACGAGACGCAAAGAACCCCCTGATCCCGAAGTCGAAGGTCAATGACAAGGACTGGGCTTCGCGTTTCTTTTTCTTGGAGAAGTCCTCTTTGGGAGAGACGTTCCAAGCTACGTTCTTTGACTCTTGGACTACTAAAAGTAAGTATTTTCTACCCTGATTTCCTCAACCTTCGGTTGTTTTCCCTAGCGGCTTCTCTATCAATTCCTTAACTTTGGGATTTCTCTCGTAGTTCCGCCGAGTCTGGAGGTCCAAGTTCTGGATTCGGAAGCCTACATGAAGCTCTTCTCTCTCCCGGAGGCCAGAAGGACGTATCGGATGTCTACGGAACTGATGCTTGAGGGTGAATCCAACAATAAGACGACGACAGTCACTGGGGATCCGAAGGATGACGAGGATGACGCGAGGTCAGGGATTTCTGAGAAGACGATCGAGGATGGTGCTCTGAAGCTTGGGGAACTTACTGGCAAGGGGCCAAGCCCTGTTAAAAACCCTACTAGTATGCGCTTCCCTTCTTTCTTTATATTATATATATATATATATTTTATCCTTGACTTGTGATTATGACGACAATTGTCTTCTTGAACTCTTGATACCTGTCTTTCCAGAGCCTTCCTCATCTCTGGGGAGAAGTTTTTCTGCTGCAGCCCTTATTCAGCGCAAACTTCGCTCAAGTGACAAGAAACCCCCTTTGGATCCGAAGGTAAAGATAGAGGCTGTGGCGAAAGCAAGCCCGACTAAGAGACCATCACCCAACGTTACTGAAGTCATCAATCTGGACGATAAGGGTCCCTCGGACTTATGGCAGAAACTTCGAAGTGCCCACGGCTCAAAGAAACCCCGCCTGGAAGTTCCTCGCTCTGTTTTGGTCAGGGACGCGGGCTTGTCGATCTGGAAGGTCCGCGTTCTCCAGTCATCCTTTCCTCTCCTATTCTCTTCTTTTTTTTGCATTTGATATTGTGTCTCTGTTCGCAGGCCCTGCAAGGTGTCCTATGGGTGGCGGAGGCTGTTGATGGAGAGGAGCTAATTCTCAAGGAGCGTCAAACCTAGTGGGATGTTGAGAAAGCTGCTTTGGAGAAGGAGATCCATCTGGCAACTGAGCGCCAGAAGACGGATGCGAGCAAGCTGGCAAAACTTGTCGAGGCGGTCAAACTTCATTCCTCTCAAGCTATGTCGGACCGGTCCAAGATCGTCGAGCTCGAGGCCAAGAACAAGAGGATTGCTAAAGAAGCTAGCGAGATTGGGGCCTACTGCTCAATGATGTCTCGGGTAGAGACGATCAAGCAATTCGCGGCTGGCGAGCACTTGGATTGGGATCTGGATGCCGAGATCGCATGTTTCCACAGTTGTTATCCTCCAGATCAACCAGCTCCTGGTGACGAAATTTTGGCTTCTCTGGATGTGGAAGAAGAAGGTAGTGGTCGTGATCCAAGCGCGGGTAGGACACCGGGAAGAGGTGACGGACTGTCCATGGACACCGCGGAGCAGCTGGGAGGCACTCCTGATGAAGATTAGGGCCGCGAGCCCTTGTAAAAGATTTTTCTTCTTTTTATGATGTTTCTTTTGCTTTCGTTTGAACAAATTTCTGGTGACTTGTGTGGGCTGTGTAGGGGTCGTGAACAATATGCGTCCTTTGTTTGGACGTTTCCTCTTCCTCAGGAAGGGGAAGTAGATAGTTTTTTGGTGCATGCATGCTTTCCTTTTATTCTTTTGTGCATTTTCTTTTGTGTTTGCCCTTCCTTTGTGTGCAGGAATTTTCTGGACGGATAGGTGCTTCGGATTGAAGGCTTCAGGACGAGGACTCCTGCAGAAGTCTCTGGTCACGGGTGGCAGCTGCGTTTACCGATGAAGTTTCCAGGCGTGCAACGAGTATCGCGTTGGGGGCTAGCGCTCGGGAAGGGCGGCCGGTTAGAGGCATTTCTAGGATTGGTTACCTCTATTGTAGTCTAGGATTGGTTACCTCTTGTTGCTTTCATATTCATGTCTAATTGTACAAGGCATTCTATACATAAATGAAATACACTTTCAGTTTTCAGTTTTATTCATGCAAGAAAGGAAAAACAAGGATAAACACGCAGAGATAAATCAATGTCATTCATTCGATAGAGCAAGACAGAGCATAGAAATCACACAACAAAGAGTCTTCACACAAATAAGCTGAACATACCAAGAAAGATGAACTTAAATAAAAGCAACATAACAAACTGCGGACTGTTGACCTCTAGTGTCTAGACTATCTGATGTCGAGGATCTTCTTCTGAGGACTCGGGGAGGTCTTCGCTCCGATAGAAGGAGTTCTCCCTTAGAAGTGATACTTCTGTAAGTGCAGTGCGTTCCAGCTCCGAGGGACGGGTTCTCCGTTCTTTGATTCCAGCTGGTAAGCACCTTGCCCGACGACCCCTGTTATCTTATAGGGCCCTTCCCAGGTCGGGGCTTGTTTCCCCGATTTGGTTTCACGGGTATTCTGAAAGACTCGTCGTAGCACCCAGTCGCCGACCCGGAAAGTTCGGATCCTGACGTTCTGGTTATAGCTTCGGGTAACCTATTGGTGGTGTTTTGCTAACCGTAACCAGGCTTGGTCACGAAGTTCGCCAGAAGTATCTAAGTCAGCCGACAACTCCTGACGATTACGCTCTTCGGTCATGAAGCTGGTGTGAGCGGTTGGGATGAGAATTTCGGCGGGAATGACCGCTTCGCATCCGTGATTTAAGGAGAAAGGGGATTGACCAGTTGCGACCTTTGGCGTCGTGCGATCAGCCCAGAGAACGTATGGGAGCTCATCGTCCCAGTTTCCTTTGGCCTTCACGAGCCTCTTCTTCAGGTTATTTATGATCACCTTGTTACTAGCTTCATCTTGCCCATTTGACTGGGGATAACGGGGGTAGAAGTGACCAGGTTAATTTTCCAGTGACTATAGAAGTCTCTGGTCTTCTGGCTTATGAATTGAGAGTCGTTGTCGCATACAATCTCCGCCGGTACCCCGAAACGACAAAGGATGTTTCTGGTAATGAAGGATATCACTTGCTTATCCTTGATTTCTCGGTAGGCTTCAGCTTCTATCCACTTGGAGAAGTAATCAGTCATAGCAAGGAAGAACACCCTCTGTCCGGACGAGGGGGGTAACTTCCCGACTATATCCATCCCCCAGCGCATAAAGGGCCATGGTGTAAGTGTGGGGTAGAGTGGCTCAGGAGGTTGGTGAGCGGTCGATGCGTGCCTTTGACAGGCATCGCATTTACGGCAGAAATCTACAACATCTTTCCTCATAGTAGGCCAGAACCACCCCTGTCGAAGGGCCTTGTTGGATAGACTTCTCCCCCCTGGTGTGGTACCCACAATCTCCTTCATGAAGTTCCTCAAGAAATTTCTGAATGCCTTCTTTAGCTAGGCACCGTTGTAGCGTTCCCACCGCCGATTTGTGGAACATGTTCCCGCCTTCCACCGTGAACTTAGCGGCCCTTATCTTTAGCAACTTCGCTTCGATTTTATCTTCTGGGAGTTTTCCCCTGGTTAACCAATCTAGGTACGGCTGAGTCAAAGGGGTTTCGTTAGCTTCTGAAGGGTCGAAGAGGGCTCTCTCGCCATTCGATCCGTCCAAGGGTAAGTCTGGATCGGGATCGTTTCGGTAACTTCTTGCGTCCACGTCGTCACTGCTCATGAGGTCGCCGTGGGGGGCTATTCTAAGAAGATTGATATCTTCGGTCACTCTTTCAGTCTTCTTGGTATCACCAGTTTGAGTTCTTTTTATGGCGGGAACCATGATGTGAACCATCGGGATCACAGGGTACTCGTCAGGATCAATGGCTGACGCTAGGCGGGCAAGGGAATCTTCTTGGGCATTCTGCTCTCTTGGGATCTGTGCAAAGGAGATTTTCTCGAAACGAGGGATTAGATTTTTGACTTCCTCCAGATAAGCCGCCATCCTCTCATCCCTTGCTTCGTACAATCCCAGCACTTGGTTGACTATTAGTAACGATTCGCACTTGACCTCTATTTGTCGTATGTTCAGATCCTCGGTGAGGGTTAGCCCAAAGATCAGGGCTTCATATTCCACTTCATTGTTCATGGCCTCAAACGTACATCTTACGGACTGCGCCACCCTATCCCCCTGTGTTGATTTTAGGACTACCCCTATCCCTGTTCCCGCAGTGTTAGAGGCGCCATCCGTGTAAAGCGTCCATTGGGCTGGAGACATTGCTTCTATCGTCATCACTTCCGTTGGATCGGATCCTTCTTCCGTCGTAGGGCTAAAATCAACCACAAAATCGGCCAGTTCTTGGGACTTCACTACGGTTCTAGGCTCGTAATTGATGTCAAAGCCACTAAGGTGGATGGCCCACTTGGCCATTCTCCCCGTGAACTCAGGATTGTGCATTATTGTCTTCAATGGGTGTGTAGTTCTTACCACTATCGGATGAGCCTCGAAGTATGGGCGAAGTTTGTGGGAGCACATGACTAAGGCAAGGACCAACTTCTCTAAGGAAGAGTACCAGGTCTCGGCTGATAGAAGAGTTTTACTAACGTAACACGGGTTGCTGTTGCCCATCCTGCTGCCTGACCAACACCCCGCTAACGGCTTTTTCAGTGACCGCGAGATATAAAGGCAGGGTTTCTCCTACTTCGGGTTTGGCCAGGATCAAAGGATTGGAGAAGTAGCTCTTCAACTCTTGGAAAGCTTCTTCATGTTTGGGAGTCCATTGGAAGCATTTATTCTTTCTGAGGGCCTCGTAGAAGAGACGACACCGGTCTGCTGACTTAGATATGAACCTGTTCAGCGTGGCGATCTGCCCCGTGAGTTTTTGGACGTCTTTTACGCATCTAGGGGACTTCAGAGTGGTTATTGCTCGGACCTGCTCAGGGCTAGCCTCTATTCCTCTCTGGGTGACTAGATACCCTAGGAATTTTCCCGACTTCACACCAAACGTACATTTATGTGGGTTTAACTTCATGTTGAACTTCTTCAAGATTTCGAAAGCTTCCCCTAGATGATTTCTATGGTCCACAGCTTTCTTCGAATTGACGAGCATGTAATCTATGTATACCTCCATAGTTTCTCCAATCTGATTTTGGAATATTTTGTTCACCAACCTCTGATACGAGGCCCCAGCGTTCCGCAGCCCAAAGGGCATTACTTTGTAGCAATACATTCCCTTGCTGGTGATGAAGGATGTCTTCTCCTGATCGCTTTCTTCCATACGAATCTGGTTATATCCGCTGAAAGAATCCATAAAAGACAAAGTTAGCAGCTCGTGGCCCGTTGTGACGTCTACCAATGCGTCTATGTGAGGCAACGAAAATGAATCCTTGGGACAAGCCTTATTCAAATCCGTGAAATCAACGCACATCCTCCATTTCCCATTTTTCTTGGGAACAACGACTACGTTTGCTAACCACTCCGGATACTTGACTTCTTTGATCTTTCCAGTCTCCATCAACTTCCTTACTTCTTCGTCCACTATCTTATTTCTCTCAGCGGCGAACTTCCTTCTCTTTTGTTTTACCAGGGGGTGGTTAGGATCCACATTTAATCGGTGCGTGATGACACCCGGATCAATCCCCACCATATCCTCGTGGGACCAGGCAAAACACTCCGAGTTTTTACTGAGGAAGTCTATCAGCTCATTTTTCATAACTGGCTCCAAATCTCTTCCAATATTTACGGACCGATTGAGGTCAGATTGACCTAGGGCCACTTCCTCTACCTGATCATCTTCTTCTTCTTTCTCTCTTATGAGGGTAGAGTTAGTGTCCTTCTTTAATTGCTAGGTAGACTTGTGACTGACGGCTGGTTTCAACGCCGATTTGTAACATTCCCGGGACATTCTTTGATCACCACGGATCTCTTGAACCCCCCATGGAGTCGGGAACTTCACCGTTTGGTGATAAGTAGAGGGAACGGCTCTCATATCATGGAGCCACGGTCTTCCCATAATTACATTATAACATGAAGGGCAATCCATGACAGAATATCTAACCTGGATGTTCACGCCCTTTGCGTATGTGGGAAGGATGATATCTCCTACTGTGTGCTTCACTTCTCCGCTAAAGCCTACGAGTGTTGTAGGATTTCTGTCTACGTCCTTCTCACTCAGACCCATTTCTTTCAGGGCTTCCAGCGTCATGAGATTAGTTGAATTCCCGGTGTCGATGAGGACTCGCTTCATCAAAACGTTTCCAATCGATAGAGAAATCACGAGGCCGTCGTGGTGAGGTCCGTCAAGGCCACTGACGTCGTCTTCGCCAAAGTATATCGCGAGACTGAAGATGTCACTCTTCTCTCGTGCTGAGCGAGGAAGGGTGCTCTCTCGCGCATTCCTCTTGGCTGCTGAGTAAGTGCGTCCACACACCTTCGACCCCCCGGTGATCACATTTACGACTTTTGTGGTACTGGCGACGCTGGCCTTCCCGCACGCGAGGCCTCCACAACATTTGGGGGGACTTGTGTGTTTGGTGCGACTTCCGTAATCCTTCCTCGAGAAACGAGGTAAGCGATCTCTCTCCTCAGGGCTACACATTCTTTGGTCACATGGTCGTAATCGTCATGGAAATCACACCACCTACTCATGTCTTTATTCGGGTACGGTTTTTCGTTCCTCTTTGGCCACCTAATGCACCGTATGGTTAGAGCTATGTTCTTCACGAGGTCTTCGGGGGATATACCCAAATTGAACTCGTCATATTTTGGTGGCAGCGGTTTAGTCGGTTTGGCTTCGGCGACATTTACCTTTATTGCGTCGGGATGAGGGCGTCGGTATGGTTGATCACGGCGTTCTCGGCGCTGGTCCGGCGCGGCCTTCTTGTCTACCCTCTCCCATACGCTCGTGGGTTTCCTCATCTTCAAATCCTCTTCCAGCCTGATTTGAGCCAAGGCTTTGTTTTCCACATCCTCAAAGCTGTGGCAAGGGTGCCTAGTGGGCTCTTTATAGAGATCTCCATCTTGGTTTATCCCCTGACGGAAGGCTTCCATCGTCGTCGGCACGTCACAGTGCGGGATGGAAATTTTTTCTCGGTTAAACCGGTCCAAGTATTCCCGAGTGGACTCCTCCGGCTTCTGGATAACCCAGTACAAGTCACTAGACTATTTCTCAAACCTCCGACTACTGGCGAACTCCACCCGGAACGAGTCCATTAATTCGGCAAAGGAACGGATACTTCCCCTTGGGAGATTTACGAACCACTTCAGGGCCGATCCCGTGAGGGCGGCTCCGAACCCTTTACACATCAACGCTTCCCGGGAGTGGTACGGCACCGCACTGGTCATCATCTTCTGTTTGAATATGGCCACGTGTTCGTCAGGGTCCCCCGTGCCGTCATAAGAAGTCATACTGGGCACTGAGAACTTCTTTGGTATCTGGACTTGGGCGATGTGGGGAGCGAAAGGTGATTCGTCGTAACCGTCGAACGCCTCCTTTTCTATGGGTCGCGGGACCCCCGGTATCTTTGACAACTGCTCGGTGAACATCTTGAATTGGTTCCGAACGATATCCTCGAGGTCTCGGGGACGACGGCGGTCCCAGTCCTCGTCATCCTCCATGGTCTCATCTTCCAAGCTTAGGTCTGTGTCCTCTGTCGGCCCGCGTGTCAAAATGACGGATCGATCCCAAAGCAACGGGGGTGAAGGTTCCTCGGGGAATCATACCGGCCGCCACAGAGGAAATCCTGGCCGAAAATTCGTCACCCCACTGGCAATGGTTCTCGGAGTACCGTCGTTGACCCCTGCTCAGGGGAATCCTGATAGTGGAGGAATGAGGGCACCCATACGCGGTTAGCTGCTCAATGCTCGCTTTGTGTTTCTCATTGCAAACACGTTGATCTAACAACTCTTTTTCCAAAGCTTGGAGCCTTTGGGCAAACTCAGACAATTCGAGACGAAGGGCTGCTGATGCGTCATGGCGTGCGCCTCCCTCCTCCTCGACGCCTAATCCTTGATCACCTTTGTGAGACTTACTTATGATGATCCTCCAGGACTATCTCTGATATACTGAACTGAAATCTTTCTTTCGATCGTTGGGCCCCACGGTGGGCGCCAAATTGTTTTGGACAAAAATTTGCTTGACAAATCTCTGTCCAGAATTGGGGCACGATCGAAATCAAAGAAGCTATCGACCTCACACAAACGTGGGATTCACAAGAACAAAGGACGAAGAGAGACCGATTTTGCTCTGGAAATCTGTAATCTCGTGTGTATTTTTTACTGATGTTCGCATGCCTTTACAAAAACAAGTAAAATCGATATATACGTTTACATTGCAACAGTTATGTCCCTAGTATCATGATCCCCGGATCTCTAGGACACGACCCATAACTACTTTCCCACTTTCCGCGTGTTTCGAAGGCTTGAAACGCTATCTCGTGCGCCTTCGGGATGGTTATTTCCGCTTGTAACGGATGCTTTCTCCCTTCCATCGAATGATTGGAGATTTCTCTATTCCAAGGTCTCTTCTTGCTCGGCCCGATTGGTGATTTCTTCGTGCCTTCATGGGCTTAACTCATCGGATGGGCCGATAGATTTTTGGGCCTAACAATACCCAAATCCATATTCGCAATAAATTGTGGTCCAAATGCCACTTGTCATCATGTGAAGGCATTGCCCAAAACTAACTTTGGTCATCACTCTCTTTCTTCCATATATTATTTTTTTATTGCCTCTCTCTTTGATGCCCAAGATTTTGGGAAACCATTGAGAGCACTCTAAGGTTGCAAGAAATGGTATACAATGGTCAATTGTTCAAAGAAATCTCATATCCTCTTTCATGGAATAGGAAAACTACTCCGATTATCTAGCTTAATTCATACTTTTGTGGTAATTAAACTTAGATCAAATGCATTAAGTATATGGTCAATTATAAATGACCACTACGAAATCAAGCCTACTTTGTGGTCCTAAAATTCCTATCTCAATTGTTGATTTTTCTTCGTCAAACCATCAAAATAATGTCCTCTAAATCTTGTCCAAGCTTGGGACAAGTCCAAATAAATTCCGTTATGCTTCAAAAGGTGCTCCTACAAGACAAAAAATGATAAGAGGGCAAAGTTCCGCACGAAGCACCAAAACTCCTACAAAATGGCTAAAGATTATGTCCTTTATGCACACAAGTTGGAAATAGGGGTCAAGATATGACAAATAAACATGTTATCACGAGTCTCCCGAGGCTATATGACACGCTCCTTGTTTATCTTTACCTCTAAACGATATTGTTATGGCCCCGCGACGGTTTGTGATTAACAATGATAGGCCAAATCCTACCCGCAAGTGTACGGGATCGGTTGTAATACCAAGGTGTCGAACTCTGGGACTATGTAGTATTAATAGTATTCAAAGCAGTAGACTAAGCCGTAAAACAAGAAAAGATTGAATTGTGATTTTTGTACTATGAAACTAATTAAAGCAAACAAACAAGTAAATATGAGCAAATCAATGAGAGGAAGGCTTCTAAGATCAAGGATCACCACAATAATGCTTCAGTAGACTATAAAAGATGATTGCACAATCTTAATTATGACTTCGTTTGAAGGCAATTGTCTAATGTATCCGCTAAATTCTTTCAAATGTTAACAGACGTATCTAGACTCAATTAAACATCCACTTTCGTGACTTGCAAATTAAAATCTAGACCATTAAGCACTTAGAATTTAAGATTAAATTGAATAAACATCCGCTTTCGCGACTTGCTAACTCAAACCAACCTTAAGGTTTCTATGACAATTGTTATTCCACAAGAGAATTCAAAATACTTTCATAATAGAGAAAACTCAGGTTCAAATCCTAGGGTTCCAACAAGAAAAAGTACCTTTTAGTCTCAATTCCCTGTCTAACTACTTATCAAAGTTTTCACCTTTCAGTCTCAAACTTTGCAAAGTTCCCATTCACAAAAGTTACTAAGGCATAAAGCATCTAGGATTTAATCAAACAAAGCTTCAAACAACGGATTGTGCAATTTAATAAATAAGTCTACCTAGACATCATTGGGCTCACCCCAATCTTAGAATTTGGGGTTTAGCTAGACATGGAAATAGAAGAAATTAATTCAATAACGAGAATAAACATACCGGATTGAAGAAACAAACAAACTTGATTCAAATCCAGCAAATCCAAACTCAATTCAACAAACGTCTTCAAATCTCCAATAAATCTCTCTAAACTTGTCTCTCAAGGAATAGAAATTAGGTTAAAAACTCCAACCCTAATCTAGAAAACTAAGTAAAGTATTTATACTAAGGATAGGGTGGAAGAGGCGGCCCAAAAACCCGATCTAGAGGGGCGCACGATCAACAGCGCGCGTCGTGCGCCGAGGCGCGCGACCACGCACTATGAGACGCACGACCGTGCACTAGACCACGCACGACCGTGCACCAAACGCACGACCTAAGCCTAGGGCACGATCTTGGCTTAGGGGACCCACAGGCTAAGCCTTGGTGCCGCACGACCGTGCACTTGGAACGCACGGGCGACGCCTTTCTCTGAGATTAGACGCACGATCGTGCACCTATGGCGCACGATCCGAAGAACTGTCGACACCGCCTGCACGACCGTGCACTAAGGTGCTCGACCTTGGCCTTGCTCGTGTGCTTCCTTCCTTTCGGCTCTTGAATCGTTCTTTTCCGGTCCCGTTGCCTCCTAGCCTGAAGTCTTGATTCCGCCTTGTATCCAAACGCGTTCCAATGAAGCTCAAACTTCTCAAAAGTACCTGAAAAGCATACAAATACACGTGTATATATCTATAACAGAAACTCAACTAAAAGTACTAGAAAACACAAGATTAATGCATGAAAACATATAAACTAAGGTCTTAAATGCATGTCCTAATATGCTCTAAAATGCAAGTTATCAAACAATTTCCTACAATTATTTCAAGTGGGTTTCTTATGCGTCTCTACTCCTTGGATCGGGTTAGAGATGCCTAGATTGCAGAATCTAGGCTTGTTCAGGAAGTCAGACTTGAGTTAAGGCCTTTTGGTGGGAGCCATGAGTGTAAACTCATGATGAATTGCACGAACATGTCTTTGGTTCGAGGTTCGAAGCCAAGGACGAGAGTGACGCCGAGAGTCGTGAGACTTGGCGTGCGAGTGACACGGAGATCCGAGATCGCATCAGTGGTTCGGATGCACAAAGACTCAAGATGAGTCTAGGGTTTACCGTAGCATCAACGTGGAGAAGGTGGTGAGAAGAAGATAGTTTGGTTACACCTAGTACGAAGGGGAGGAGATTGGCTCAACTCAAACCTTCGGTTTCAATTTAATTTAGACATAGAGAAAAGAAAACATGTGATAATAGTATAAATAGGGCGGCTAGGAAAGCAAACCCTAGAAGGAGGCCTAATGGATGACTAGCCTAAGCTACAAGCTCTAGGCGCACGTCCAAGCCCAAAAACCATATAAAGAAACTTACTAAAATTAGAAATATCCACATAAGAAATATCCAAAAATAGTAATCACACAACAAGGATAAGCGTCTCGAGAGGCATTGTGTGGAAGGTGTCACGGCGTGGTAAAGCATGACACAATGTCGTAGGAGATATGGTCGCAGAAGCAGGCACACATACAAGGAACTTGGCATGGTGTAAGAACCTTGCATTATGCGGGTGTTGGCGTGAGACTCGCGAACGCTGGTGCGGGAATGGGAGCGCGTGACTCGACATTGGATTCGGGGAGCGGCGCACCGTCTCCAGCAATAGCAGTGAGGGAGACGATCCTTGCACCAGTGTCGATCGGGCCATGGCACGCAATGATGCGACTAACGACGAGTGAGTGCATGGATTGAGCAATGGCATGAGTACTCATGCGCGTTACGAGCCCTTGCGAGCGATAGAATTCTTTATTATAACTCTAGTGTACATGCATATGTGCATAATCTCTTTCTTCTTCTAGTTTTAATTATCCCCTTCTCTCTTTCTTTTTCTCTCTCTTTTTTGGTAGAATTTCTTTTTCTCTCTCTTCTAGCAGTAGAATTCTTCTCAAATGAGCTCAAGAAAGTTGATGCAAGCCGGAATTCTTAAGAAACTAATAAACCCGGTTCTCAAGAATGTGTAGGCTAGCAATATATTTGATGTTGCTTTGCTATATCATTTGTGTAGAGTTGTATGTATTATGCTTGTAATCTCCTAAGTTTGGATGTTGGGCTTGTAATTGGACTATCTAGTGTATCTGTGTGTATTGCCTAGTTGAGCTAACTCTCGCTGGAGGCTGTATTGGGCCAAACGGCCCAATACAAGTTCACCCGAGAGACCAACTCTGGTGACTCGCTCTCATTTGCTAGAACGAAGTCGTTGAGGCTTTAGGGTTTGAGCGTGCCATATAAATGCACCTCTTCTTCCTCTTTGCCTCTTGTTGGATCATTTAGAGAGCTCTCTAGGGTTTGTGCTTTGTAGCGTCACCTCGGCCTTGCTTGCCTGAGCTCGACGCCGGTAACTCGAGCTCCCTCTGAAATCCAAACAAAGGAAGAGAGAAGACGAGAGCACCTTGGAGACCCTTGTGGTTGCTTGATTCGTTCGAGTTGTGCTTCTCTGAACTTGCTTCTCTCTCTCCGATTACTTGCTTTACATTTCAATTCTCTTTGCCCTCTAAACTCCCCTTGGATCTCTGGAATTTCGATTGAGGCTCAAAATCTTAATAAAACTTTGTTTGTTTGTTTCGCTTTTGATTTCTGTTTGCTCGAGTTCCTTTCGTTGTATTCCGCACTTAAAAGTGGTATCAGAGCCAGGTTGGCTCTTACAGATCTAGGGTTCGATGTTTCTGGACTTTCTATTCCCGGATCTTCGAATCTAGGGTTTGTGCTTGTTGTTGCTTGTGTTGGATCTTGAGATCTGAGACTCTCTTTGTTGGATCTGGGGTTTCTACTTCCAGATCTTGAGTTCTCACTTGTTGTTCTTCATTTTCCTTCACTCGCTCTCGAAGCTTCTCTTGCTACGATCCATTGAGAGTTCTTTACTCTTTGGATCTAAAGTCTTGAGACCCTTCTTCGACCCTCCTGGGCTGGATCTACAAGTTCTAGAGTCAAGTGACTCTCTAGAACTCAGATCCGTAAAGATCCATAAATAAAATCGCTTTAAACTTTGTAGTCTCAACTTCTTTCAAGTGTTTAAGTTGCTTGCTTACCTTGCTTGCTTCTGAGTGGTAGAACTACCGACTCCTTTTACTAGAAAGGGAGGGCGGAGGATCCTTGATAAGCTGGGTTCCAGTTATACTGGTTTATCCCATTGTCGGATTCCTACACTAAGCTCTTGCAAAAGAGCGTCTTTGCTTAGATCTGAAACCCTAAAGCTTGATTTGGGGCTTCCGATCCGTTTGTGTGACTTGATTGTTGTTGTTGCTTCTTTACCACTTCACTTGATATCTGTTGAGACTTACAACAGGCCAAAGCCTTGTCTTGTTGGTTCTGTTGTGTAGTCCTTTTGCGTACATTTGCAGGTGCAGGTACTTGTTGTGAGAATCTCCCTTGTGAGACTCACTTGCTAAACTCTTCATCTCTCTCTTCTATCTGAGTTACTATTCTTCTCTCTCTAAGCTTGGCTCACTATGTCTGATCATTCTTCTGTCCTCATAAAGCCACTTGATGGTTCCTCTGACTTTGCTATGTGGCAACTGAAGATGAAAGCCATCTTGATTAAAGTAAAATGTTGGGCTGTTGTTGATGAATCATGGCCTGACACATTTGATGCTGCTAAAAAGAAGGAAATGGATCAAATTGCCCATTATGAGATTATTATTAGATTGTCTGATGAAGTTGCTCATCAAGTGGTCGATGTAGACTCTTCCATGAATCTCTGGAAGGCGTTGAATGACCTCTATCAGGTAAAATCTCTTCCTTCTGTTATTAGCATGCTTGGTCGCATCTTTGTTTTCAAAATGGATGTCTCCCTGTCTCTGAATGATAATCTAGATAAGTTTCTTAAGATGAATCAGGACTTGGAAAGGTGTGGTGATAAAGTTGTAGAATCCCACCAAGCTGTGATTTTGCTAAACTCCTTACCACCTCAATTTGATAACTTTAAAGATGTGCTTGAGTTTAATCATGATGGCATAAAGGGTCTGACTAAGAAGAAGATAATTGATGTTGTACCTCAGAAAAATGAGACTTTGAAAGTGTTTAAGTGTAAACCTGATAAAGATTCTAAAACTGAAGTCATGTTCACTAAAGGAAAGAGTAAAAACCAGAAAAAGAGCTATAAGAAGAAAGAAAAGGAGTCTGACTCTTCTAGCTCTAACACTGGGAATGCCAAACCCAAATCTGAGAAAAAGAACCTAAAATGTCATTACTGTGGCAAGGGTACTCACTTGATTAATGATTATTTTAAGAAGAAGAAAGATGAGGCTTTAGCTGCCTCCACAAAAACACAGAATGGTACTTCTGCAATTGTTGAGTCACACCTTCCCTATCATGTTGAACTGCTTATGTGTGCACAAAATGCTAATTCTAATCATGATGCATGGATTCTTGATTCTGGTTGCACTATGCATGTTACACCTCATAAGCATGTCTTTGATTACTTACATCTTTGTGATGAGCGTGAGGTTATGTTGGGTGATCATTCTTCTCTTAAGCTTAAGGGTGTTGGTATTGTTTCTTTTAAAATGCATGATGGTGTTGTTAGAATTCTCCAAAATGTTAGGTGGGTAACTAACTTAAGGAGAAACTTATTGTCTGAAAGCATGTTTGATGATCTTGAGTGTCATATCCACACCCATAATGGAGTCAGAAATGTCTCCAGAAATAGGAAAGTCCTTGTAAAAGGAATTAAAAAACGTGGCCTTTATCATGTCATTGGTTCCCCTGTCATGACCATGTCCTCTGAAGTGAATGCATGTATGAGTGTTGATTCAACAAAGTTGTGGCATGCTAGACTAGGTCATATAGGTAACAAGGGATTGCATTATCTATTCAAGAATGGATATATAAGTCAAAAACCCTCTGATTTGAGCATGTGAGAAAACTACGTGTTTGGGAAACTTGCTAGAACTCCCTTCTCCAAATCCAAATTTGTTGCTCAAAAGCCACTTGAGTATGTGCATGCAGACCTATGGGGACCTGCCCAAGTGGATACAAATGGTGGCAAGAAATATTTCTTGTCATTAATTGACCACTATTCCAGAAAGGTTTGGGTGCACTTACTCAAAGCTAAAAGTGAAGCATTTGACATGTTTAAACATTGGAGACAAACTCTTGAAGGCCAGTCTTAGTTCAAGGTGAAATGCCTTAGAACTAACAATGGTCTTGAGTTTTGCAATCATGCTTTTGATGCTTTTTGCCATGAAAATGGCATTAACAGGCACTTAACTGTGCCTGGCACACCTCAGCAAAATGGCATTGATGAGAGGATGAACAGGACTTTGCTTGAAAAGGCAAGGTGCCTACTAATCAGTGTTGGGATGAAACATTCCCTCTGGGGAGAGGCTGTCACTACAGCTTCTTACTTGATCAATAGATCCCCTTGCTCTGCCATTGGCTTCAAAACTCCACAAGAACTGTGGAGTGGAACCAAACCTACCATCTCACATCTGAGGCCTTTTGGATGCACTGCATATGCTCTTAATAATGTTGGGAAGTTAAACCCAAGAGCTCAAAAGTGTGTGATGTTGGGATACCCTGAAGGGGTAAAAGGCTATAAACTGTTGCTCATACAGTCTGGTGGCTATAGAGTGATAGTCAGCAGGGATGTCACTTTCAATGAAAGTGACTTCCATTTCAAAAATGTTCTCACATCTTCTCATGAGCACTTAGACAGGTCTGAACAAGTTCATACTCCATTCTATGTTGCTCCACCTCCAAATGAGCTATTTGATGAAGATTTTGATATTGGATACTCTCCATCTCATTCTGGAAACCCTCAAAATTCTGGCATTGGTATTTCTAATGAGCACTTGAATGCTCAAACAAGTACTGAAGAGCACTTAGTTGTGCAACCTCACCATCACGGTGGGCAGGTCAGTTCACATTCTTCCCCTTCTTCATCTATGCATGAGCCTCTTCTTGATGATTCTGTGCATGATTCTGTTCCTGATTTGCATGATATTGATGACTTTGTGCATGATGTTGGTGATCCTGTTGAGGATTTACCCTTTGATGAGGTGCCTAATTTGAATAATTATCAGCTTACTAGAGATAGGGCCCCTAGGGTTAAAATTCCAAACAAGAAGTATGTGAACAATGTTGATGAGTTTGCTTTAATAATTGCTAATGTTTTGAATGCTTATACTCCTGACCTGTTTGAGCATGCTATTAAATGTGTTCATTCTGATCTTTGGTTGAATGCTATGAAAGAGGAAATTAAATCCATGCATGACAATAAGACTTAGATTCTTGTTCCCAAACCTAAGAATTCAAGAGTTATTGATTGCAAATGGATTTATAAACTCAAAGAGGGAGCCATTGCTACTGATCCACCTAGATTCAAAGCTAGGCTAGTAGCAAAAGGCTTCTCTCAAAGGGAGGGAGAAGACTATCATGACATTTTTGCCCTTGTTGCTAAGTATAAAACCATGAGATTGATGCTTGCTATGGCTGTTGTTTATGACCTTGAAGTTGAGCAAATGGATGTTAAAACTGCTTTCTTGCATGGTGATCTTGATGAAACTATCTATATGAAACAGCCTAAGGGTTTTGTTGATCCTTCTAAGCCTAATCATGTATGCTTGTTAAAGAAAGCCATATATGGCTTGAAGCAATCACCCAGGCAGTTGAATATAAAGTTTGACAAATGCATGAAATCTTTAGGGTTCAAGTCTAGCAAGTATGATTCATGTTTGTACTTTAAGCATGTGATGTCGGATTTGCCCATTTATGTCTTGCTTTATGTTGATGATATGCTTTTGATTTGCAAATCCATGACTAAAATCAATGATGTGAAAATTGCCCTTAGAAAGAACTTTGACATGAAAGACCTAGGTCATGCTCAAATGATCCTAGGCATTAAGATTGTTAGAAACAGGTCTAAGAAACAAATCATGCTTACTCAATCTGATTATTTGCATAAGGTGCTTGATAGATTCCATGCTTTGAAAGCCAAACCCTCCTCCATGCCCTTAGGAGGGCACCTTGATTTGACTAAAGCCAAGCTGCCTCTCTCCAAGGAAGAGGAGGGTAGAATGTCTTCTATCCCCTACGATGCTGATGTTGGTTCAGTTATGTATGCCATGATTTGTACCATACCTGATCTTGCTTTTGCCATCAGTGTTCTGAGTAGATATATGTTTGAGCCATGTGAGAAACATTGGCATGCTATGAAATTTTGTTTGAGATACATTGTTGGTACTGCCAACTTTGGTTTGCTCTATGGTGTTCATTCCTCTCTTTATGAACTCTATGGTTATGTTGATTCTGACTTTGCAAGCAATAAGGACACTAGAAAATCAACCACCTCATATGTCTATACTTGGTGTGGAAATTGCATCTCTTGGAAGTCTCAGCAGCAGTCTATTGTAGCTCTATCCTCCACTGAGGCAGAGTACATAGCTGCTATTGAAGCATCCAAAGAGGCAATATGGCTCCAAGGACTGTTGAGGGAGATTGAAGGCAAAAATTATATGTCCAAATTGCATATGGACAGTCAGAGTGCCCTCTATCTGTGCAAAGATCCTATGTACCATGAAAGGACCAAACATATTGATGTGAGGTACCATTTCATCAGACAAAAGGTAGCACATAAAGTTATTCTGGTAGAAAAGATTGATGGTAAGAAGAATCCTGCTGACTTTGGCACCAAGATTGTTACAGGTGACAAGTTTAATTTTTGCAGGGACTTTCTACACTTGATTGAACCAGAACAGAGCTGATAAGGGTACAATGGGTCGGTGATAGAAAGACTGTAAGACCAGGGATCAACAAAACAAGGATACAAGTTTTACTATTGATGTAAACTTAGGAATTAGGAGGGCAAATTATAGAGTTGTATGTATTATGCTTGTAATCTCCTAAGTTTGGATGTTGGGCTTGTAATTGGACTATCTAGTGTATGTGTGTGTGTGTGTATTGCCTAGTTGGGCTAACTCTCGCTGGAGGCTGTATTGGGCCAAACGGCCCAATACAAGTTCACCCGAGAGACCAACTCTGGTGACTCGCTCTCATTCGCTAGAACGACGTCGTTGAGGCTTTAGGGTTTGAGCGTGCCATATAAATGCACCTCTTCTTCCTCTTTGCCTCTTGTTGGATCATTTAGAGAGCTCTCTAGGGTTTGTGCTTTGTAGCGTCACCTCGGCCTTGCTTGCCTGAGCTCGACGCCGGCAACCCGAGCTCCCTCTGAAATCCAAACAAAGTAAGAGAGAAGACGAGAGCACCTTGGAGACCCTTGTGGTTGCTTGATTCGTTCGAGCTGTGCTTCTCTGAACTTGCTTCTCTCTCTCCGATTACTTGCTTTACATTTCAGTTCTCTTTGCCCTCTGAACTCCCCTTGGATCTCTGGCATTTCGATTGAGGCTCAAAAGCTTAATAAAACTTTGTTTGTTTGTTTCGCTTTTGATTTCTGTTTGCTCGAGTTCCTTTCGTTGTATTCCGCACTTCAATTTGTGGCTTTGTTATACCCAGGGGCGGATGCACCCCATGCCCACCACTGGGATTTTCAAATTTTTTTTTTTAAAATATAGTAAAAAGTAGGTTATTTGATATTCTCTCCGTTTAGTTCGTTCTATTTGTTATTCTAGACTTAATTGTTTGTTTAGTTTTATTTATCCTTTTAAGTATTTTGTTCATAATTTTTCAATATTAGTTTTTGTATTTATCCAATCAAAAGCAAGACACATTAGACATATCCATCATTTACCTTTTATTAATATAAATTTAATAGGGGGCAATTAGTAAGAATAAAACATGTCTTAATATATGTGCATTATACTATTAGGACAAATAGAACTAAACGGAGGGAGTAAAAACTAGTTTATTTGGTCAGAAGAAAGCCAATTAATTTTACATATATATAAAATAAATTAAAATGGTTTTTTATACCGAAAATTACTAAATTTTATGAAAAAATACATAATTTTTTATAAAAATTTTTTATATACAGAAAAACATAATTTTTCCAATATTTTATAAAAAAAATTTTCCTGGCTTCGCCAGGAATTTTTCTGTTGCCAAAAAACTACCCAAAGAAATTTAGCCCCCACTGGCGCAAATTCCTGACTACGCCACTGGTTATACCATTTTCCTATGTCATCTAAGTTTAAATATGATTTAACAAAACATAACAATCAACATACAAATGTAGCTACAATTGAAAGACTAAAATTTTTACATGTTCAGATGTCACACATTTCGTGCTGGTGCATGATGATGTGTCATCCAACATTTGATTTGAGAGCCATGCTTGCACAATATCTATTATTGAGTTGCTTTATCTGGTTTCGGGTTTGGTTATGAATGTGTTATGATTGTTTCTTTGGCCGTAATCTCTACTTTAATTATGAATTTAAAACTCAATGTTATATCACGTAACATGGTATGATACTATGATATGATACATTATGCAATGTTATGATATGTTATATATATAGATAGATGAATCGCAATGAATGTAATGTAGACCCGTTTCACATGGGATGTATAATATCTAAGCCTTGTTAATTACATACAGTACTATGATCAGTTATTTTTAAGAACCGATTAATTCTAATTAAGAAGCAATAGGAATATATATAATATATGATTATTAATTTAATTTTTTAACATATGTCCTTAAAAGGATCATATTTTATTAATTTGTATTTATTTAAGATTATTAGTTTTTTTTAAAGGGTTTATCAATTTTTGTATAGAGTTTTAACTTTCCTAAATAATATTTTTAAAGAGTTTAGTTTTAGTTGGGCATATGTTACAAAGACCGCTATTAATTACTATGATCGATTTCATGTTGGCGGTGACAAAAGTTATTGCATAAAATTGACCCTACGATGAATTTAACTATTTTTAATTTTTTTTGAATTTCAAAAATACTTATTTATTTAAGAAAAAATTATTTTAAATATCCCAACCTTTGAAGTTAATTATACTCGGGCGATATTAGATCCTTTTGAGTTTGAAGGTGGGGGCACTGTTAAACATTAATATTATATGCACGATTTTGTTTTAAGAAAGATATAACGAACCAGAAAAAACCCTAAATGAATAAATCATCAAATGAAAGATTTTTTTTTATCTTCGGTATCTTAAGAGTACGTTTAGCTGACGAAGCATGAAAATGGACAAACAAAGAGGTACATGGAATGATATTATAAGCCAATTTGATGGGTAAGAATTGTATGATGCTATTCCTGCCTACAATTATTGTCATCAACATGTAGGATAATAATAAGTATCATTTTGCGATTGTTCATTCTAATAATTGAGATCTAAACTGTAAAATTTAACCTTTTTTCTTCTTTCAATTGCAGTCTTATAACTAGACCTGTCAATCGGGTTGGGTCGTGCGGGTTCGGGTTAGGTCATTTCAGGTTCGGGATGAGTCGGATTCGGGTCGTTACGTGTCATGGGTTAAACCGGGTCGGGTCGATGCGGGTTTTCAGGCGGGTCGGGTTGACCAGCGAGTCAAAAACATAGAATTTTTTATGATTATTAAAATATATTTTTAATTAAATAATAATATATTATTTTTTATGTATTTTAATAATAAAATATATTATATTTTTTAAAATAAATTTTATACATTTTATTAATATACTAAATCGGTCAACCCAACGGGTTTCGGGTTTCAACCCAACGGGTTTCAGGTTCTATCGGGTTCGGTTGATTTTGTGTTTCGGGTTCAAATTTTCGGGTCTTGACCCTAAAATTATCGGGCGGTTCGGGTCGGGTTAGCGGGTTCGGTCAGCTTTTGACAGCTCTACTTATAACCCATCAATATCGACAATTTTGTACGTGTATTCAAACACTTTCATTCTTAAGCTAACTAAACTCGCCTAGTAATATTTTTTAGGGACATTTCACATATAAATTTAAAATCATATGGAAATATGTGATTTGAATTTATCATCCTTTCAATATAAAAAAGTCCAGCTTGTCGATAATCCGAGAGTCGTACATGTAATGGGTCTGACATACAATCCGAATAAAGTTTCAACCCAAAACTACATGAAAATGAGTGAAGTAACTCATAGAATTATATATTAGACGATTTTAATCCAAAATCTTCCATGAGAGTTTAATCCAAAATCTTCCATGTGAGAGAACTCTCAACAGGCTCTCTCAAAGGACAAGTGTCCACTGCAGTTGTCACTTGGATACAATCCCTCAAGGTTTGAGGACTGTCATATTTTGATTGGTCGCTCCTTACCGAAGCCTAGTGGGACAATAAGTTTGGTCCTGTGTGAGTAACGCATCTAGTACACAAGCACAATAAGAATCCAACCCAAAAAAATCATATGAGAATGTGTGAAGTAACTCATAGACTTATATACTAGATAATTTTAATCCCAAATTCTTCATGTGGGAGAACTCTCAACGGAATACATAAATATATATATATATACAAGACTTCTGGTAGCAAGCCATACCTCAAACTTATTGGGTTAGTTTATTCATTATATCAAAACTCTGAATCAAAATAGAGTCATGATCATCCGAATAGATGATCAATCAAGCAAACAAGATGGAATTGAAGATGAGAAAACATATTTGGGAATTTTCTAATTGTATTGAAAGAACGTGAGAGATATAAGAGAAGTTACCAGCTTTATATATACATAACTAACTCACTCCTAACAAACCAGCTTTTAAGCTATGCAACCTAACTAACCATCTAAGACTAAAGACATGTGTCCCATAAGCGACACTAAATACATATGCTCTATATCCCCCCCTCAAGCTGGACGTGAGAACTCAAGTCCTAGCTTGCAAGACAGGAAAGCATGTTGTTGAGCCCCTAAAGGCTTAGTGAATATATCAGCCAACTGCAAACTAGATGGCACATGTACGGTAGAGAGAAAACCTTCTTGAACATTGTCACGTACAAAGTGACAATCGATTCGTAAATGATTAGTTCTCTCATGAAACACTGGATTAGCAGCCAAGTGTTGAGCAGCCTTGTTATCACAATGGAGAGGAATGGGTAAGGACACACCAATATGAAGATCTTTAAGCAAACCTTCCATCCAAACCAATTCAGTTGTCGTGTAAGACATACTCATGTATTCACTTTCTGCATTAGACTTAGATACAGTTTTTTTGTTTCTTGGTCTTCCATGAAACAAGAGAATCTCCTAAGAAAACACAATATCCTGAAAGAGATCGACAAGTGTAAGAGCAACTTCCCCAATCTGCATCACAATAGGCTCTAAGAGATAAATCTGAATTGCTTGGATAAAAGAGTGAACAATTAATGGTCCCTTTCAGATATCTCAACAAATAAAGTGCAGCTTGCATATGAGGTTGCCTTTGAGAAGAAATGAATTGACTAAGCTGTTGTACTGTATACGAGATGTCAGGTCTGGAGAGAGTCAAATACAACAGTCGTCCTACAAGCCTTCTATAACTTTCAGGATCAGGCAAAACATCTCCAACTTCAGGTTGTAACTTTAAATTCCTCTGCATAGGAAAACCAGCAGGCTTGCAATCAAGAAATCTTGAATCTTTAAGCAAATTAAGCACATATTTTCGCTGTTTGAGTTTAATTCCAAATGAAATTGTAGCTATTTCCAGTCCCAAGAAATATCTAACCAAACCCAAGTCTTTGATGGTGAAAGCAGCATGCAAAGAAGCCTTGATTGCATTGATTTCAACCACAGAATCTCCTGTAACCAACATATCATCCACATAAACAAGGGCAATGGTAAAGGAGTTGGGTGTGTGCTTGAAAAACAGGGAGTATCATGCTTAGACTGAGTAAAAACAAGATGAATAAGATGCTTTAACCCATAGAGAGACCTCTTAAGGTGACACACTTGTCCTGGTTGTGCTTTATCATATCCAAGAGGTGGAGTCATATAAACTTCTTCATCCAAAAAACCATGCAAAAATGCATTGTTAATATCAAGTTGATGAATATCCCACTTCTTGACTGATGCTAATGCTAAAAGCACCCTGACAGTGGAGAATTTTGCAACATGTGAGAAGTTTGCCTGTAATCTTTATCTTTTACCTAGTTATATCCCTTTGCCACAAGGCGTGCTTTATACCTCTCAATTGGTTCATTAGGCTGAAACTTAATCTTATAGATCCATTTAGAACCAATAGCCTTTTTACCTGGCGACAATGTTGTGAGTTGCCAAGTAGAATTGTGTTCCAAGGCCTCCAACTCTTTGTTCATTGCTGCAGTCCAGTTAGGATCTTGCTTTGCTTGTGAAAAAGAATTAGGCTCAGCAATAGACAAGACATTAAACAAGGAATGAATGTAATCACTAGAATAATCCTTGAGATCATGTAAAGATACAACATGAAAGGCCTGTGAAAACTGATCATCCTGCAAAACATCCCTTCCTGGCAATGGAATATGATGATAATCTTACAAATAAGTAGGAGTTTTTATGGTTCGAGTGGACCTTCTAGCAATAGGTGCAATTTGTGTACCATGATCAAAAGAATCAGAATGATTAGAAATATCTTGTACACCAGACTTATTTGAACTGAAAAGAGGCTAAGAAGATTGCATAGGTGCAGAATCATAAACATGAGAAGGAATCAACCCTGTAGGTGATTTACTATGAGAAGATGCACCATAGTGTTGTGAAATAGCTAGTTTTGGAGGAACAGATGGTGCAAACTATAACCCAGGTCGATCAATACGAGGAGTAAAAGAATATGAATCTGCTTCATCAAAAGAAACCAGTGGCAAAGACTGTGTAACATTGTCTTGTGAAGGTGATGATGTAGACTTGAAAGGAAAATGATGCTCCTTAAAACCTAGATGTTTTTCTACATACACCTTCTTGGTTGCAAGATCAAATACCTTGTAAGCTTTCTGTCCTAGAGGATACCCCAACAAAACACATTTGTTGGATACAACTTCAAACTTGCCTCGTTGAGATTTTGGTCGAAGAACATAGCACAAACAACCTATGAATCGAAGATTATCATAATTTGGTTGCTTGTGATACAAAAGCTCATAAGGAGTTTTCCTATTCAACAAAGAAGAAGGCAACAAATTAATCAAATATGTTTCAGACAAGATGCATTCACTCCAAAACCCGATTGGCAATCCTGAATGTAGTCGAATAGCTCTAGCAATTTCAATGAGATGTTTATGCTTTCTTTTGACACGACCATTCTGTTGAGGCACCCCTGGTGATGATCTATGATGCATTATACCCTTCCTTTTCAACAAGTCAGATACAAAACCCCGTAGAAATTCAGATCCATTATATGTTCTTAGAATTTTAATCTTTGTTTCAAATTGTGTTTCCACATAAGCAACAAAATCAACAATCAATCGAGGTACTTGTTGCTTATTATTGACCAAAAAGGTCCAAGTAGCTCTTGAATGATCATCAACTACTGTCAAAAAATATTTTGATCCACAATATGCTGGTGTTCTATACGAACCCCAGAGATCCATGTGAACAAGCTCAAAAATCTTAGAAGCATATGATAGACTGTTATCAAAAGAATCCTTGTGTTGTTTAGCTAAAACACAAGCATCACAATCCAAGTCTTTCAGTCTTCTACAATCAATATCTGCTAAATGTTTCATTTTTGACACTAAAATGTGCCAAAGTCTGGCATGAAACAAGCTCATGTCCCCTTTATTACAAACATCATTCAAAGAGTTGTTCCCTATTAAATTCTTTTGATTAGCAAAACACTCTATAATATCTGTTTTAGCACCAGAATCTAAAATCCCATTTCCAAGAATCTTGTAGAGACCACCTTGCTTGTGTCCAACAACAAGCACCTCATTACTCGTAAGGACCTGTAGCACATAGCCACGAGATCCAAACAAGAAACCACATTGATTATCTAATAGTAATTGTGAAACAGATATCAAATTATGCTTGAAGGAAGGCAGATACAACACATTGTGCAAAACGAGCTTTGGAGATACTCTAATATTACCATGATATTGTACAAACTGGTAAGGACCATCATGCAAACCTATTCTTATTGGTTTTATCAAACTCTTCAACTCATCAAACAAGCTCTTATAAAAACAAAACTAATCAAATTCTCCAGAATCCACTATCCAGATTATTTGACTCATATCCTTAATAGAAACATCAGCATTCTGATAAACATTACCCGCAAAGCTTATGGAATTGACCTGTCCATGACTCGGCCCTTCATCCACACGAGCTTTCCCTTTTATTGCTCTCATGACTTCCTGCACAACATCATTAATCAAAAAAGCATCTATTTTATTAGTCTCAACCCTTTCATTGCCATCAAGAGGTGTGTCATAATCAACATTAGCATCTTGGACATTTTCCATTAACTTGCCACTACCTTGCACCTTTGGCCCCTTCCACCAGTCCGGGTATCCCACTAACTTGAAACAATTTTCTTTAACGTGCCCAGTCTCGTGACAATAAGCACATTTCCTGTCAAACTTATCATACTTGTTCCTTTTATCATCCTTGTCATACTGATAACCATCATTCCTGCCTTCTGTCTTGTACTGAGAGCTTTGTCCATATCCATACTTTCCTTGTCCACTATAATTCTTGGATCGATTCACTGCCAAAGCATCATGATTCTGACCATTACTTCCAGTGATTTCTTTCTGCTTTTCCACTCCAAGCACTGTGTTAAAAGCTTTATTGACATTTGGAAGTGGATCTTGAGACAAAATATGGCCCCTAACACTCTCATAAGCATCAGATAAGCCCATGAGAAATTGCATCAACTTCAGAGTTGCATCCTTTTCAACAATTCTCTTCATTAAACCACAAGTACACTGCTCAAAAACACCACAGTTGCAGATAGGAATACCTTCTATATCCTGTAATTCATCCCATACCTTTTTGAATTTACTATAATACATAGTCTCTCAAATTGTCTTGTCGAATATTGCTAAGTTCCCTTTGCAATTGAAACATCAAAGGTGCATTGGATTAAGCAAATCTTTCACTAAGTTCTTTCCATAATTCTTGAGCAGAATGCACAAACATGAAATTTTCAGCGATCTCACTCACCATATTGTTGATGATCCATGACATAACAATGAAATCACACCGTTTCCATCTCTCATAATCTTTAGACTCTCTATTTGGTTTCTCATACGTACATTCCATTTATAAACCCTAGCTTCATCTTGGCACCTAAGGCCATTTTAAAACTACAACTCCAACTAGCAAAATTAGCTCCATTGAAGCGTGTAGCAACAAATTGATTTCCAGGATTATCAGAATTTGAGATGAGCAAAGGATCAAAAGCATTCGAATTACCTCCAACTGGAAGTCAATACTCCTTCTCCCTTCGTCTGCTAGACAAAGGTGATCGAGATCGATAAATGTGATCTCTATATCGCTTCATGATAGGTGAATACAATTGATCTTCATAAACTTTGTTCTCGTATTTCTTGCGAAAAGGAGATCGCGATCGCCCTCCCGTCATGGAATTCTGTTCAGCCATTACTACCTTCAAATGTTCACAAATCGTGAACTAAGACAGAAAACAGAGTATCGCTTCCTTAAGCGAATCAATCCAGCTGAGATCCAACTTAGATCACTAGATCACAACAAAACCTAGATTTCAAACGTCAAGGAGAAATCACAACCAGCTCGAACTAATGATCAATTCGGATCGTCACCGCACGCTCTGATACCATATCAAAACTCTGAATCAAAACAGAGTCATGATCATCTAAATAGATGATCAATCAAGCAAACAAGATGGAATTGAAAATGAGACAGCATATTTGGGAATTTTCTGATTGCATTGAAAGAACGTGAAAGATACAAGAGAAGCTACCAGCTATATATATACAGAACTAACTCACTCCTAACAAACCATCTTCTAAGCTACGCAACCTAACTAACCAGCTAAGACTAAAGACACGTGTCCCATAAGCGACACTAAATACATATGCTCTATACATTAGTCTTCTTGATAAGCTTAAGAGGCAACTCGAACTATTCAAGTCTTTAAATTGCACTATTTGCTAATTGTCTCACATTAGATTCACTTAAGAATGTGTTAGGATTGCGGGTTAGTCTGAGTGTTTCTCACATCAATTATAGATATAAAAAAGTATAGGGTGTATTCGGATTCTCTATTATTGCATTACCGTAAGGAATTTCTAGTTTAATGTAAGAATTTAGGAAACTAAAAGACATCATAATCTATAAATATATATTAAAGTCGTAGCTTTTCGAGCCACCAGAACGATTATGGTCCCACCACATATTTACAAAATTAATTTTTATTCCTAATATTTTAACTTTTTCCTATTAAATTCTTCTTTAACTATTTAAATATATCTCTAGCATCAAAAAAATATCTATTTAGTATAACAATATCTTTTGAAAACTTCATTATACAAATATTTAAAATTAAATATAACAAATTTAAAATATTTTGAAATAAGTATAAATATCTTTTATCTTTTAGCATGATATCTTTTCACGAATTTATTTATAGATATATATATTTATAATTAAAAAAATTGATGATAAATAATTATAATATTTAAAAATAATAAAAATAGGTAATATAATATTAATAGATATATTCAAATATTTGATAATCTCTAAATTAAGGTAAATAGAGAGTAATAAAAAAAATATAATATTTAATCTTTACTTTATCGAGCCACAAAATGAGTTTTGCCCCACCTTAAATGAAAATAAATAATTTTTTAAAATTATCTTCTATAAATAAATTATTTTATCTTTATCATTCATATTTTATTATATCTTATTTATTAATTAAATTATTATTTTATGTAAATATTATCTCTTCCATATTCTAATATATAAATATTTTTTTATTCATATGTTATCTTTTTTTTAAAATTAAATATCTATGAAATATCATCAACAAAAAGGAGAAATGCACATTATTTTAACTTAATAATATTTTTTATTCTCAACATTAAACTTAATAATTTATATTTAATTTGTTTTATTTGATTCCAAAAAATAAAAAATTTGTACATTGTACAAGCAATAAATTACTTACATTTATTTTTATTTAATATTTATGAAATACCGAACCATAGTCATCCATGACACGACGGGTATAACTAGTAGGTATAATTTGAGTCGGGGGTTTGTTCAGCTAAAAACATTCTCTTTCCCCTTGCTATTACATATCATTCATTTTATTCATAAATGTAAATCATAATGTATTAAGTAATGCACATTATATATGTACTAAAAAGTATAAAACTCGATAGTAGTTATATATTTGGAGTTTGGTTCAAATGAAAAAAACTCTTATCCTGAAAAATGAAAAGAAATGCACTTTTCCTAGTTCAGAGTGCACTTTTGAGCATTTGCACTTTTCGTATTTTGTAGTGCACTTTTCGTATTTTTGTAGTACACTTTTCGGATTGCACTTTTTGTATTTGGTAATGCAATTTTCGTACTTTGTAGTGCACTTTTCATTTTTCAGGATAAGAGTTTTTTTCATTTGAACTAAACTCTATATATTTGTGTTTGTGTTTTTCAAACTCTTACTTTTATATTAGGAATCATTTCATTTTTATAGGACATAAATTATTGAACATGGTTAGTTAAATGTAAATGACATAAGTTATTGAACATGGTTAATTAAAAGTAAGTGAATAGTACATTTTATTTTTCTCGATAAACACATTTTATTATAAGAAAAGAGTCGCATGACATGGGCGCCCCCTACCTACGGAAATAAGAAAATTAATCTTGTTCGTTCCCTTAAAAATTGATGTCCTAGATTAGGCTTTCATTAAAAGGAAATGGCACGTGCGTATTTTTCTCGAATTATTCGCGTATTTTTCGAAAATCTACTTTTGCGGGATGAGTGCAACATGTGCATCAATTTCACCTTGGATATGCATCAAAACTAACTATATGTGCATCAAAACTAGTTGTTTGTGTATCGAGTTTTTTTTATAAGGTAAAAATTTGGTATATTTGACATGCTCGATAACCGAGAGGCCGTGAAAATGGCAGCCAGCACAATCGGCTAGAAGAGCCTGAAACAACTACAACATACACGTAAAGTAAGTACAACTAATGAAAAATCGAAACTAGAATGAAAAGAGTAATGGAGAAGTGAGGGGCTAGAGAAAACAAACGCCTCTAGTATTCGAGTCATAACGAACAAATATAATCATGAAGAAAGATGGAACACTAGCGTTGCCTCCACCGGAGTGAAGGGTCTTCAACAACATCAAAACATCCAGCGACCATGCCAATCACATGCAAACCATACTCCATCCCAGAACCAATCGTCGGAGTCATGCATACTTTACCCGGGCCAAACTTGACAAAGAAACAAACAAACAAACTTTGCAAAACAATGAAAAGAATGGGCCCACAAATGGAAATCTCTAAAGAAGGTACTCATTCTGATCCTTGTACTCTGGGGTATCTAGAAAGGTTGATTCTGTTAAACGAAATCTTCAAAAAGAGTTGTTTGATGATGATTCTGATTTGTTGAAAGAGGAGGAAATTGAGGTGCCACCTTCCTCTTCTCGCCCTAAGACTAGACATGCCCTTGCTAGAGATACGACCATGGCTCTAAAGGCTAAGAAAACTAAGGGGTTGGCAACCCCAGATGCTGCTTCTGAAGGCAATGACTCTTTTATGTCTAAGAAGGTCACCAGAAAGAAAAGAGGAAGGTCACCACCTAAGTCTGGTGCAAGTACGAGTAAAAAGAAAAAGGTTGGGTGTGTTGTTGACATGACATCTAGGGAGTTCAATAAGGATCTGCTTTGGGATGAGAATTTTCTTGTCGATTACAAGTTGACTAAAGTGAATGACTGGCTAAAAGAACAAGGGTGGGATAACTTGATCCAAGGAGAGAGTGACTACAACCCTAGGATGATCAAGATGTTTTATAATACACTGGGAAGATGATCATGTGCTTGAAAGTCCATAGCATGCTCTTCCCTATGGTAATATGATCTATATGCTCATGTCTGAATATAAGGTGTATAAAAATGGTGGTGAAGTCATCAACTCCAGGTTCTTGACTAAGGAGATGCTTAGGAAGTTTGGCTGGAATCTGGTGGATGGACAATGGGTGTCTAAGAATAGTGAGGTCGGTGACAAGGACCAACAGGAGGTAGGAACTCAATCTACTCAAGTGGCTGGTGAATTAAAGGAAGTTATGGAGTAGAATCTGGTTATCAAGGGCTTGATTGAGAAGGTTCAACACACCTGTAACACCTTGCTGAAAGAAGTTTTGAGTGTTGATGGTTCCAAGAAGTCAGTGACTTCTGCCAGCTGGCAGGAAAACTATTTATGGAAGGAATGCACAGATCGTGTGCGATTGTTTGCAGGATAGCTAGGCATTTATTTATGGAGAAGATCATCATAAAAGAGTGCAAAAATCAGAAGAATATGAAATAATTATCTTGTAATATTTTATATGTGTGTACATGTTATATTAGGAAAGATTTGTAAAGATTGAGTGTGTCACTTCCCTAATCGAATGGGAAATGATATCACACGAGATCTCTCTTACTCTAGCTTAAATACTTCATTGTTTAGGATAAAAGGTAAGACGCTAAGCATAACTTGTAATCTTGTGTGAAAAAAAGAGAGAACTTGTACGTGGGATTCGTGCAAGTGGTGTGGTCGAGTGTTCTTAGGCATAGCGTGAGATTGAGAGTGTAGGTGCAAAGTTAGAGCGTGGTTCAAGGTTCTGAGATTCAAACTTTTACACAGGAGAGCTTTGTAACACTCAAGAAATCATAGAGCAAGTCTAAGGACTCTTGAAATCCGACCAAGTGAGAAGCTTGGAAGGGAGTGGTTTTTATCTCTAAGTAAATTAGTTGGCTTACGAAGAGTTTCCACTATACATCGTTTGTCATTTACAGTTTGGTAACATTCTTCCTGTTTGATTATTCCCCTGCATTATAACTCAAAGTCGACGACTTTGCAGGAGTCACCGGCTCGTTTAAGTTCTAACAATCCTACAGACCTTCAAATCGTTCGGAACATGTGGGAGAAACAGGCCAAGACCCAATACGATGACATGGTCAGGAAGTGCCGTAACTCGGGGAATAAGCCGAGTTGGATCGAGTCCGCCGTCTGGGACGTCTAGGTGGTGTATTGGAACACGCCCGACTTCAAGGAGAAGTCTGTGCGTCAGAAGAGGAATCGGGTGGTAAATCCCGCGAACCACAACAGTGGTTCGAGGTCCCACCTCGAGACAATACGTTTATTGGTATTTTTTTAATTTATAGTTTTTGTACTTATAGTAATTTTTATTTTATAGTTATTAACAATCTTGTTTTTATTATTTCGTAGCAATAATGTCGTGGTCAACCAATTACGCCTCTAGATCTTCTAATCGAGACGCAAACGCAGGGTCCGATATGGCGTTTTATAGACCAGCGGTCCGCCGATGTCGTTCTAAGTACCGACATTTATTTAATGATTTTATATATTCGTATTTATTATTTAATGTTTTTATTTTTGTTTATGTTTTTTGCGTTTTTTCTTTAGGCGCAGTCCCGCGAGATCATCTCCCAGAGGTCCTCTGACTCGGGCACCCTGCCGTCCTTTCAAGACGAGTGTGAGGCCAATCTAGAGGCCCCTGGAGGGGTGGGCTTAGGAGGCGCTGTCTTCGGGCTCGACAACACTGCGTAGACAACTTCGCGTAGACAACTTCCTCGGGTGGCGCAAATGACGCAGGGCAACACAACCCTTCAACGTCGAGTCATAGAATTGCAGGAGGAAATGTGCTCAACGCAATCAAGGTTGGATCAGATGGAGCAGTTCCTGGAGCGAATGCACAACTTCAACCCGTAGGGGTTTGGGTCTCATTAGCACGGTTCCAACCGGAATGCTCCGTCGGAGACTCGTCCGTCCATCCTTGACAGAATCAGATAGTTTAGCGTTTTTTTCTTTTGTAAATATTTTTAAATATTTTTTAAATTTTGTATATTATTTTAATTAATATAAATAATTATTCTATTATATTTTTTTATTAATTATTTCTTTTAATTTCTTAGTACATAATTAATTATTTATTTATTTATTAGATATATTTTGGCGACCACTTGGTCGCTAAATTCACACATCTCATGCGCTATCAAGTGCACTATCGTGCGATTTTGCTAAGTAAAAGGTCAGGATCGGGCGTTTAGTTTACGTGCTTGGCGACCACTTGGTCGTTAATCAACGACCTCTTAGTCTCCAAATTATAACAGATGTCTTCTTGAATAAATCCTCATTTTTATTATGCTTTTCAAAATATCGTCATAAATTTACATATTAATTAATTTATCAAGTGAGCATCATAAATTCATAACAGATTCCTTCTTGTATAAATTTTCAACTACCATTACAACTGTTCACATTCCTTTATACGATTTAAGTCCTTGGTTCTTATAGAGTCCACAAATAGTCAGAAATGTAATAAAATAATTTATTTAATAATTTATTTCCTTCTTAATAATTTTTAATGAATTTCTTGCTCAATGAAAATGGGCGGAGAACGACCAATTTCTTTAATATTTAAAGAAAATGTTATATATCCTTTATTATAATATTCTTCCTTAGGGTAAAGAATTGATAGTATAACACCTAGTTTTTGGTACTTTTATATAAATGAAAAGTGTTCATTTACTTCATACGAACGTTGTATTAAAATTTTGAAATTTAGTACGAGCTTACGAAGTGTATATAAGGGTCGAAAGTTTATACGAGACTACGACGTCGACGAGAGGCATCATAATGGCTCGAGGGAGCAAACAGAGGCTCCAAGGCAGCCTGACGGCGCAGGAGATCACTTGTCGGAGGCTTTGGAGGCAGCGCGAGCGATGGGCGAGAAAGCAGAGGCATCGCAGGACACTCGGGCAGTGGTAGCAGCAATTCCGGTGGTGGCAGTGGCCTCCGATTGCTAGTGTGAACCACTAGCGGGGCTGGTAGGAGGTGAGCGGTAGGAGGGCTGCTCTCGAACGAACAGGAAAGAGGAGGGAGTGAAGAAATTATGTTTGTGTGTGTGTGAAATGAATTCAATTGAGGGAGTGCGCGCCCACATATGTATATTTATATCTACTTAAAATTGCAAGTTGCAATTAAAGTTCAGCCCACCTTCTTACGTACACTAGAAATTCCAAGTTGCATTTAGGATATTTGATGTTGGTAGATTTAGTTCTACCGGCTTCTGAACAGAATCTACGTTCGAGCGATAAAATTATATATTACGATCAAATATTTTTTTATTTAATTAGTCCCTAAAAAGTAAAAATTATGCTCACTACTAAAATCAACTCGCATATTTTATTTCTCACTTTTATATTTTTAGACCTAAGTTTCAAAATACGATCATAACAAGTAACAAATTAATTAAGCTGGTCTTAGAATGATACACAAAAATTTTTCTAAAATATCCTGAAAAATCGCGGATATTACACATCTACATGGAACATACATAATTTAGAACCGAAAAAAATGGGTGACGTGTTAGTGGATTTTTACCATTTCGCATATAAGGTCGAGATCCATCTTCTAACCCAAGATCTTAAGCCAGTGGGTAAGGCTTCACCTCCTTTATATGCTAATGATTTATCTCATGTATTCTTGATGTGGGAAGATACATTTCTCAAACAAGTTTTATTAATAAGAAAAAAACAAGACTAAGTAGTCATTAAACAGGGATAGCTCGACCCCTTACATCATCCAAAAGTAAAATAGAAATCCACACCACAATGGAGCAAATAATACATGCAAATCTAACGGAAAAGAAAAAGCCATAGACGTGAGGCGATCCACAACTAAATTTGTTTCTTGATACACATGATGAATTTGGATAATCTAATCCCTACATCATGCATTAATAACGTCATTCAAGTTGAAATCAAGCAATACATAAATAGTGATTCTTAAAATATATCAAGCAACGCCCCCTTGAGAGGCCGGAGAGTGCCGCCTCTCTTTCTACCAAAAAAAATTCATATCAAGGTTGTTCGAGCTTGAAATGAGTCAATGCGCTTTTGCCATCGAGTCCTTTAACGAGGAAGTGATCCAAAAATTCAGGGACGGAAATTTCCCTATAGATGGGCGGATTTTCATCCGACAGCAACTCCTTGATGGGGCCGTACTTACGCCACTTATCTTCTTCTTGAAAGTGGGTCCTAAAGAAGTAGGGCACCGAGATCCTTGGAGTTGACGACGCATTTGCAAGAACTCTATGGAACACACTCTTGAATTGATCGTTGGTGATTAGCTGTCATAATAGCACTCATTATTAGACCCGTCACAATTTTAAAATATTTTTAATTAAAATATTATTTTTTAATACAATGAGCTACTAGCTGCTTATTACAAGAGTGCTTTCAAGCAAGGCAGCCTAACAAAAACCCAACCTTTTATTAGCAGTCCAAGTGTCCAACTAGCTAGCTAACTAGTACACGCTTTTGGGATTGATTTAATTATATTATCATTCTAGTAATTAAGTCATTGTCCAGAAATAAAAAGAGCATTGTCTTTGTAAGATCAATCATTTTCCGGACGATTAATACAAAAAATGGGAATAAAAACCGAACGCTTAAAAACAACTAAATAAGCTGGAATATTAAGTAATTGCAAGATTTAGGCCGAATTTGATATATGACTTGCCTGAAGGAGATCACCAATGTTGACAACAAGAGCACCAGGAGTGGGAGGAACATGAACCCATTGATCGTCATGTTGAATCTGAAGTCCACCATTGCTGTCTTGAAGGAGAATGGTGAAGAAGCAGTTGTCGGCATGGCTGCTGGTGCCGATAGTGAGCTCCGGCTCGGGACAGGGAGGGTAGTAATGGCACTGCATGTACATTCCCTCGAGTATGTATAGCTCCTTGAGATGGTCCGGTTTCAGGCCCAGCGCCTCCGACATCAGCTCTAGCAGATCTCTTGAAACCCTCTGCATTTCCTTTGTGTACTCAAATATGATATCCCTGCACATGCATATGCCAAATTACTTAAAATGCATGTAAAGTTGAAACATTAAAAAATTGTTTAGAGGAAAATTTCATGGGTTTATGTGCTTAGTGTATAATACACTTATGCGCACAAACGGACGTGTGGACCCCACATTATACCTGCAGACCTCAGGAAAATCCCCTGAGGATTGGGGAGACGAGGACCCATAACACAGCTCAGACTATCCCTCCAATCGCACGTTTTTGCATTAAGCAGATCATAGTTTGTATTAAACTTGACCGCCCTCTGCTGATCCCGCGAATAGTACGGCTTCTTCAGGTCTGGGTCCAATTCAGGGAACCTTATGGTTGCTTGGATAATCTCGTCAAACATAGTCGTCGGAATCCCATGGTTGACCACCTGGAAAAATCCCCACTCAGAGCACGCCTTCTTCATCTCCTCCACAACCGCCTTCCTCTTCAACTTACTGCCCTCCGAGCAGCCACGTGTGTCCTCGAGATCGATGATTGGAACCGCCGAAACGGGAGAGGTGGCTCTGTTGATGGGGGTGGGGTGGTGGAACATCCTTGGAAGCTTTGTTATGCCCGAGTCCAAGAGCCCTTTCACTCCAGTTTTCGTGTTCTCGAAAGCAAGGACATCGCTCCTTCTGTCGTACTCCATGGTTGGGGTTGTAGGCGCCATCTTTTATGAGAGTGTATACAGGTGATGGCTAGGAAATTTATGCTATACATCATTGAGCCTTCGATCCCATATATATACACACACGCTAGTGAGAAGTGAAACACTTTCAACCAAAAAAAACAAGTGAGTAGTGAAACACTGAAACGTGCGCATGCATGAAACATATCTTCTTTTAAAAAAAATTTAAAACTACTGGACCAAATGTAATTAAGAGGCAGAAGATTGTATATTTCCTCGACAATAAGAAAAGTATCAACTCCGGCCTCTTTTTTGATAGTATTAATTTGTAACAAATCTAGCTACTTTGACGCCAATTGCCTAAGAAGATTCTCACACCCCAAATGAAAAAATTATTTTAATTTTTTAGAGACAATCTAAAGTATTAATTTAACGGCTTTTCTAACCTATGCTATAAGGACATATGTTAATATTACTCCTTTTAGAAACTAAAAAACCCTATTTGGAAACTATAAAATCCTATTTGGTTAGAAAAATCGTTAATTTAATACTCCCTCCTTTGTTAATTAATTATTGTCCTGGTGTTGTCACCCAAGAAATTTGAAATAGTGATCTTATAGTACTATCCCAAAGCCCAACCGCCGATTCAAATGACCGAAGACGTTTGAATCTTACAAATTGAAAATACGAATTCACTGTGAATTCTTTGAATTAATTTTTTTTCCCAATTGCAATTTCTTTTGAGTATTGAATTGCAATTGTGGATAAGTGTAGGAATGGGCGGCACTCCGTAACTTTTCCTATAGACTATAAAATCCGAGGAATATAACAGGTAAGTACAACGTGGATAGTGCTATAACAGGTAAGCACCCCATAACTTGTACCTTGTCAATCTTTCTGCAATTGATTGTATTCTCTGCTGGTGTGTACTGTCGGTGGACGATTTGGATCTACGATATAATAATACCAATTACCCACTAAAATAAATAATTTTTACAGCACACTTACTCTTGCTTTTGGAAACTTTGATTTAAAAAACAGAAGCCTTTTTTGTTATTTATTTTCGAGAACTTAACTTTCTAGGAATTAAAATTTATGGGTATTGAAAAATTATATTTGGTTTGTAGAATATTAACTCAATATTTGTGGATTGTTAGATTTTTTATGTAGGCCAAAATGGTGGTAAATAACACAAATTTTCACTTTATGGTGTTCAATAGCACCAACTTTTAAAAAAATAAATATAATCATAAACTTTAAAGGTAGTGTTGTTTAGTAGCACAAATTTTAATAAAAATAAAAAATATTCACCAAAAGGTGGTTACGGGTCGAGTCGTTAAAGGGTGATTATACACGAGTTGACCCGTGACTCGACCCTTAAACCCGTAACCCATTTTACGATTACGGGTCGGGTAGGGTCACGGGTCAACATCATTTTTTTACGGGTCGCTCGGTTGACCGGTTGGACAACCTTAAAGGTGGTGATGTTTAGCGAGACTGATGGGACAATTTCTATACGTTAACAAGAACGTGATGAAAACATGTGATCGAAGCGATAAAATATTTATAGACAAAGACCGAAATTGGAACGAAAGCCAACAACTTTAGCCCAATCAAGGCGACTAAGTTTGATATATCGAGATGAAACCCAAGGGCCAAGTAAATTTGACCAAAGGTGATTAACGTTGAAATGAGATCGGGACATGACCCGAGTCAAGTTTAAACCGACTCTAAGAATATTTTATACTGCTAAATGCCAATATTTTTTTTAAATTGGTGAGTATTTTTTTTTTTTTTAAATTTGGTGTCAATGAACACCACCACCCTTAAAGTTGGTGATTATATTTGATTTTTTAAAAGTTGGTGCTATTAAACACTACAGAGTGAAAGTTTGTGTTATTTACCGCCATTTGGCCTATGTAAGTTTAGTTGAGTTTCATCCTAAACTCAATTCGTAATAAAGGAGTAAATTATAAGCTTTATATACTAATATAATTTAACTCTCAACTTTCAAAGTCGGAAGAGTATTCGACATGTCCCCGAAATGAAAACTGCCTGGCCCAGACGACACTTGGACAAACGAGTCTAGCATTTGAATCTCTTTATTATTAGCCCAATTATTGTGATGGGTGTTGGCATCTCAATCTCTTTTTAGCCAATCAACACAAATAATGGGTGGGTCACTAGCCAAACCCAAACATTCAAGAAACGGGCCCAAAACTAGACCTGTTTTGATTCCATGTGGATTATTTGTAGATCGATAGATAGGTAGACCTGCCTATCACATTAGCCTAGTGTCTAATTTAACTCGCAACTTTCAATGTAGGAAGAGCTAGCATTCTAAACATGGTTGATTTTGTATAGATGGAGGAATTAAGAATATTTTTTAAAAATCACAAAAACTAGAACTTAGCTTTTCTTTGATGGAAGTTCTTGTATTTATTTTATCAACCAAATACAGAAATTAAAGCTACTTTTCGAAAAATAGTACTTTATGGGAAATTAATCTGAAACCAAACGATGGCTAAGATAAGAATTTTATTTGGAAATATTTTACTAACTTTTATTATTTAGGGATTTGATTTTTTTAAAATTTATGTATTTCTTTATAATTTTAATTTCTAAATCGATCGTTGATGGGCTTCTCTTTCAACCAAGGCCCAAGTTTTAATAGCCCAACAATACCCCCCTCAAACATGGTAAAATTTTCCTCCGGAAATTTCAAGTGGGTTTGAATTTGATCTTGTAAATCGTCAGATGTAAAGTCGTCCCATCAATTGGTCTTCTATTTATGACGGTTCGTAGGAACCCCAAACCCTCGACCCTTGGAACTTCCTTTTCTCAAGTACCATTCCTCTTCTTTTCTCCTTTCCTCATTTCTTGTTTGGTTTTTCTTGCCGATGAGCGACTCTGTCTCTTCTTCTGGCTGATTGTTGTTGTGGTGATACCTTTATCTTAGAATTCATCTTTCTCTTGCTAAATTCCCTAGATTTAATTGATTGCTTGCGTGACAAGTAACAGAACTTAGCACTGACTATCTCCCGTGGACGAACCTGACTTCGCTATACACAGCGGGGTCTTGATTATAAATTTATTTGTTGTCAAGAAACCCTTTCAACAAATTCGCGCTGTTGCCGGGGAGATTTCAATAGTGCCAAGTTTTGTTCATTTTACGTTTTTTCGGGACTCAGACGAGTCGGTAACGACCCCCCTAGGGTCGGTACCGACCCTGCTGGGCAACCCAGTTTCTATGCTTTTTCTGTTTACTTTCTAGGTCACTGTCGAGTCGTTACCGACCCAATCCAGGTCTGTACCGACCCTGTCGACATGTAGTTTCTTCTTTCTTTTCAGTTTTTATTTTACGGGATCACTGCAGGCTCGATACCAACCCTCTGGGCCTCAGTACCGACCTTGTCGACATGTAGTTTCTTCTTTCTTTTCAGTTTTTATTTTACGGGATCACTGCAGGCTCGATACCAACCCTCTGGGCCTCAGTACCGACCCTCTCCGAGACCCCGTTTTGCTTTTTGATTTAGTTTTTGTTTTTGTTTTTGCTTTCAGTGTATGCCAGCAGAAGGACGCCGAGTTGTCTCTAGTCCAGTAGTAGACTCTGAACCCGAGCGATCCTTCCACCGCCGATTAAGAGAACACAAAGCCATGGCCATGACACCTGAAGAGATGGTATAACAAATGGCTGCGCTCCAACGGCAGCTCGAAGCCACACAACTTGAAAAAACTGCTCTACAGGAGCAACTCAATGCCTATCCAAGGAATGCTAAACAATATATGCATCCGGAACTGAGGGTGCCAGAGTCTGCAATTGTGCTTCCGGAGATGGAGAAGAATTTTGAGATTAAGTCTCAATTCATATCCTTAATAAAACGGGCTCAGTTTGAAGGGAAATCTACTGAGTGCCCTAGGATCTTGTCACAAACTGAGAAAATTATTGATGAAGAAGTCTGAACATTATTATCCTTTGCATTGGTAGTTTGACCTCCTCCCGCTATATTCTTCACGTTAGATAATGTAGTTGGAAACATATCATGACTGAATTGTTCACTAGGGACTCTTGTAGCTTCAATCCTTGAAGGATCACTTTTCGCTATCCTTGGTGGGCAAGGAACTCGCTGATGTGGACCTTCTTGACTTTGAGTAGAAAACTTAGACCCTCCATCCTTATCCCGAGGCGAATTGTAATTATAGGCGATCCTATTGTTGTTCCCCTTAGCGTTCATTATCTACAAATTCCCACAACTGTCACTTCAAGAAATAGGCAACATTTGTATAAGAGTAGCGGGCGCACTTTTAGGAAAGAAGGAATTAATATAGAATTTCCTTGGATTCTATAAGAAGAAGATGCTTGGAGAAAGTTAAGGAATTTTTAAAACAAGTTCTTAAACATGAAAAATGGTTTAACATAGAAATATACTTTTTCTTGAATTTACTTAGAAGAATTTCTAATTCTTAAGATTTCTCTTAAAACTTGAATCCTAGAAGAAATTTCTAACTTATCACTTTCTTTTAGGGAATAGAATTAAACTTAGAATATTTTCGCTTTCAAAAGTTTTCGGTTTTGAAAACAAAACGTTCGGCTCTGATACCATATTTGTAACACCCCTATTTTGCAACGATAGGTGTTACCGCCAGTGACCTCGGATTTTACCATCCAAAGTCACCCAAGGCTTTATAATGTATTAAGTTAAATAAAAACATGCGGAATTATAAAGTTATTACAATTAAAAGAGTTGTTCATATATGAGACTTTAGAAGTACTATTACATGACATGGTTAGTTTAGCAAAACATAAAACCTTAAGGGTTGTTTGGCAGCGGAAATGAAATAACATTGTTTTTGCATAAGCGTAGAGTGACCCGAAAGTGAGCAAAACACCATACTTGGTTTAAAACCGACCTTCCTTCCTTCACTTGATTGATCTTCGTCCTTTACGCCTTTGGTGGAGGTTTCCTGGATTCTGGCATTTGGCGCGAAGGGCGGAAAATGTCAGGCAGAAATGCGGAAAAACAAAATTAGTCTAAAGAGAATAAGCAAGCGAGAACGGATATCCTTAAGGTAGTTTGGTAAAGTATCGAAATTATTACGAGGTATTCGGGATGTGTTTCGAGAAGTTTATACTTTAAGTGGAGCTATTAAGAACGGAAATGAGTGAATCTCGAGATGAGATAACTCTTAAACCGAAAGAGCGAACTACGAGATTGTAGGACGTCTTAGAATAGAATAAATGTTGGGAACGTTAATTACACACAAGTTTCTAGAAAACCTCTCGCGCCCTTGCGGACCAAGAGCCGGATCGATCATTTGAGACCGATCCGGTTTTGGTTTCTTTTAAGGTGCATTAGCAGTTACTTACTTTCGTGATCAAAAACTTTCACATTAGTTAACGATTTTTAAGAGCGTGGGGGCCATGAATGGGCCGAGGTACCACCTACGGGAACTGAGTTTCGGCACCTAGCTATGGTGAACACGTCCCTCCTCCGAGTAGGAGCAGACAATAGATCATGATCCTTAAAGTCGTAGGAAAGTAGGCATTTCACGATACTACTTAATATGTTATATAGAGGTGTCAGGCCGAGCCCGCACCCCTCTTATTACCCTACTTACGAATTTTCATAACGAATCTCAAAACGAGATTATTAAACAAAAAAGGCCACACAACAAGTATAGCAATAATCCTATTACAATAGTAATAGCAATAATACTAGCAATGGTTATTATTTCTAACAATCGGTAATTCCTAGGTTCGTTTATTTTAGCAAACAAGGTGTTCCCAACATCGAACAAGTTAACGGAAATTGAATTACCGAAAGGTTCAAGTAGAATTTCCACTTGCCTTGGATTTCTTTCGGAAATACTCGTAACTCGGAAATATAAGCTCTTAGAGACGTCGAGCGCTTCGACCTATTTGACCGAAAGAAAAGACGAACAAATTCGTATTAAAATCTTTATTTTAGTCTCAATAATCCTTTTTCTTATTTTTCCTCTTCTAGGAGAAAGGATGTCAATCTAAATTATTTCGTTAAATAATTTAGGTAGGAAAATAAATAATAATAATAGTCCTTTATTATTATTTTCAAGGTGATGTTTTTGAAAATATTTTATAGAATTAAAATATTTACTTTAAGAAACATGCAAGAAAGTATTTAATCAAATAGAAAATCCTTTTTAAATCACATGCAATAATTATTTAAATGTACTAAAAATATTATTTGCATGAGTCTCATTATTTCCAAGGCCACTTTTATTTTATCCCAAAAGCTTACACGAAATGATAGATAATATTTACACGAAATGGTAGATAATCTTTGACATGCAAGAAAGTTTTAAAACCATTAAAAAATCCTTTTTACAACCACAAGTATTTTTTTATGCATTTTCACTTAAATAATAATATTCTCATGATCAAGTTTATATCTAGATGTCATAATTAATTTATTACAAAATATAGTAAGGTCTAAAATTGACATGGATGTATGTATTATTTCATAAAAACCCTTTTTATTTCCACATGCATTACTTATCATGTTATTTAAAATGACTTGTTCTTGTGAAAATCCTTTTTTATCAAGAAGGTCATAACAAAATTTATTTCAAATTATACTAATCTCTAGGTTAACATGCAAGGTGGATTATTTCATAAAACCTTGTAAAATCTACATGCAACCATTTATTTAAATTACTTAAGTAGATAATAACCTTTAAAAGTCTACTTTTAATTATAAGGGTCACATATAACTTATTTAAATTTATATTAAGTCTAAGTTGACATACAAGATATTTTCTTTCATAAAAACTTTATTCTATTAAATTCTCAAGCCATTTCTTTTATAATAAAGGAAGAATGTCTAGGTTATAATATTTATAAAAAAAAATTAGAATATCCATGCTTAAAATCTCTTTTATACTCTTAAGATTTATTAAAAATTTATTTTATAGTTTACCAAAAGCATTTTCCTTTAGATCTTTATGCATGCATGATTTTTTTTTTTGGATTAGGAAAGGAATTAGAGAGGTCACTAACAAACTAGTGACCACCCTAGGGCATCCTGACGGATGAGGGTACAGAAATCCAAGTCGTCTGCAAGTGGAATGGAAGATACACGTCGGAAGGAGCCAGCGATGAAGCCAGCTATAGCATTGCACTCACGGTAGACATGAGTAATACTCCAATCCTGGAACTGAGCCAACAAACAGTGGATGTCCGCACGCAACACTTCAATCTCCCACGGGCAACGCCAGTCGCCAAGAACGGCCTTGACCAGCTGCAAGTTATCGCCTTCAATCTAGATCCAGGGAATGCCATGACGAATGGCCTCGAGAAGTCTCTGGCGTAAGGCGATGGTCTCGGAGATCAGAACAGACTGTCGACCAATCAGTCCTTCGTCGAACGAGATGGGAGAGCCGTTGGAGTCCCTAAGTATGAACCCAAAAGTAGTCACGCCATATGCACACACATCACCATCAAAGTTAAGTTTAATATAGTCATTCTTGGGTTTTACATACACATCACCCTCGTTAGGTTGTGGGTCAGTGGAGTCTGGTGCCCTAGCTAGTTTCCATTCTCTGATTTGTTTTTGGGTAAATTCACTAAGTTTGCTTGCATCATCTAGGTTTGTTCCAGTGTTGTTATCAAACACTCTCTTATTCCTGGAGTACCAAATACACCACCAGGTACTGGTAAGGATTTCCATTTCCTCTTCATTTATTATTGCTCTGATTTCCTCCAGGACCTGGTGTGGTTTTTTTCCGTCGGAAGAGATAAGGTCGATCGTCCTCCGTAATTTGGGTCTTATTGTGTTAAGGGTTTCCTTTGTCAAGGGGCATGAAATCAGAATATGGTTTGTGTCTTCGCACTGGTTATTACATGCAGTACAACCTTGTGGTACTGGGATGTGGTTTTCAACAAGTCTCGATTTGGTTGGCAGACCATTTCTTGCCACCTTCCAAAGGAAATTGTGCAATTTAGGTGGGACATTGAGTTTGTTAATCCATTCTAGGTTGATTTTCGGTTCATTTTTAGCGAGGTTTATCCACTACATAGCGGAGTGAGTAGTATACCAGCCGTTTTTGCTTGGTTGCTAGTAAAGCCTATCTTGGATTTTGTTAATTGGGTTAATTATTTTGGCTATATTATCTAGGTCATCAGGATTAACAACCTTACTTAATTTTTCTATGTTCCATGAGTTGTCCTCTCGTAAGTACGATTCGACTCGTTCCTCCCAGTTAATGTGAGTCTCAGTTCCAGTTTTTGGTTGGATAGGGCCATACCCGATCCAGTTATCTTTCCAGAAACGAATGGTTTTCCCGTCCCCTACTTGCCAGATGAGTCCAGACAGAAAAAGATCTCTTAGACCCATAAGCTTGGACCATTGCCATGATGTATTACGTTTTTTCTTATAATTCAGGATGTTATCCGTTTTGAGGTATTTCTCTGTGACTATTTTGTCCCAGAGGTTATTTGGTTCTGCTAAGATTTTCCATAGTAGTTTCATCTGGAGTGCTTGGTTCATGTCCTCCGCCTTAGCAATTCCAACCCCCCATGTGTAGGGGGCCGACAGATGGAATTCTAGCTAAGTAGAGGCTTGTAATTGTTTTCCTTGTTCCAAAAGAAATTTTTGTTGATTTGGTCCAGTTCTTTTAGAGTTGTCTGGGGTAGCATGAAGGATTGCATTATATAGTTTGGTTGTGCAGACAGGTTCGCTTTGATTAGGGTTTTTCGTCCCTCCTGTGATAGAGTGTTCGCTTTCCATTTTGATAATTGAGCTTTGGTTTTCATTATCAGGGGTTTAAATGTGTTTTGTGTTACTTTCCCATTGATTATCGGGCAACCTAGATATTTGTCAAGAGATACTGTGTTTGTTATCTGGAGTAGTTGTTTTATTTGTTCTTTCGTGTTATTGTTTGTATTTTTTGTGACTTGGAACGCAGATTTATGAAAATTGACTTTCTGGTCGGATATCTGGCAGTAGTCATCAATGATTTCTTTCATGTTTTTGCATGACTGGCAGTTAGCTTTAGCAAAGATGATAATGTCATCTGCAAAGGCTAAGAATGGTATTTTTGTTCCATTTCTTGAGATTTGGATCCCGATGCCGCTCTTTGGGTTGGTACTTACCAGGTGGATCTGTCTAGCCAGAATCTCAGCAGCCATGATGAACAATTAGGGTGAAAGGGGGTCTCCCTGTCGAAGTCCCCGTTGGGGAAAAAGTTGTTCTGTCGGCCCGTTATTCACAAGGATTGAGAAAGATACGGTTTCGACGCATTCACGAATCCACCCTAGAAATTTCTCGTGGAAACCGAATTTTTGTAGAACTGCAGCTAGGAATTCCCAGGTTATGCGGTCATAGGCTTTTTCCATGTCTAGTTTGATTGCGATCCACCCCTCCCGCCCTTGTTTGTTACGGAAGGAGTGGAAAATCTCATGTGCGATTAAGGTATTGTCATGGATACTTCGGTTTTGAATGAACGCACCTTGCATTGGGTGGATTAGTTTCTCTAAAACGTTTTTAGACGGTTTTTCAGTATTTTTTATATAACTTTATATATGGTGTTACATAAGCTAATTGGTCTGTAATGATTGGTAGAGTTGGGATTTTCACACTTTGGCAGTAGGGTGATGAATGTATGGTTTATTTGTTTTAGGATTTTGCCATTGTGAAAAAAACTTTTAACAGCTTTAGTTACATCCGGACCAACAATATGCCAGTATTTTTTATAAAAACTAGTCGGCATTCCATCCGGGCCGGGGGATTTCTCGTCCCCAATATCGAACAAGGCGTTCTTGACTTCTGTGTTAGAAACTGGTTTGATGAGTTCTAAGTTATCTGCATCATTTATTTCTTTTTGGACAGTTTTTGTCACGTTTTGGAGTTTATCGTGGTTTATTTCAAGAGCCCGAAATCGGTTTTGGAAATCACGTTTGATTTCATTCCGGATGTTGTCAACACCAGTGATTTGTGTGCCCTCTTCCGTGCGGATTTCTTTTATGTTTGTTCTATTTCTCCTACCGGAGGCAATGCGGTGGAAATATTTGGTATTTCTGTCATTTAGTTTTATGTGTGTGTTCTGTGCCCTTTGTTTCCAATAGGAATTGTGGAAGTTCAGTAGGCATTCCCGTTTCCTTGATAGTCTCTCTTGTTTCTGGATTAGATGCAGATTTGATTGTTCGATGATCTCTTTTTGCAAATTGATGATTTCTTCATCAATTTTCTTTATTTGTTCAAATATGTTTCCAAAAGTATGTTTGTTCCATGCCTTCGCTTTCGTTTTGAGCATTTGAGTTTTTTTTGGTAAGGTTGTACATATGGGAGCCTCTTGCGTTGAAACGCCAAGCTTGTTTAATCACGTTTTGGAAGTCCTTTCTGGATGTCCACATCATCTCAAACTTAAAAGGTTGTGCATTGAAATGTGTGTCAGTGGGTATTTCACGTGATATAGGATAGTGATTTGAAGATGAGAACACATGATTTTTTGTTGCAATTGACGGGTACCATTGGATAATTTGGTCATGGACAAGGGTGTGGTCTATTTTTTCAAAGGTGGTATTCTCTAGTTTCTTTGATTTTCTCCATGTAAATTTATTTCCAAAAGACGGGATGTCACACATGTCACATTCGTCTTTGAATTTAATGAGTCGTTCATATCTAGATTGGGTGGGGTTAGCACCTCCCTGTTTTTCGTCTGGGTGTTGGATTTCGTTTAAGTATCCCATGAGTAAGCAGGGAAGGTTGCAGTGTTGTATGAAGTCCTTCAACTTCATCCAGAACTGATCTTTTTCTGGCGCCCTCGGGGGAGCATATGCAAATATAAGGATCATTTCCCTATTATTCTCGAGGTCCGCGTAGTGAAAACTAACAAAACGATTATCTTTATGAATGGTTTTGATGGTTTCATTTGTAAGCGATGAGCCTTTCCCAAGGACACACAATCCACCAGAGTACCCGTTCGCCGGGATGAATTCAATGGAGTCGAATCCAGCTTTTTGACATTGCTTGTAGTCGGGAGGGTCTTGGGCTTTCGTTTCCATGAGGGTAATGAGGTTGATGTGTTCCAGGCGACAAAACGCATTCACTTCGGTCCAAAAGGACTTGCGTTTAGTGCCTCGACAGTTCCAAGTGCAGACTTTCATAAGCAACCGGATGTGTTGTGGCTTTTGGTCTTCGTGGGATGAGTATTCATCTTAAAATTTTGTTTAGTTTTAATACATGAACTGTGGTTCATGATCCGTTTAATGGATTTTGACCCCCAACTACGAGTTACCCATCTCATTTTAATGGTGATGCAACCACACAGCATCCGTTGACTGTTCTTGTGCAACGGAACGAGAAAGTGCTTTTTAGTATAATCCATGTGTACTATTTTGCGGTTGTGGTTTTTGTGCTTGATTTCACAGGCGTTATAATCCTTAATTTTGTTAGTATTCATCTTGTCTTCTATTATTTTATTTTTTTGTTTTGGAGAATTCGGGCTCACGCCGAATCTGGTGTATACTCGAAGCCCACTTGAAAGCTTTCCATTTTCTACAAGTTTAATCATGTCATAAATTGGTTTAGTGGTATTGCTTTTGGCATTAATTTGGTTTTTGTACCAACAGGAGAGTTTTTCCTTGTGGCATTTCTCATGGGTTAGGTGACACGGCTGCAGTGTAAGAAAAAACACAACAAGCCACCTCATAGGGAGGATGGCGATGTTACTTGTGGTAGTGCTGTTAAGCATAGTGCTGTTGAGCATTTTAATTGGTTTCACAATACATATACAAAGACCATGACAAGTCTTATACAAGTACAGTTGAGTTTTTTGGTCTCATATCAGCAAAGAACAAAGAAACAGAAGCTAGAGAACTGTAAGATTTCGAACAGGTTGTGATCCACAAATTAGGAGCTTTCATTGTGGTTTCAACAGTGACAGGATAATAATAACTTGCTCGTAAGAAGCAAAAAACAGTACAACATGTATACACTAGAGCATAAAAAGTGAAAGAACACACTAACTCAGAGGGCATAAGAATGGAAAAGTGAAAGACCACATTGACCCTTAATGAGATCATCTCCAAGTGCCACCAGATTGTATTTTCATTACATAGCGCGGGTTGGCCGCTTAAAATTTTGGTTGGAAACCGAAAGTTGTGCTGGGCCCAAACACAGGACCACGACCATATCGGTTTTGGATTAATTGCGACAACAACAAATTGCCGCTTCAGTGTCTTGAGGCGGATTTTGAACCGGAAATGTTGTCGGTTTGTGATCATAAAACCGAGACCAGCGAAATTGCGCAAAATGTTGAGCAACTTAGCCGGCAAATTGATGGACTTCGACAAGGCACCGATGAGGAAGCCAAATAAGGAGGCAACCATGGTTTTGACAGTGGTTTCTTTGGCTAATATCAAGTTGGAGCGGAGCTCCTCGGGGTCGGTTTTGAGTCTCGACATTCTGTTTCGGAGGTTGTTTTGGTTGTTGGGTGATTGCACCATGGGACTAGTATCTTCGCTCACCTTGTTGTGGGTTTGTTGGTGCGTATGGGTTACTGCCCCCACATAGGTGGGTTGGGCCGTCAGAATTGAAGGGTTGTGTGTGTTGTCAACCATGGGACTGTGAGATGAGCGGAAAGATTTGAGCGAGTTACAGTACCAGAAAGGGGGGAAATACAGAGCACAGCAAAGGGAAATTAGAGTGATGGGAGCACCGGAAGACAGTAGCCATTTAAAAACCACCGAAGAACACAGAACGTCGGAAGAGAACGCCGTGAACACACTCCCGATGCACAAGGAGCCGGACTGATTTAATGTCGCCGGAACAGGGAATAAGAGAGGACGCGCACGCCCACAGCCATTCACACAACCCACAGCAGCGAAATCGCCAACGCCACCCCGGATTGCGCACTCGACCGAACGGGAGCCCCCATTCTTTTCACGGGATTGAATGATCGTTTGAATGCTCGATACACTGTTGCAATTAATGACTTGTTTGATTTTGAATTTCTTCTTGGCATTGCAGATCTCCTTTCCGTCGAGGCGCACTCGTTCGTGCCCAGCCGGGAGCTTCTTAAACTTTTCTTTAACCCATGGCTTTTGAGTTAGGCCATGAGATTGTTGCCATGGTTGCTTGTATTTTGAGATCTGTTGATCGGCGTGGTGATTTGACGGGTTTTGGTCGAGTGGAAGGCGAATCTGAAGGGGCGGCGGTTCAAGCGTCGCTAGGGTTTTAGCAAATAGGGAAGCGATGAGGAAGGCGCGTGTTAGCGCGTTCATTATCAACAAATGGTTCTTTTTGGTGTCTGGTTGTTTCCTTTACATTGCATGCATGATGATCATGTACAAAATTTTTAACTTTACAAATTTGATTTAAAATTCTAGATCAATTAAATGGGTCTAATGTTAAATCCACACTAAATAAATTAACCCAAAGAAATAGATAAAAGGCCCAAAAACATACCCCGCTCTTTTCTATATTTTTTTCTCGCGTATAGGAAAAAGAACCAGGAGACAGGACAGGAACGACGATGGGAGGCGGGCGGCCAGCAGAACCGCCAGTGGCTCCGGCAGACGTGGGAGGCCGGAAGGGGCAGCGCGGCCTGGTGGTGGTGACCGGCGAAGGTGGTGGCCGGCGGTGCTATTTCTACCAAACGAAAAACGAGACCGAGGAAGGAAGTCGGTGTGAAGAAATTCACTGGAGGGGTTAACTTCAATTGTAAGAGGAGAGGGGGCCACTAGTTATCTCTTTGCCAAAAAATGAAATTGCCTTTTTGAATTAAAAAAAATGGATCTCTATGGCTGGAGAAAAGTGAACGGAGGGAGATTGTAACAAGTGAAACGGAGGTGATAAAGAAAGAAATGGCAGAGAAGAATAAAGTGGGTTTGACTTTTCTTCCTGGCCAAATGAAGAAATGGAGAAGTGGTGGGGCCGACTAGCCTTCTCTCCCAACAAGAACAACTTCAATGTTGGCTTTTTTGTTGGCTGCAGGAGGAAGATGTGAAATTTGTGAACGGAGGAGCTAGGTATTTAAAAGCAAAATGGGTAGGAGAATTGAAGGCAAAACTAAAAGGAAAATTAAAAAGAGGAAAGTAATTAATTGGGTGGATTTACCAAATCCCAATTATTACAAAGGATCTCTACAAAATCTTGCAATATCTTTACAAGATTTTAACCGATGTCGGTACTACGTATTATTACACGCGTTGGATCGGGACTTGTGTTAAAGCGGTAAAATTATATACCTCGGATTAAAAATACCCTTTTTATATAAACGATCCTAAAAAATTTGTTGGTTAATAAAATCAACTCGAATGATTTTATTTGGTCGCCTTAAATTTTCTTGGAATAAATTCCATTAGTACGATCGTAACGTGTAACGAATTTATAAAGCGAGTCTTCGGAAATTTGTAAAAATTATATCCGAGCGGTCTTATAATTTATGTGAACTAAGAAAATCATTTTACGTGATTACTTTCTGTCACTTGTAAATTCTTAGACCTGAGTTCCTTACTTATGATCAAAACGACTAACGACTTTGCTAAGCGGGCCTTACAAAGCTGTCTAGAAGAAGAAAAAAATTCAAATTTATCCTAAAAATAACGGATGTTACAACAATGGTGTCACATAAATCAACAAAATTACGAATATGCTCCATAGGACACTCAATAGGTTTTACCTCAAAGTGCGCCCTTTTAATTATAGATATAAATTGAGACTTAATCTCAAAAGCCCTTTCTATCTCAGGAAGCACTATTGCTGATTCTAGCACCCTTAGTTCCGGATGCATATATTGTTTGGCATTCCTTGGGATAGCGTTGAGTTGTTCCTGTAAACGATTGGTGTTTAATCGTTCAAGTTCAGCGGCAGCAGTAGCAGCATCTCGATTAGCTTGTAACGCCTCCATTTGCCTACGGAGGACGTTCATCTGCTCGGCCATCTCCTCAGGTGTAGCGGCCATCGTACGGTTTTCTCTTCTCCTGCGATGAAGGACACGTTCAAGCTAAGAATAATAATCAGAATGATCAATGTCTTCCTTCTTGCATAAGCTGAGAAAACAAGCAAAACTAAACAAATTAGAAACAAAAATGGGGTTGGGCTATTCCCAAACCCACAAGTAATCAAACAAGCATTGTTGCTTCCCCGGGAACGGCGCCAATTTGTTGGCGAAGGTTTCCCAACAACAAATAAATTTGTATTCAAGACCCCGCTGTGTATAGGGAGGTCAGGACCGTCCACGGGAAGCAAGTTATGTTTGATTACTATCCTAGAAAGCGAAAATTAAAACAAAGCAAACAAGAATCAATAAAACAACGGTGCAAACACATCGATATCGATGCTGAACTTAGACTCGAACAAGGCAAACAACGCAGAATAAACACAGGCTCGGTACCGAACTAACAGCCTCGGTACCGATGCAGAAACAGAGTATGAAGAAGTGTTTTAGAATGGGAAAAACAATCTAGGACAAGGGTTACCACGACATAATCATGAAATTAAGATAGTGTGAAGGATAAATAACATGCCTTGAAGATAAAGCTAACAACTTTCATTGATTTAAGCAAGCAAATCAATTGACTTTCATGAATTAATTCACTCTCTACTTATTTTTAGATCCAAAGTTCGTAACTTTTGTTAACAAACAATATCAACTTTCAAGGTTAAAACTTTATCTTTCGATCAAGTAATAAACTCGAATTACTCCAACTTTCGTTAAAGCATAAGCACAAAACAAGTAGACAAAAGATAAAAGGCAATCAAGAATTCATCACACATTCAATCATGCACAATCATGTCGGGTTTTCAACCCCGATCCTAGAAAAGAAAACTACTCGCTCATGATTGAAAAGAAACAAGCAATAAGATTGAAGGAAAACATTATATGAAACAAAACAAAAGCTTACTTGAAATTAAAATTCGAAACTTGTCTTTAGAACAAAAACTTCTTCCTCAAGTAATCTTCAAAAGCAAACTAGAAACTAAAAAAACAAAGAGAAAAAGTCGTGTCTTTGAACTCCCACGCGTCTCTCTCTCTGCCTCCAACTCAACGACCCCTAAACTAGGTTAAAACAAGGGTTTTTATACTAGAAAAGCTATCTATAAAGTTTCCATAAAGATAGAACTTCCTAAACTAAAAAGATTACGGAATAAAAATATAAAAATCCCGAAGTCGGCGCAACTACCAAGCCTGAGAAGCTCGGTATCGACCCCTACAGGGTCGGTAGACTCGTTGCTGAACCATCTCGCCCTTGCCTTGCTGCAGACCTCGGCACCGAACCCACAGGGTCGGTATCGAGTCTGTTTTCCTTGACTTTTTGTACGTTTTCATAGCCTCTTTTGGATTTGTCGGGATCTTTTAAAAGGTCTTCTTCCCTCCTTGACTCGTACATGCTCCGCCACCATTCTCTCGATCTCAAATTCTTCGGAACGCTCCTCTTTTTGCTTCGAAAACCTACAAAAAACACGAAAGCGGAGTAGCTTCCATACTTTCCACAAAATATGGAAACTTATCCAAAAACATATGAAACAAACACTAAAACTCAACTATACTAAGCTAAACAACTGAGAAAAACACTTAAAAACTATACTAAAAACACGAACATCATTGACCTAAGCCTTCGTTTTCCCGAAATGGTGGATGGGTCGGGTACTCGCGCTCTTTGACCTAATGTTTTACCCTAGCTTTTTGCACATCTTTTTTACTTGTCTTTTCTTTGTACAAATGATGAATGTGGTGATTATGTTTGTCATGTTGGCCAAGAGAAAGGGTTCTCGTAGCGGTAGTGGAGCGAAGAAAGACGTGGTCCAAAAAGCTTGCCTCAGGGAGGCAACAATGAAGATTGGCTTTCCGTTTGCACCCTCCAATGTTACAACCAACAAGAGCGATGGGTCAAGCACCGCAACTAGCAGTGCAAAGCGGAAAATTCTCGCGGTCTCCTACTATGACAAAAGAAACAAAAGGTGGCAGGATACGATCCTGTGGCCTCTAGTGAGCTCTCGCTATCCATAGGGGTGGAGGATCAATAGTTGATTAAGGTTGAACCGCCAATGTTGTGGATTTTCATTCACTTGGGCCCTCCAACGTGACACAGAAGTGTCTAAACTCCCCCATATACTAACGAGGAGAAGTGGGCAAACAATCTCTCTATAAACGAAACATTTAAAGAGTCCCTCAAATTCACCAAAATGGTAAAAACCCTTCTATATATCCCTTGTGAGTTTTTATTGTGTTCTTATCGCTCGCACTCAAACCTTTGTCTTTTTGCTAGCATGCATATTTTTTCACTCAATATAATGCCAAATGCCTAAATTATGCTGAAAAGTCCAACAAAAAGATATAGGCCACATAGGAGGCTAAGGCGACAAAGAGCAAGAAAGTTAGTGAACAACTCATTGACTTTGAAGCGCGCGTCAACCACCTCAAGGGCAATTTGGAAAAGCTCACATGCAATTAGAATAAGCTCAAAACCGAGTTGGTAAAGGCCCTTTGACCTTGCTCTAGAACACGTAGATTAGGGGGTAAAAGAGATGGAATTGAAGGAGGTTGTGGAAGAAATGTGTAGCCATGATCTGAGAGTGAAAGAGTTTAATGAGGAGGTGGAGAAGACTAGGCCGGCGTTTTTGGTGTTAGATGAGAATATGTTCGTGCACAACGAGGAGAACATGAGATTTTTCTGCTAGGCGATGCACATCAAAGTTAGATAGGTGGTTGAGAAGTTTAAGGAACAATGCATTGTCTTCTTCCTTCTAGATTATATCAACGTTATGGGCGAGCCCCTTGAAGAGCCCAAGGAGTCCAAGGAGTTGTTCGACAATGGTGAAGGTGCAGACAAAACCATTGTTGAAGAGTCAACCATACCTCCGGATCCGAAGGCCAATGATGATGCACCCATAGTTCAAGTCCTTCCTTGTAACACCCCTATTTTTCAACATTGGGTATTACCGCCAGTGACCTCGGACTTTCCCGTCCAAAGTCACCCAAGGCTTTTAGAATGATATTGAACTCCTACAAATGCGGAAAAATTTATGTAAACGTTACATAAATAAATGGGTGCTCATGAATGAGACTTGATTCTTTAATTGAAGATGAAATTGACCAAAAGCGGAATTTTATTTATTGATAAGAACTTTCGTTCATTACATTGAGGGTCGTTTTACAAAAGATGTAGCAGCGGAAAGTAAAGCTATTTAAAGAGGGTTTAAAATACTTAATCTAAAATTACAAGAATGTTTTCCCAAGATAACTCATGTGATGATGATTTGCTTGGTTTAAAAAAAAGGGAAGAGCTAGTGGACTATCTTCGGAATGCTTTGCTCTTATGAGAATTCCTTCCTTCCTTCGATGTCGTCTTGCCTTGACCATCAATCCTCACCTAACGCTTCTTGAACCTTCTAGACTTCGTCTTCAAACTTTGGTGTACATTCCTACAATCTGGCATTTGTCGCGAAGGGCGAAAAATGCCAGGCAAAAATGCGGAAGTGGGGAATTAGTCTAAGGAGACTAAGCAAGCGGGAACGGAACTTCCCAAGGGTAATTCGGCAATTTGAGTAATATCGAGGAAGATATTATCGGGTTGTGTTTTAGGATAAGGTTTATTTATGTGAGGTTAGCGGTACGAAGGAGAGCGTATCTCAAGCGGAGATAGCTCGATAATCGAGAGAAGAGCTACTAGATTGTAGACTTCTTTTAGAATCGAAAGTATGCTGGGAACGTTATTAATTCACACAAGTTGAAAACCTCTCGCGCCCTGAGCGGACCGAGAGCCGGATCGATCATTTGAGATCGGTCCGGTTTTGATGTCTTTTAAATGTGCATTGGGCACTTATCTTATATAGTGACGAAACTAATCGATTTCGTTAATGATTTTTAAAAAGGGGGTGGGGGCTCAGATGGCCCGATCCACCAATGGAAACTCGATTTCCGGCACTTAGCTAGAGTGCAACTCGTCCCTCCTTGCAATCGGAGCAGACTGGATCAAGATCCTGAAAGTCGTACTTCAAACACGTAGGCATTACGACTTAGTAAGTTTTATAGAGGCGTCGGCTACTTCCGCGCCCCTCACTAGTTTGTTCGACATTGACCTCTTAACGAGGTTGTAAACAATCAAGTCCACAACCAAACTAGCATAATAATCCTATCAATAATAAAAAGCGAACTATACTAACAATGGGGTCGTTATTTCTAACAATCGATATTTCCTAGGTTCATTTATTACTTAGCACACAAGTTGTTCCCAACATCGAGAATTTCACGGAAACGAAATATATAAGGTCACAAGGGGAAATTCCACTTGCCTTAGCTTTTACGATTGTGTACGAATGAACGAACAGAAATCGTTGACTTTACTCAGAATGGAGACTCGACCTATCGACACGAGAGGTACGAACGAACTTTAATAAGAATTTCTTTAATTCTTCTAAAGTTTTAAATATCTCTTATATTCTTTTTATAAGAGAATTAATTACTAAATTATTATAATAATAATTTAGGTGGAGATGAATAAAATAATAATATTCCTTATTATTATTTTATATTGGTAATATCCTTGTATTTTTTATAAATTCTTATTTTTAATATTTAAACATTTCCATTCTTGGAAACCAATAGTTTCCTTATTTAATTTGTTAAAATATTCTTTTAATTTCACTTGCTAATTTCTTAATATAAATAAGCAAGGACAACCTTATAAAAGCATATGATATAATATTCAACCTAAAAAGGTATATTGAAATTTATAATATTCTTAGGATTATAAAAGTCCATTATATCCTTATTAAAATATCTCAACTTATTGTTATTATAATATCACCTTTTTTTAATCAATAATATCCATAATGATACTTAAAATATTATTTTCTCATCAAAGAATATTTTATTAACAACATTATCTTAATAAAATCTTATTTAGATATATAAACCATATTAAATAGAGATAAAATATTACTAGGCCACTTTCTTAGTATTTTCCATAAATAGAACTTTCTATATACTTTATAAAGTAAGCTTCCTATAACTTAATTTGATAATAAAATAATCTTTATTTATCTTATTTACATATATTCTCCCATATCTATAGTTTATATAAATAACATGATCATGACTTAACTCTTATTTTATAACCAAAAGCATATTTATATGATATCTTAGTTCAAACTATATCATCTTTCCTATTTTTAATTATCTTTTCATACAAGGCAACTATTATAACTTAGCACTATTAATATTATATTATATATTAACTTATTATCACAACTACCATAGTTATTTAATAAAGTTTATATCTTTTAGAATCTCTACACCTAGAGATATGTCATACTAATATTTTATTATATAATAAATTTATTATCATATCCATCATCATTATAAAGTAGATCATAAGTCTTTAAATTCTCTACACTTAGAGATATATTATAAAATAATAGCCCTTTATCTTATAATCTTCTAACTAGGCATTTTAATAATAGAAAGCTACAAACTTTAAGCTAGTAACTTTATATAAAAATACTTTTACATGAGTTCTTATTATTATATTTTCCTCTTATCACCAAATCTTTTTAAAGACATGTAACCACCTTATGATATAAAAGGTATTAATATAATATATTATAATATGCTTATTCTATCACTTTACTTACATAGTAAGTTTCCAGTATTATGTTAAAAGTAATTATATCATACTTTCCATATAATATTATCAAGAGAAAATCCTTATCTTATTAAAAAGGGTTTTTCATGTCATAAGATTTATAAATATTTTATTTGTACAAATATTATAATATTGATAGTATATCTTTTCTAACAACTTAGGTCTAGATCTTTGTTTATATTATAAACTTTAAGTAATGTACACATACTATTATAATATTCTTTCCAAGTATATAAAATTAGTGATATTAACCCATTATTTTATTTATAAGGATTTCTATTTCTATTGAGATTTTATTTTATAAAAATAAACATGCATAGTATTAATTATTTTTATGCACAAGGGAATTAATAAAATTGGTTTATCTTCCCTTACAACTTAGATCTTTTTATATTTATAATAACTTCCAATATAATATACATATGATTTATATTACACTTTCCATGTAATTGATTTAATGATGAAAATACCATTATTTTATTTTAAAAGGATTTTCATGGTCTAGGGATATTATTTTATAAACTAACATGCAAGCTAGTTTTATTAAATTTATTTAAGTAATTATCATATAAATGTGAAAAAAATATTTTATAAATATTTATAATTAGAATATAAGTCGGGAAATTATACCGAGCGAAGACGAGAGCGGAATGGGCACACGAATCGAGATGGAAAGGCTTGGGTCGAGATTCCTCATCAATTCCTTCTTAAAATGAAAGCTAATGGGCTTAATAAAATGCAAATGGGCCTTATTATTAAGAGAGTGGTGAATTGGGTAGTCAAATTACATTAGCATAGCGGGAATGAGTGTTTGTTAGTTTATGAAGGGTTCAAGAGGTCTCGGGTTCGAGTCTCCCTCTTGACACCTTTTTATTTTGCCTCTCCTTTTATTTTTACTTGCTTGTAATATGACATTAAACAAAAATTCGAAATTAATATGAACCATCTTTATTTTTATTTTTTTTTATTCGTCACTTTGATAAACTTTTATAACATTTTTTATAGTTTATTACGAAAATTATAAAAATATTTAAACTCTCTATTTAAGAGAAAAATATTTAATTAAGTATTCGATTTACTTAATATATTTAATAAAATTCTTAATTGTTATTGTAATAAACTTTTACAACCTCTTTATAATTTAATATGAGGTTATAAAGATTATTAAATTCTCTACTTTAGAGAAAAAAAATTATTGGAATAATTACCCATTTTATTTTATTTAGAATTTAGCGGATATTACATTCCTCTCATCCAAGTTCCCCCTTTCGCCATTTCCAACAATAACTTTGTTCATACAGAGTGATGCACTTTTTGTGTTGACATTTCGAACAATTGTTTCCTAAAACAATGTCTCAATGACCCTAAAAGGGTTTGTAAACGATTATTCATGTGATGCTTCTAAGCGAGTTTTTCTTTGTTAATATTATGTCATTCTCATTATTTGTACTTGTTTTCTTTGTGTTTTGATGAGTAAAGATTAATTGTTTGGATACCCGTCCTACCTCATGGTTCAAGCTGCCCGTACTATGCATGCCCTAGAACCACAAGACGGATCTATTAAAGGGGAGTTGGTGCAACCCAAACCCTTCATTGAATTGCACCTCTTTATTAATTGTTTGTGATGATCCCACACCTTACTTAGATCATGCATTATCTAAAGAGAGTTGGTACAACCCCAAGCCTTGCTTAGGTTGCACCATTTTATTAATTGTTTGCGACGATCACAAGCCTCGCTTGGATCGTGCATTTTTCAAAGAGAGTTAGTGCAACACCAAGCCTTGTTTGGGTTGCACCCTTTTATTGTTTTTTTTGTGACGATCGTAGGCCTTGCTTGAATCGTGCATAATTCAAAGAGAGTTAGTGCAACGCCAAGTCTTGCTTGGGTTGCGCCCTTTTATTGATTATTTCTGATGATCTCAAACCTTTCTTGGATTGTGCATTATTCAAAGAGAGTTGGTGTAGCCTCAAGCCTTTGTTGGGTTGCACCCTTTTATTGATTGTCTTCAACAATCCTAAGCCTTTCTTGGATCGCGCATTATTCAAAGAGAGTTGGTGCAACACAAAGCCTCGCTTAGGTTACACCCTTTTATTGATTGTTGTGATGATCCCAAGCTTTTCTTAGATCATGCATTATTCAAAGAGAGTTGGTGCAGCCCCAAGCCTTGATTGGGTTACACCCTTTTATTGATTGTCTTCAACAATCCTAAGCCTTGCTTGAATTGCGCATTATTCAAAGAGAGGTGGTGCAGTCCCGTGCCCCGCTTGGTTTGTACTCTTCAACGATCCCAAGCCTTGAGTGGATCGCACATTATTCAAAGAGAGTTGGTGCAACCGCAAAACTTGCATGTGTGTCACCCTTTTATTGATCGTTTGTGATGATCCCAAACCTTTCTTGGAATATGCATTATTCAAAGAGAGTTAGTGTAACCCCAAGCCTAACTTGGTTTGCATCCTTTTATTAATTGTTTGCAACGATCTGAAGCCTTGCTTGGATCGCACATTATCTAAATAGAGTTAGTGCAATGCTAAGCCAAGCTTGGGTTGCACCCTTTTATTGATTGTTTTTTACAATCCTAACTCTTGCTTAGATTGTGAATTATTCATAGAGAGTTTGTGAAGCCCCAAGCCTTGCTTGGGTTACACCCTTTTATTAGTTGTCTACTACGATCCCAAACCTTGCTTTGATCATGCATTATTGAAATAAAGTTTGTGTGACCTCCGAGCCTTGCTTGTGCTGCACCCCTTTATTGCTTATTTGCAACGATTCCAAGCCTTACTTGGATCAGCCGTTATTCAAAGAGAGTTGGTGCAACACGAAGCCTTAATTGGGTTGCACCCTTTTAAGGATTGTTTGCGACATTCCCAAACCTTATTGGATTACACGTTATTCAAAGAGAGTTGGTATAACCCTAAGTCCCGCTTGGGTTACACCCTTTTATAGATTTTTTGTGATATTCTCAAGCTTTGTTAAGATCATCCATTTATTGAGAGAGAGAGAGAGAGTTGGTGCAACCCTAAGCCTTGACTGGGTTGCACCCTTTCATTGATTGTTTGTGACGATCCCAATCTTCGCTCGGATCATGCATTATTCAAAGAGAGGTGATGCAACTGCAAACCAAGCCTTTCTTGGATCGCACGTTTATTGAAAGAGAGTTGGTGTAACCCCAAGCCTCTCTTGGATTGCACCCTTTTATTGATTGCTTGAATTCTAGGGTAGGTGTGCCAATTGATTCATCACCTTTATAAACAACCAAAATTTGGCATGGAGGCAAGAAAGAGTTCGTGAGTGCTGAGACATAGTATTTTTTATGACGTGTGATATTCTACATTTTGGTTAGCATTCGTCTTGCTTCATCCTTGAGTTTGAAAACTCCAGGGGTGACTTCTTCTCTAAGGAGTTATATGCCTTCCCATATGTGATCTAGTTTTCCCATCAACCCTTCTCAAGAAGAGGTTGCCAATCATCAAACTTTGAAGTCGTATCTTCTTGTCGTGATAAAATGCGACCCTCTGTATGTACTCCATGGATTTTAACATTGCAACCTCAAACGTATCGTCCCTCAAATGCATTTCTTCCTTTAATGCAACTTTGTTTCTTTCGCCTCTAAAATCAAAAACTCGAGCAGATGGGACCAAGGCCTCAACTAGCATCAAAGCATGCGCACTATAAGCCGTGGAGAAAGGTGTTTCATCGATTTCCCTCCGCGAGGTGGTCTTGTAGATCCATATTTTGATTTTGGGTAGTAGAGGATGTACTAGAAGGAGACGTAGGTGAAATTGGTTGCATGGGAAAATTAGGGTTGTGCATGGTGTTGTGAGTGGGAGGTGAAAATATGGTGGATTGACCAACAAGGTGGGTTTAGGAATTGGGTGTTGGTGATGATGGGCCATTGATTTGTAATTAGGCTTAGGACGGTGATTGGAGTGTACTAGGGTTGGGGGGATTGAGTGGCGACGGTATCTGAGAGGGTGAGATTTAAGTGGTGGGTTTGATTTGTTAAGTGGTTGGGAAGAGGTGTGGGGTGCATTTGATGGATTGATCTTTGATGAGATTTGGATTTTGCATGGAATTTGGTAGAGTAGGGCCGACTGGGTTAGGTGAGAGAATATGAACGGAATTTGTGGGAAAAGGTGAGGGTTGTTGGGCAAATTTTCAGTGTTTTGGGGAAAAGTGGAAGGTATGGATTTTGACGTTTGTGGGTCCCGATTGTTAGTTGAAAAGGATATGGCGGGTAAAAGTATCGTCCCAGATCAGTTCTTTGAATGGATTTGCCAGAATTTTAAAGTGAAAAACAAACTCTTGAAATTTTACATGTCGAGAAGTTGATAGGCGTGAAATGGTCGTGCAAATCACGGCTATGCAAAAGAATCCAAACTAACTAAGAACCGTAGTCTTTAGGAAGTCCGGGTCGAATCCACAGGGAGGTTGGTTTATCTTTTTGTATGAATTTTATGACAATTAAAATAAAAGGGGATTTATGAATTAAAATTAAGTAACAAGCATGCAAAACTAATAAAGCAATTAAAGTTTGGATTTTTATCAATTTAGGAAAAACACTTAGTCAAACAGAGATCCACATTCCTATGACAAGTTGATCATAGATTCACTCAATATCGCATGCATATGGAATTCCAATTCCTTTTCAAAGATAATTAATAGCACAACCAGATACTATCAATCCTAACTAATTGAATAACCCTGAAACTATCAAGATTCAATTCAAAAGCAGCATGAAGAATAGGAATATAATCAGGATATAATTCTAGCATAAAACAACCAGCTTTTATACTAGAATGCAATTTAACTCTCTTCTGCAATAGACTAGCACAACCAGATACTAGTACAATGTAGTTTGCTACTATGAAATAGAGAAACTCAACCAGTAATTTCCCTAGATCTAGCAATTGAGATTCAATAACAACAACCCTAGAAATTGTTGAAATCAATCACATAAACAAATTAATCAAGAGAATAAAATAATTCCATGCAATTAGATAAAGAGTAGAAATCTCACAACTGAAAGTCAAACGATGCTTCAAACTGTCTGACTAAGCAAAAGGGCTTAGTTCTCCATGAAAGCTAAAAACTCAAAGTCTGAAAGAAAATGTGATAATGATTTATGAGAGATGCAACTCTCCAAACCCTAAATAAAGAACTAGGTCTAAAAAGTCTATCCAAAAAATATAATATCTCGGAATAATACTGATAGAAAAGGACCAATAGAAACAAAACATGTGGCGCAGTAAAGATCTCCGCGGCTGTTAGGGGCGGAGGGCACCGCTGCGTTGGCGGCGGGCGCCGCCAGCACCTCGGTTCAGAACTCAGGTGACACTTCGGAGGCTGTTTTGACTCACTTCGAGTTGGAATTTGGATTTGAAGTAAAAAAATGAATTGTAGCTATTTGGATTAGCTTTCCAATGATGCCAAACTCAACTTTATCAGATCACTATAGCTTCCGAAACAACCCTTTCAAGACAGAGGTGTCGAACCAGCAACTCCAATGGATGGCCCGAATTCAAGCGCTCTTTCCCCGGTTTCCATTCCTTTTACACTTGTTCACTTTAAGACCTGTAAAACAACATAGAACAAGTGCAAAAACCCAAAACTCCTAGACACTCTAAGACACTAAAGAAACTAACTAAAACTACCTAAAAGCAACACAAAAGAAACGTAAACATGCATCCTAAATACTACCTATATGCAAGCTATCAGAAGTGTATGATTTCTTGGTAATAGAAAAACACATGCAATGGACCAAGCTTGTAATTTGTGATTGGAATAGGGTCTTAGCTAGGGAAAGCACAAGCAACCGAAACATTTTAATTTTAAATAATTCGGGTTTTGATTTAATAATTTGGAAAAAGGGGATTGTAGTTTCAAAACAGGAGTAGGTAACCGATTGATTAAATAAACTACTGTTGAGAAAGCATAAGTCCACAAATTCATTGGAAGTTGTTGGAAGGGTTTTTCTTGACAACAAATAAATTTATAGCCAAGACCCCGTTGAGTATAGGGAGTCAGGATCGTCGACAGGAAGCGAGGTTATGTCTAGTTACTATACTAAAAAGGCAAAACAAAACAAAACAAAAGCAAGAACCAAAGCAAAGCAACAACCAGTCACGCCTCAGAAAAGCCTCGGTACCGACCTTGTCAGGGTCGATATCGAGGTAATGCTAGAACAAACTAAGCTCGAACAAACAAGAAAAACGCAGGTTTGGTACCGACCTATAAGAGTTCGGTAACGAGGTATACTGGTTGAGTTTTTAACTAATCAAGTAAGGAAAGAATCTAGGAAAAGGGTTCACCACAACATAATTATGCAATTCCAATATGAAAGATAAATATCTTTAACACAAAATTGTCAACTTTCGTTGAGAAAACAAGTGAATCAATCAATTATCATCAACCAATCAGTTCTCACTCTTTTTTTTTCATCATCTTTGGTAAAATCAAGTCCGCCACAACTATACCAAAAGAACTTTCACCTTCTCGTATTCTTGCGTTTGTGAAAAAGATAGAATTCAGAAATGAATTTTTTTTTATTTCCAGAAACTACTTAAATTAAAAAGGTTAAGGCATTAGAAACTTGAATATAACTACTTACTTTTGATCCAAAGTTTTCAACTTTCATTATCAAATTTTATCTCTATTCAAGTCTATAGCTTTTTCTTTCGATTAAGCCACAACCTCAAATTACTTCAACTTTCGTTAAAGCATAAGCACAAACAAGTAGCAAACAGATAAAGGCATTCAATTCATTCAAATCATCATTCATGCATAATCATGCCGGGTTTCAAACCCCAATCCTAGAATAGAAGACTACTCGCTTATGATTAAGAAGAAATAAACAATGCAATTAAAAGAAGACATGATTTTGTATGAATCTAAAAGCTTACTTGAATTAAGAATGACTTTGTCTCTTAGAACACCTTAGAACAAAAAAAATCCCCAACAAACTCTTCCTTGGGCTATAAGTAATCAATCCTCTCTCCTAAACAACCTTTCAAACTTAAAAACGAGAGCAAGAGGTGTGTGTCTAACTCTAAAACAACTTAAAACAAGAGTATTTATACTAGAAAAGTTATCTAAAAAGTTTCCATAAAGATAGAACTTTCTAAAACTAAAAGATCACGGAATAAAATCATTAAAACACTAAAGTCGGCTACGTCTACCGACACGGGAACCCTCGGTGTCGACCCTATCAGGGTCGGTAGACTCTGCTGAATTCCGCTGAACTTCTTCTTTCATGATGCCTCGGTACTGACCCCTCCTAGGTCGGTAACGAGTCTGTACTGGTCTTGTTTCCTTTGAATCTTCACACCTTCCTTTGGATTTCCCAGGATTCTTTCAAGTACCTCCACCTCTTCCTTCCTAGCCAAGCTCCACTCACTCTCATCCATCTCGATGTCTCTAGAATGCCTCCATCTTTGCTCCAAAACCTACATAAAAACACCAAACTAGAGTAGTTTCCATACTTTTCACCAAAATATGCAAACTAGACTAAAAGACACAAAACTAACACAAAAACACCTCTAAACAAGACTAAACAACCTAGAAAAAACACTCTAGAACTAAGCTAAAAACATGGACATCAAAATACCCCATACTTATGCTTGCTTGTCCTTAAGTAATCACTGTACATAAATCAAAACCATCAACATATTCTTCAAGTAATAGCCCTTATTTAAAAGCAACTTCAGCACAAGTGAGAATAGCAAGTGACTCTTAACGTCATCACACATACATGAACATCTAATAAACATCATAATCCAACCTCACAAGGGATATAGTGTTTCGCTCAACTCTCATGTGTTTAGGCTTTTAAGTACAACTCTCAACTCAATCAAACATGCAAAAACTCCTAGAAATTGCAACTTATATCACCAATCTCTCTACCAAACATGTCAAAATAAGTAAAATCATCAAGAAAACTTAGGCTCAATTAAAAACTTCATAGAAGTTTCCATTCGGTCAGGTTGTAATGAGGCTTGGTGACTCAGCTAAAGTCGTTGTTGCCAAGATCAAAAATAAATTACCCTAAACTACAAACTAGTATAGCATGCAAGTAAGGGATTGAACCCAAGAGAATCGGTTTTCTGAACAATCAGCAAATAACAAGACAGGGGTTTTTGGGAGTTTAGACAAGCAAGTAATTTCAAGTATTAAATCAATGAAAGGAAAAGCAGAGTTCATTCAATCAATTCCACCTTTTTAATCATTCGATCATCAATTCATCCACTTTTCTATTAATTCCCAGGTTAATTCCAATCCTTATAAAAAGATTTTCGCTTGTCCACGGTCCAAGCGAAAGTATGATATGAACAAGAACGCTTAATTCAAATCATGCAAAATATTAAGGATAGAAGGATATCAAATCATGCAATCAAGCTACGAGTCTCATGCATAAAATAACAATCAAACACTCTTTCTCAATTCTAGTCCACGGTCCTAGAAAAGAGTTGTTTCAAGGATAAATCAGATTGCACAGACAACAATCAAATCTAATCCAAACAGTAGATCTAAGTTAATCAAACAAGTTGATCAGGCTTATCAAATCAAATATAGATCATATAAATAAAAACAAGAGTTTGATATTAACCAAGGGATAGAAAAGTTACCAGAATCTCACGAATTACATAAAAAGGGTTCCTTGATTAAACAAACTCCAAGGGAAATTAGTTCTCCATAATAAAACTTAAATAAAACCTAAAAATATAAAAGTATGCTCTGAATTGTGGTCCGTCTCAACTGAAAACACGAAACTAAGCTTAAATATTCAACCAAAACCTAAAACTAAAGATATAATAAAGATAAATAAGATAGAATAAAACTTCGATTCGACGCAGAGAAAAGCCAACCCGCGAGCGCGGAACTAAACCGGGGGCGCGGGTCATCTCGTCTCTCCTCGGCAACGGATTCTCGATGAACCGGGAGCGCGGGTCAGGCCCGCGAGCGCGGGTCCTGCGTGTCTTCACTTCTCGGATTCTTTCCTCCACCGCGGGCTCGGGTCCAAACCCGAGGGCGCGGGTCTTGTTTCCGTAAACTCTTCAGCTCGAACTTAGGACTTCTGTCTTCAAAATCTTCAACTGTAGGCTCTTCTGATATAACAGATAAACATCCTAATCTAGCCTAAAACACTCAGAAATCCTAATAAAAATACATAATTACGTTGTACTAAAACTAGCGAGCTCAGATCCTCGCCTCGACTTTGCTTTTTTTTTGATAGATCGTTTAACCTTCAAGTTAGCCCGACAAAAACAAAACGAAACTAAACTAAAAAGACAAAAAAAGAAAAGAAAAGAAAAACTTACCTCGGGTTGCCTCCCGAGCAGCGCCTTTGTTTAACGTCGTTGGCCCGACGTCTTACATGGCTCAGAATGGATCTCATCTATTTGGAACTGGACCTTTTTCCCTTCATGTGCCATGGATAATATGCCCTTTGAAACATCAATTACGGTGCTCGCCGTCTTCATAAATGGACGACCCAACAGCAAAACTGGGTCGTATCTCCCCTTACCAATCTCTAGGACATAAAAGTCCGTCGGAAAAATTAAACCATCCACCTGCACTAAAACATCTTCCACAAATCCTTTTGGATGCACATTAGAGTGGTCAGCCAGTTCAATAGTAATATTTGAATCCTGTAATGGCCCTAGACCTAATCGCTCATATATGCTAAGTGGCATTTCATTAATAGATGCTCCTAAATCAAGAATAGAATGCTCAATTTTTGCCTCACCAATAGTAACGGGAACAGTAAACCTCCCTGGATCTCCATACTTCTTAGGCAATTGCCTTTGAAGCATGGAAGATACGTTTTCAACATTCTCAACAAGATTAATTTTCTGAACCTTCCCCTTTTCTTTTTGTTTCCTCTTGATAGTACATAATTCTTTCAGAAACTTAGCAAAACGAGGAATACTTTGAACAAGTTTAAGCAAAGGAACATTTACCTCACACTTGGAGAAAGTTTCAAAAATCTCCTTGTCATTGGCTGGCCTCATGGTGTCCTTTAGTGCTTCAGGAAATGGTGGAGATGGCTTTTGAGAAGCCATGGGAGGAAACGAAGGCCTGACGTAAGCATCGAAATCTGTCGGAGAAGGGACCCGCGGGCGCGGTTCTGATCCGCGATCGCGGTTTCTGTTTGTCGCTCAATTTCAGCTTCACTTTCTATACCGCGATCGGGGCTATCCTCCTGCGAGCTCGGTGGGTTTCCGCTGGTTGGGATTTCAATATTCAGCTCTTTCCCACTCCTCAATGTGATGGCACTCACATTCTCTCTCGGGTTAATGGTCTGAGAAGGCAATTTCCCCGAATCTCTGGCTTCTAAGCGACTAAGACTGGTTGCAATCTGACTTAATTGATTTTCAAGATGTTTCATTGCAGCCTTGGTCTCTTGATTCTCCTTCATAAGCTGAGCAATAATAGCGGGATTTTCAGGAGAAACTTGGGGCCTTGGCACATAATTAGGTCTGGGAACATAGTTGGGCTGACCTCCCTGTTGTGGAAAAGGTTGTTGAGGTTGTTGATTCCACCTAAAGTTAGGATGGTTTGCCCACCCCGGATTGTATGTATTAGAATATGGGTCATTCTGGGGCCTTTGTTGATCATAGTTCCCTATAGCATTGACATCAGCTGCTGGCTCTTGCATGATAGGGCATGCATCAGAAGGATGGCCTGTTTCACCACAGATTCCACAAGCCCTTGAACTTGAAGCTCCATTACCCACCAATAGTTGCTTCATCATAGCCTCTAACTCCCTTACTTCAGCATTCAGGGAGTCATTCATAGAATTAACAGACCTACTGTTGGACCTCTTTCTTTGATTTCTGCATTGCTCAGCTAGAGTCTCCAACTTCTCAAAAGCTTGCCTAGGAGTGAGATTCTCATAAGAACCTCCACAGGACGCATTCATCAGGCGCCTATCAGCATCACAGAGCCCCTCAATAATATAACATATTATATCTTTATCAGAATAGCCATGGTAGGGACAACTGGCTATAAGCCTCTTGTAACGCTCATAATACTCATATAGGTTCTCATCATCACCCTGCTCCAGACTGCTCAGCTGCTTCTTGATAGACGTTTGCTTGGCAACAGGGAAATATTTCTCCAAAAAAGCACCCTTCATATGAGCCCAAGTAGTAATTGTCTCAGGTGCTAAGTACAGATACCATTCCTTAGCTGCGTCAGCCAAAGAAAATTGGAAAGCCCTCAACATAAGCTGATCTTCAGTCACATCATCTGGCTTCATTCCCAAACAGACAGAATGGAACTCTGCAAGGTGTTTATTCGGATCCTCCACACTCAATCCATGGAACTTAGGCAAATAATGGAGAAGACCAGATTTTAACTCAAACTTCACTCCTTCCCCTAGTGCGGGAAACTGAAGACCAAGTTGTTGTTGCTCCAGATTAGGCGCAGTCAGTTGCCTAATAGTACGATCTCCCATTGTTACGAACTGTTCTTCAACCTCTGAATCAGATGATGAGGAAGAAGATGATACTGGATCAAACTGAATTCCTAGCACTTGAGCCTGAACTTGGCGTCTCAACTCTCGTAGGGTCTTGTTAATTTCTGGATCAAACGGAACAACAAGCGAATTATCAGTAGAACGGGTAAGAACCATAAGATAGGTTCTTACCAGATTCGAGGGTTCTGGACGAACCGAACCGCGAGCGCGGTTACAAACCGAGGGCAAGGGTCAGCCGCGGGCGCGGGTGTGGGCCGCGAGCGCGGGTCGTCAGAAACGCCGACTGAACAGAAAAATAAAACCGATTCCCCGGCAACGACGCCAAAATTTGACTCGGCTAAAGTCGTTGTTGCCAAGATAAAAAATAAATTACCCTAAACTACAAACTAGTATAGCATGCAAGTAAGGGATCGAACCCAAGAGAATCGGTTTTCTGAACAATCAGCAAATAACAAGACAAGGGTTTTTGGGAGTTTAGACAAGCAAGTAATTTAAAGTATTAAATCAATGAAAGGAAAAGCAGAGTTCATTCAATCAATTCCACCTTTTTAATCATTTGATCATCAATTCATCCACTTTTCTATTAATTCCCAGGTTAATTCCAATCCTTATAAAAGATTTCCGCTTGTCCACGGTCCAAGCGAAAGTATAATATGAACAAGAACGCTTAATTCAAATCATGCAAAATATTAAGGATAGAAGGATATCAAATCATGAAATCAAGCTACGAGTCTCATGCATAAAATAACAATCAAACACTCTTTTTCAATTCTAGTCCACGGTCCTAGAAAAGAGTTGTTTCAAGGATAAATAAGATTGCACAGACAACAATCAAATCTAATCCAAACAGTAGATCTAAGTCAATCAAACAAGTTGATCAGGCTTATCAAATCAATCATAGATCATATAAATAAAAACAAGAATTTTGATATTAACCAAGAGATAGAAAAATTACCAGAATCTCACGAATTACATAAAAAGGGTTCCTTGATTAAACAAACTCCAAGGGAAATTAGTTCTCCATAATAAAACTGAAATAAAACCTAAAAATATAAAAGTATGCTCTGAATTGTGGTCCGTCTCAACTAAAAACACGAAACTAAGCTTAAATATTCAACCGAAACCTAAAACTAAAGATAGAATAAAGATAAATAAGATAGAATACAACTCTGATTCGGCGCAGAGAAAAGCCAACCCGCGTGCGCGGAACTAAACCGGGGGCGCGGGTCATCTCGTCTCTCCTCGGCCGCGGATTCTCGACGAACCGCGAGCGCGGGTCAGGCCCGCGAGTGCGGGTCCTACATGTCTTCACTTCTCGGATTCTTTCCTCCACCGCGGGCTCGGGTCCAAACCCGAGGGCGCGGGTCTTGTTTCCGTAAACTCTTCAGCTCGAACTTAGGACTTCTGTCTTTAAAATCTTCAACTGTAGGCTCTTCTGATATAACAGATAAACATCCTAATCTAGCCTAAAACACTCAGAAATCCTAATAAAAATACAAAATTACGCTGTACTAAAACCAGCGTATCACTTGGTAAGACAATAGGGCGTGAAAATATTTTGTCTTGTGGTGTTAAAAATCCGGGAATATAGACTCCTAAACTCTCCAACACAACTCACCAAAAACTTCAAAAGAATATACCAAACTCTCTCAATCTTTATGCATACTCATTCTTCACCCACCAAATAAATCCTTGAAAGTCTCATAAACACATAAAGGAATTCTTGATTTTAACTTTCATTGCACTGCACTTATACTAATTTTCTTCCCCTTTTCTTTTTTTTCTCTTTTCTGCACTTTTTTCCTGGGAAAGGCTCGGTACCGACCCTTACAGGGGTCGGTAACGACTTTTGCACTGAACTCTTCTTTTCTTCTTTATTTCCTTTTTCATAAACTCTTTTTCTACCAAGAATCCTTTTTACAACTTTCTTAATAAAGAGACTTCCATTCTACCCACCCTTTCGTTTATTTTTGAACCACCATAAATCTTCGCTCAACAAAACAACTTCAAACAACTAAGTCCTAATCCCCGGATAGGGTCAAGCTTATATCGGCTAGGAATTAATTTTGTGGAGCTAAAAATAAAAGGCTTAAGGCACAAATTGGCTTCAAAGAGAGGAATAATGTAAAGGTGGATAAGGTATTAATAAGGCTTATGAAATATAAGTTCTCCATCATATGATTTTTTCACGTAATGAACTAAATCTTATATAGGCTTTGAGAAATAGATAACCATCACAATCTCAAGAGATAATATACACATAAGAGAGTAAATCACACAAGAAAATCAAGGCTAAACATGCTTACAAGGTAATTTGTTGGATTGCAATAAACTTATACTAAAAGTCATATGCGCTCAATTTCATCACATGCTAATCTTCACTTAAAACATTTCATCAAAAGACTTTGTGCTAAACTATCAAAACATATCAAGGGATTTACATGATCATGCAAGCAAAAGCAATCATAGAACCATAAAGATAAGGGTACTATCTGTCCTAAAATCTTTTTGTGATTTTTCAAAATTTTCAAAATTTTCAAATTTTTGTCATTATTTTTTCATTTTTTTTCAAGGAAAGCAAAGCAACTAAACAACTAAAAACCACAACAGACATCAAACAAAGCATAGAAAACAAAAATAACAAACACAAGAGTTTTCTTTTCCCTCCCTACCCCATACTTAAGCAATACAGTGTCCTCACTGTAAAAACAAAGCAAAGCAAAAAGAAAGAGATAGGGAAAAGAAAACGAACTCACAGATTGATCTTGAAGCAGTGGAAACATCTTGAAGCATCTTGAAAAAAGAGGAGGGAATCAGGGCAAAGGCGGAAAGCGTCTCTCAAAATTATGCATGAATTCGCCAGTGGTTTGCCAGCGCTCTTCAGTTGCATCCCATCGTGTCTCAGCTGTCCTCCACCAAGACTCAGCTACCTTGTAGCGCTCTTCATCAACCTCCCGTTGAGCAGTGTAAGCATCTTGGAACTCGATCATCTTCTCATACAGTTTATATTGACCCATATGCAGCCTATCCATTCGTTGGACCATGTCATTGACCCACGGGGGTGGAGCTGAGTTGCAACTAGAACCATAATTATAGTCATACCCCTCGGTACCGTGCTACCTGTGTCGAAAGCGGGGGTCGGTACCGACCATGTAAGGGTCGGTAGTGGGGTCGTAGTAGACCAAGATACCGTGCTCATCTGGCACGTTAATGTGCCCTTTTGCATCAGCAACGTCCTCGGTACCGAAGCCATATGGCTCGATAACGAGCTCTTCAGCAGCATCGTGGTCAACATCATGCATCTCGTCTTCCTCCCTCTCAAACCGTGATGGCACTGTCCTTAGTGAAGTGTCATGCTCGGGTCTCACAGCCAGCGTGAAGGGTGTAGACGTCCAAGTCTCGTACCAATTAGGAAGGTACAAGAGCTCAACTTTCCCCTCGGTTACCAACACTGGCGACCATTGACTTTGGTGGTCACTCCCTCTCTGCACCTTTGAAAAATCCCAAATGACACCCAGTAAGAAATGTCCAACTTTTGTGGTCGGAGTGCAGTGTAGCGAGAAAGATCGATCTCACAAGCCAAAGCAAGAAGCGTCACTATCCCTCCAAAATAGTTCTCCTCCAACTTGGGCCCGTGTAGCTCTACATACGTCACCCACTCATATCCTAAGTTCATTGGAGCGGGATCGTTGAAAAGCATAGTGCGTAGACAACTCACTTCCGTCCTTGTGGGCCTGGATAATTCAGTTTTGGCCCAAATGGTGGAGCCCAGAATCCTAAGGATAATGCGGAAGAGCGGGTTGACTATGTGGGAGCCAGGGAGTGTGGGTGATGAGGAATGAGTTTTTCCTATAATGTAGCTCCATGTCTCTGAAACCTTGAAGTGGTCAGGAGTTATGTAGTTGCGGGAGTGGTTCGGAAACCGGAGAAGAGCATTGAACCCGACCATGTTGAGGTTGTAATCACTATTCCCAATTCGGAAAGTGATCCTCCCCACCGATCTTGGACTCTTGAATGATGTTCGGAGAGTGGCCACAAATTCTGCAGTGAGGGCCGGATAATGAGGAAGCTCTTCACATTTAAGAAGATGAGTTGCGCCAATGTTGGAGAAGGCGTGTTTGAGGTCCTCATAAATCCTCAATTTCTTTCCATCCTCCTTGGAGAACCACCTTGTTTTATGAGTCCTCTTAAAAACCGTCTTGAAGATCTCATACTCCTCATCGGTTGTCACCTCCACACTATCCATTGGTGGTGGAGATGGTGATGAAGATAGAGATGGAGAAGGAGATGCCCTCTTGGTTCTCTTGTTTGCCCTCTTGCCAGCTCGGCTTGGACTTGCCATTATAGACCTGACACGATAAAAACAAGCCAAGATAAGATCCATTCATAACAATACACACCAAAGGACCCCATACTTGCATTGAAACCAAGCGTGGAAACTCAAATTCTAGCGTTCTGAAGGGTCGTTACCGAACCCATGGGGGTCGGTAACGAGTTCCCTGGATGATTAAAGCATTCTGGTGAAGTGAATGGGTCGTTACCGACCCTAAGAGGGTCGGTACCGAGCCAACAGTGGCTTTTAAAACCAGTTGTCGAGTGGTAGAAGGCTTGATTTCGAACCATCCAACATCAACAAGGCATCAATTAAGCAAGTATCCTAACAATACCAAACAAACCAAGCATCCATAACCACTCTTGCTCAAAAGTCCATCCCAAACATACCATAATTGCCATGACATGGTGTAATTCAAATCAAATTAAGAACAAGCGATCTCATGCTCATAAAGTGAATAAAATTCAATTTTAAACATGAGGAAACAAAGTTTATCAAAGCAAAACACTAATATCCAAGCAAAGAGGCAAGAATCAAGCATGAAAAATCCCAACCTAGATCTAGATTTAGACATGTAAATCAACCAAAAATTACTATGAATCCTCAAGAAATTGAAATAGAGATTTAGGGTTGAGAAAGCATACCAAATTCGGAGAAATATGAATGAAAAATTGAGGGCTTGAGTTGGTAACGAGGGAGTGTGGATCAGTAACGAACAAAAGTAGGATTTGCTCGGTACCAATGTGTGGCTCGTTTTTCGACTGGTTTGCGGTGTGCAAAGGGAAAGGCTCAAGTTTTTGTTGCGATGGTAGGGCGATGGCGCGACAGTAGTTTGTCGGTGGGTCGGTGTGATGGTGAGTGTAGGAAATAGAGAGGAGGGGGCGACGCTAGAATGGATGTGTGAAGAAAGGTTTTGAAAGGAATAAGGAAAAAAGGGTTTAAGTGAACTTACCTGGGTCGGCATGCATTTTCAAATTTTTCGCAGTGTGGGTCGGTACCGACTCTTGGGGGTCGTTACCGACCTCCCTGGGATGCACCACTACGTTGTCGACCCTTCTTCTATTGCAATTTTAGCAAAACATTCTATTCCAAAAATGTACAACTTAAACTAAAAACAAACGAAAAGAAAGCTAGCAAAAAGACCTAAGAAAGGAAAAACTAACCCGGGTTGCCTCCCGTAAGCGCTATTTTTAACGTCGTTAGCCCGACGAACTCACTGTGGCTAGTCCGACAATGTGAGCGCCAATGTGGCTCGGATTTCCTCATTCGGGTCTGCGTGCTCAAGGTAATTCTTCAGCCGGTGTCCATTAACTTTGAAGATGACTCCATTGTGATCGACTAGATCCACCGCTCCATCGGGGGTATATGTGGTGGACCACGAATGGCCCACTCCATCTTGAATCTTGATCTCAGCTTCCCTGAAAATAAGCGGAGTCTAGAGTTAAAGAGGAGTACCTTGTCACCAACTTCATAAGTCTTTGGCACCAATTTCTTGTCATGTCATTTCTTGGTGCGCTCTTTGTAGATCTCGGTTTTCTCATATGCTCTTAGCCTCAACTCCTCTAGTTCTTGCAAGTCCATGAATCTTTTTGCTCCATCCCTGTCGAGATCCATGTTAAGCTCTTTGAGAGCCCATAATGCCTTGTGCTCTAGCTCAATTGGCAAATGGCACGTCTTTCCATAAACTAAGTTGTAAGGAGTGGCGCGTAAGGGTGTCTTGTACGCCGTTCTGTATGCCCATAAAGCATCATCAAGTTTGGATGACCAATCCTTCCTAGAGCGAGAGACCGTCTTCTCCAAGATGTTCTTAATCTGCCTGTTTGAAACCTCTACTTGGCCACTAGTTTGGGGATGGTAGGGCGTTGCCACCCTATGTGATACCCCATACTTAGCCAAAAGAGCTTCGAAGCTCCTCTCAATGAAATGTGATCCACCATCACTAATGAGAACTCGTGGCACTCCAAACCTGGGAAAAATGTTAGTCTTTATAAACTTAGCCACAGTTTTAGCATCATTAGTCCTAGTAGCAATGGCTTCCACCCACTTAGAGACATAATCGACTGCCACTAGGATGTACTTATAGGGACCCGATGAAGGAAAGGGTCCCATAAAGTCAATGCCCCAAACGTCGAAAAGCTCGACCTCTAGGATCCCGGTAAGTGGGTTCTCATGCCTCCAAGTGATGTTTCCAGAGCATTGGCACTCATCACATGTGGTCACATAATCATGTACGTCCCTGAAAATGGTAGGCCAATAAAGACCACTTTGAAGAATCTTCGTCGTTGTTTTGAATCCTTTTGCATGGCCACCGGTTGGAAGAGTGTGACATTGACGGATCACACTTTCTACCTCCTCTTCCAATATGTAGCGCCTAAAGAGGTGATCACTTCCTTGCTTGAACAAGTAAGGATCATCCCAATAGTACTGTTTCACATCATGTAAAAACTTCTTCTTCTTCTGTGGAGTCAAGCCCTCGGGAATCACACCTCCTACTATGTAGTTAGCAAAATCCGCAAACCAAGAGGTTTTTGACTCTCTATTAGCATGAATGGAGTGAAGAGAAGTAGAAGAAAGAGATAAGGGAAGATCTGAATCGGAAGGAATTGAACCAGTTTGAGAAGATTTACCTGAATGGGTCGTTACCGGGCCAGGATGGGTCGTTATCGCCTTGTTGCTTCAGTAGTAATCTAGATAACTAATCTAGGTAACTAATCTAGATAGGAAATATTAATTATTAATTTAGATAACTAAATACTCCGTGTTATCTTAACAGTGTGTTTCCTATAAAAACTTTCTGATTTTGGTTATTACACGTTTGCGTCCAAGAACACATCTCAATTTTCAAGCTATCTGGTCCGGGCAATATTCGTGTTCCACCTCGACCACGATTAGGGCTGTCAAAACTTGACCCGACCGAAAAAACCCGCCCGACCCGCCCGACTCCGAACCCGACCCGACCCGAGAAAATAATAAAAAGTTTTATACTCGAGACATGTTTGACCCGAACTGATTTGACCCGAATCCGAAAAAACCCGAACTCGAGATTAACCCAAAACCGATTATACCCGAATGGACTAGCCTGATGCAACCCGATATCCGATTCTACCCGACCCAAAGTCATCCGAAAATCCGAAGTTACCCGACCCGAAACCATCCGAAAATCTAAAGTTACCCGACCCGAAACCATCTGAAAATTACATTATGTTATAAAATATTAATAATAGTGAATATTTATTATAATTATGTTTAAATTAAATGTTACATTAAATATTTAGACCCTAGAGTAGTTAAACTACAAAAAATAATCACTCGATATATGGTCTGAATCAAAATCCGGCTTACTCGAAATCATATTAACCTGAAATTCGGCCAAAGTCGAAAACCGATTCACCCAAAATCCGAAAAACCCGAAACCCGACTCACCCGAAATCCGACTAAACCCGAAACCGAACTAAACCCGAAACCGAACTTATCCGAAATCAAGTTGGACCGAAAACCGAATGACCCGACCGAAATTGACCCGAAACCCGACTTTGCCCGATTAATTGAGCACCCGACCCGAAATGATCCAACCCAATTTGACCCGATTTTCAAAATATCCGAATTTGACCCGAATCCGAACTTACCCGAAATTGAATTGACCTGACCCGCCCGATTGACACCCCTGTCCACGATGCTTTTAATCCCAATTGTTTAATCATGCATTTTCCTCCGCCGCACGATCATGTTATGATAGAGCCGCTTACACTGGATAACTCTATTTCGAATCGTGGCCTTTAAAACAAAGATGAAAACAAAAAGAGGAAAATAAAAAACCAGTTTAAAAGGCGTACTCTCTCTCATCCGAGCGAAGGAAAACGCCCACGCTGGAACGGTAGAGAGAGCCAACAAATCCGTGAACAGTGTATGAACTTTGAATGTATGCGCACCACGCCACCAGAAGTTCCTAGAAATTCATTTCGATCTAACAGATTGGGATCTGGGAGAAACATTTTGCTTTGAAGCGCAGCTTTGATCAAACATTTGCCGTTCTAGTTCGAGGTTTATCGATTGATTCAATTGTCTTCTCTGTTCATGTGAGTTGGGTTCGCCATTCAAAAGGTATGGCGAGCTTATAGATAGAAGAATAAACAGGGATAGAGAGTTTTGAGGAAGAGAAAGGATGCCCACCGTCGCTGTGAAGCTGTACAGCGTGTTCTTCAAATTCATGGTGAAGCACAGGCTTCAGAGCCGTATTCAGAGCTTGGTTGGTGAGCCTTCCAATGACAAGAGCGATGGTTTTGGGGTCTCCACCCGGCCGGAGGAGTCCGTCGCTGCTGCCAACCCCGTATTCATTGACGGCGTCGCTACGAAGGACATTCACATCGATGCTTTCACCTCCCTCTCCGTCCGCATCTTCCTTCCCGACACGGTCCTTTCGTCGGATCCTGATTCTAAATCTCATCCTTCTAGGCTTGACGCTCACAATAACCCTAATTCCAGATCCGATTTCCATCGTCCCAGTCCTAATCTCGGCCGCCGGAACAGCTTTGACCCCGCCAGAAACCCTAGGGTTAATCAAATCAGCGCCGAACAATCGAGGAGGAATAGCTACGGAATCGGCGTTGCAAATGATTCCGAGGGATTGAAGTCCGATTCCGGGGCTTACAGGGGTTACGTGCCGTCGATAGAGAACAAGAAGGCACGTTTTCGGAAATTACCGGTGATGGTTCAATTTCATGGCGGAGCTTTTGTGAGCGGCAGCAACGAGTCCGCTGCCAATGATTTCTTCTGTCGGCGGATTGCAAAATTGTGCGATGTGATCATACTGGCGGTGGGGTATAGGCTTGCGCCGGAGAACCAGTATCCAGCGGCGTTTGAGGATGGATGGAAGGTGTTGAATTGGCTGGCCAAGCAGGCAAATTTGGCCGAGTGTAGCAAATCATTGGTGGCGAGTGCGAGGACTGGCCATGGTGGTGGTGCTGGCGGGGATGCTAAGAAGTGGGATTCTCACAGGCATATTGTCAACGATACGTTTGGGTCTTCAATGGTAGAGCCTTGGTTGGCTGCTCATGCTGACCCTTCAAGGTTAGCCCTGAATTGATTTTCTTAGGTAGTTAGGTGTTTTTATGGATATGTTTGCAACTGAAAGTGTGTTGTTCAAATGCTCAAACTACTTTGAATGATCAAATGTTAACAGTAGAATTAGTTTGCAAGGTGAATCTTGTTTTTGGGTCTTATACATGTTACTTGATGTTTTGGTTTCAATATGGTTTAACTTGCTAATGTAATTTGCTCTCCATTCGTGTTTGATACTTGATCTATTTGAAGCAATGCAGTTCTATCTAGTTATTAGCTACTCTTTGGTTTCGAGTAGGATATGCTAATGCAATGTTGACTCAGTACTTGGCCATTTTGAATAAATCTGCATTCAAAACTAGTTTAACATAGGTTGAAAAATTAGGCTAATCAATCATCTAGTGTGTTGCATAAACATTGTAACTTGATCATTTTGCTGCAACACATGTTATGGAAATTGGCTTTGCTTTGGCAGTTTGATCTGATGCTTTGTGCTTTAAATATATTTGATTATTTTTGGAGAGTTATAGCCTATCCATCTGATTGAACTTAGAAGGATAATTTTGCTGATAGCAGGAAAAGAAATATTTGTTCTAAAGATTTTTTATTTCTTCCAAATGGTAGGTTTCTTTTTCCCTTCCAAAGTAACTGAACGTCTGAACATGTATATGTATTGTGCGACTCATTTAAAAAAAAATGCTCATTTACCTTGTCAATTCGCTTCGAGTGATGTGCTTTTGTTTTGGAAGAATTTTTTTTTTCCGTCAATGCCATGCATAATGCATAAGATGTTACATCATCAGGTTAACTTCAAAAATTGATGAGGCCTAATTGTAATGAATATGTTGAATGCCAATTCAGTCCTGCAATTCTCGTTTTTACTATTTTTTCTTGCCATTGACATTTGACGGGTTCAGTTTAGTTCACACTTCACATGTTTTTATTGCTTCTTTTATAGTTTTGTACTATTTTTTTTGGTTTTGCCATTACAGATACTAGATCTGTGGTCAAGGGTCCAACTAGGTAACTAGAAAAATTGTCATTGATGATAGAAGGATATGATTAAACAGTTTCATCATTTTTAAAAGTCCTTATTTTTTCTTTATTGAAGTAGGAATAGTCGGTTATTTCTGGTATCTTTCTTATTTCTGGTCTGGCAAGCTCCAGAAGCTAGATTAGTTTGCAACATACTGAAGGCTGCTCTTGATATCAAAGTTTCTTGAGATACTTGTGCCCGTGATTCTGACATTAATTTTTCATCATCTGTTCTTGTAAACATTTTACAACTCCAAGTATCGAGGATGTGATTTCAAGCACAATACTAAAATTTTGTTCACTTGGCAGATGTGTTCTTCTTGGTGTCAGCTGTGGGGCAAACATTGCTGATTATGTAGCACGAAGGGCTGTTGAAGCAGAGAGACTATTAGATCCCGTAAAAGTGGTTGCCCAGGTGCTGATGTATCCTTTCTTCATGGGCAGTATCCCCACACAATCCGAGATAAATTTGGCTAATTCCTACTTCTATGACAAAGACATGTGTTTACTAGCTTGGAAACTTTTCCTTCCTGAAGGAGAGTTCAGCTACGATCATCCAGCAGCCAACCCTCTCCTCCCTGATAGGGGTCCACCTTTTAAGCTTATGCCCCCAACACTGACCATTGTGGCAGAGCATGATTGGATGAGAGACCGAGCCATTGCTTACTCAGAGGCACTGAGGAAGGTAAACATTGATGCCCCGGTTTTAGAGTACAAAGACGCAGTTCATGAATTTGCCACCCTTGATATGCTTCTAAAGACCCCTCAAGCACAGGCCTGTGCAGAAGATATTGCCATTTGGGCTAAGAAACACATTTCAATCCGGGGTCATGAATTCTCTTACTAAACTCTAAGAAGAAGCATTTGTAAGATTCCTTTTGTTTTGATCATCTTCTGGAAGTTCTCTCAAGTCATTCAATTGCCTGGTATAGTTTCATTTCTTGCAGTTTGTCTCTTATTGTAAGATAGAGTTTGTTGTGTAGGGTAGGATTTTGTAGTCTACTGTGACCTTTTTTTCTTGATTTTTTTGTAACCCTTTCATGTATATTTAAATTGTACCATTATTAAATCAAATGAGAGCACTGCTCCCTATTGAACTGGTTCCCTTCTCAAATGCGCTGCAGATTGTTGGATTTTGTGATTCTGATTTTTTTTGGATCTTTTAAGGATTTGTCAAGTTCAAGTTACATGGTCACATGGACCAAGATCAGGCTTGGACAGTAGAGTCAATGTAAGGAAACATCTGATTTTATGCAATGTGTAAAAACTGTGTCAATCCCACTACATAAATTTGTATAAAAAACTATCACAGATTAAACACTATCTGAAGAACACACTTAGTTATACATGGACCTATTTCTTGTCCGAAGGCTAATGGCTCGAGAGGCCATTGCCCTTAGGTTTGCCCTAGCCGTGGACACTGAGCTCCTATAGTCCCCATTCAGTGGTGGTGGTCTGCTGTAAGATTGCATAAACTCTTCCCTTTGTAGCCTCAATGCCAGTGCAGCATCCTCATCCTGTAAAGGTGCCGCTCTTCTGTTACTCCTTGTGCTGTTTCCATCTTCTCCACCGCTTGAAGATGATGAATAAACATGTCTACTAACTCGTCTAAGACGCACGCTATTGTTGGTGGCTGTGTTTTGATCAGACCAACTATGATTTTCGGTGTTTTGACGCTCAAGCTCTCTACTATTGAGAGCACCAGCTGCCTTTCGAGCCTCGACTTCTGCTGGGAATAGAAGTTGTATTGTGTTCCAAAGCACGGTGTTCACTGTATAGGATCTCCCGTTGCTACAAAACATATATAAAACCGCATTAAACATGAAAATTTCTGCTATAAATTAACCTGTGTTTTAGAATCGATGACAATTTTCACAAGAACAACATATTTTTCGTCAGTTTCACATTAATCATGAAAATTCCTGCTATAAATTAACCGAGTTTATCTGATGTGCTGAACTATTGAATATGTAATTACTTGTTTCAAACACACCTCAAAACTCAAATCTTATTTATTTCCTAACAATTAAACCCCTTGATTGACCCAAATGAAGCTGCAGAAGCAAATGAGCTGTCCTAATAATAGAGTATTACCTGATCAGTTGTCTGCATTTCGGGCATCGTTTCCCACATTTATCTGCAGCTGATCTCAGGCATTTCTTGCAAAAACTGCAATGAAACAAGACAAATTAATTAACCAGCCCTTCAAAAGCTCAGCGAGGCATGAAATTTCTTAAAATACACAAAGAGTCCTGGAATTTTCTAATCTTCTTACCTGTGTCCACAAGGGGTTGTGCTTGGTTCAAAGCAAACCTCCAGGCAAATCTAAACATGCATCAACACAAACATCATATTAAATACTTGACTTTCTTGTTAACTTAGAGATCACGAACAACGATATGAAATTCACTTACTGCACAGGAGAGTTCGTCTCTGAGCTTATCAATATTAGGAAGCGTTGAAGTCGATTCAGAAGATGCAGAGGAATCATTCTTTTTCTCCTTCTTCAAATCATTTTCTGCGTCTACCACCTTCTTCTCATCGTCTAATCATCAAAACATCATCAGAAATTAGAATACGCATCAATCATCTTTACCTTTTATGTGGACAGAGAAATACAATCGAAACCCTAACCTTTCTTATTCACAACAACTTCCTTGTCAAGATCCAGAATCGTTGCAGGAATTGAAGCATTATTAGTAGGAGTGTCTTCATCGTCAAGATTGAGAATTGTAGATTGAATCAAAACTGGGCTGCGCCTCTGTGTCCTTCGTTTCCTGCAAAAAATTAGGGTAGTCTCAAGAGATCGGTCAATTGCATTAGATAGATCAATTGTAATGCAAATCGATGAAATTTCAGCCAGATCTATACCTTCTGGAATTCGTAGGAGGAGTAATGAACTGCAATTCAGGCCGTTTCTTCTCTTTGGATCCTCTCTCAGGAGTGTCTTCGACAACAAGGCTCGCGAGAAGAAGTGACTCTTCGTCCCAACCGGCCATGGCAGCCACAGATTTGAATCTGGGGCTAAGGAATCCTCCAACATATTTGACCACCAAATTCTCCGCGCCTCCTCTGTTTCTCGATGAATCTTTCTGTGAGATTTGCTGGTTTGTTTTTTCTTTCTCTTGTGTCGTCCCCATTTTTATTCTTTGTTAAGAAATTGTCGCGTGGATTTGGAAAGGAAAATGATGGAGCCTGTGCGAAAGGGATTCAGTGTAACGGTCATTTCTGTTTGAAAGGAGATTTATGTTTGGAAGGCTTTTAGCGCAACGGCTATATTTTCGGGGAGGACTGTTGGGGTGGAATGGAGCGTAGGGTAAGAGTGTGGCTCCTTTTAATCGTGGCCGTCAATTGCCCACTTGATTCGTTGTGATCCTCTGGAACATGATATGCGTACCAAATTTTGAACTAACGAGAATTATAAGTTTTTCGGAAATTTCGCCTGGTTCCCTTCAGATTAAAGCAATTTCTCATAGTACCCAGCAAATTTTGAAATTTCGCGTGACAACCCCCAACTTTTAAAATTTTTCGCACCGTACCCAGCCTTGAACTTTTGACTAAAAAAGCGTTAAATGTAGGTGAAAATGGAAATTTAGCTCCTGGTGTCATATTTTTTAGATTCTCTTCTCTTCTCTTCTCTTCTCTCAAGTTGAAGCTCGGCGGCGCACGGGGCGGAGGACGGCGGATGGTGACCGTCATCTACTCAGGGAGATCGATTGGAGGACGGATCGGAGATGGTGGACTAGGACGTACGACGACGGCTCACGCGGACTAACTAAGGGACGAAGTTGGTCTCGATCGTGAAGTAGATGACGACGATGGCCTGGACAAAGATAGCGACCTTCGATAAAGCTTTTAGAGGTACGAATTTCATGTTCCGAACACTCAATGCTAGAATTTTGAAAGGTTTCAAATTCTAGGGTTAATTTGAGTCATTGACAATAAGACCGGATTTTGGGGTTAAATTGATCTATGGTACTTCTTCTAGATACCAGAAGACATGTTTGATGCTTGTGAATCAATTTTAGGGTGTAGCAAGTAGCTTTCGAAAAAGAGCATGATGAAAATCCGTTGGAAGTACCTCCACGACATATAGCTCAATTACTGAAAAGGGTGCTCATTGCTCAGGTATGTTAAATGTCCAAACCTTAATAAATTTGTGGAATTCTGTCATTTCTTTCCATTATTTATTGATTACATCTATTGTTTGCAAGCTGTTGTTAAGTACATGATTGATCTTGTAGCAACTAGCAACCAAGGATGTTTAAAACTCAACCTATCAAACAAAAGAGAAGTTGGGCGCAAAGATTCCTTTTTCTCTATGCGTATCAAACAAAAACATGACAATGTCGAGTATGTTAAGGGATGAGATGACTTGTGATGACTAATGCTGCAGGTCTTTTCTGTTATTGATGTAAGTTAATCTGCCTATATGTGATTTATGGGTTAAAAATTCTTGGATTGGGCGGCGAGATTGATTCGTATAGGCTCCATACTAGTTTTTACTCGTTAGTTAGTAGGATACAACAAGCTTAAGCTTATTTATGGACTAATACAATTCATCAAATTGGCCTAAGCTGTTGGTGATATTCAAATGGAGAATAGTTGAGGACAAATACAAGAATTAATGTAGTTTGGAGTTTCTTGGCCATGTTACCGGCCGCTCTCATCTACTGTTGTCTCTTCATATGCAGACATTAATCCAGCAGGTTGGCTCATCTATTGTTGTCTCTTCATATGCAGGCATTTATCAGCTGGTTGGCAAGTCACATGGAAGACATGAATACCTGATCATACATTTCAATCCTTTTAAATGAATATGGTGGATCTCTTTCTTGTTTGTTGTATGTAGAATTATCCAATGTTGGAAGATGAGTAACCTAATTTGGTTCCTGAGTTTTGAATATAGCCTATTAGCATATTGACAAATCTTGGTGAGGCATATTTACTTGTCTTGGTGACATAGAGCCTATTAGCATGATGATGATGTTACAATTATTTGATCAAAGTTTAGAAATAGTAAAGCATATTTACTTGTTTTGGTGACTTAAAGCCTATTAGCTCAAATGGTAGAGCAATGTGTTACACATTGATGTGGGTTCAAATCCCACATAGGCTACAAATCTTACTCGTGAGATCTCAAATAATCTTGCTTACATTCATACATGATAAATATATTATATATGTTCAAGTTATGCATTTTACTTACTAAATACAATTTGAACATGCACTTAAGTTACTTATATAAGTCTATGTGGGATTCGAACCCACATCTTTGTGCATGTATGAGCACATTGCTCTTCCATTTGAGCTAATAGACTAAGAACTTTAAATTTAGTGAGGTTCCACACATGACCGAATTATGCATACAGCATCACATGAATAACAAATGACTGCCTAAAGATGTTAAGTTTCCATGAAGATTTCGCAAATGACAGCCTAAAGATTTTAAGTTTCCATGAAGATTTCGCAAATGACAGAGTTCAAATACATGATTGCACAACAAGTCACCTTGCAGCTTAAGATAAGCAGTACAGATAACATGAACAACAAGTCACCTTGCAGCTTAAGATAAGCAGTACAGATAACATGAACATGCACAATTAAATATTCTTTTGCATCAAAAGGAAAAAATAAATACTTCAAAAAACCCTTTGAACACCCTTTTGCCTCTATCAATACCAACTTACATCCTCTCCGGTTGAATCAATCAAAACTAAGAAAACCATCAAGATCCATATCTCACCCTTTCATTGTGTCGAACGAATCAATATTTATGCCACAAACTTAGTCATAAAATGGTTTTTGTCCACGTAACACTATTTTAATTAACCCTAGAATCAACCCCTAAATCCGGTCTTATTGTCAATGACCCAAACTAACCCTAGAATTTGAAAGCCTTAAAAATTCTAGCATTGAGTGTTCGAAACATGAAATTCGTACCTCTAAAAGCTTTATCGAAGGTCACTATCTTTGTCCAGGCCACCGTCGTCATCTACTTTACGATCGAGACCAACTTCGTCCTTCAGTTAGTCTGCGTGAGCCGTCGTCGTACGTCCCAGTCCACCGTCTCCGTCCTCCAAGCGATCTCCTCGAGTAGATGACGGTCACCGGTCGCCGTCCTCCGCTCGAAGCTGTGCGCCGTCGACCTTCAACCGGAGAGAACTCAGAGAAGAGAAGAAAAGAATATGCGCAACAGGAAAATATGATATGAGGAAGTAAAACTTCCCCCTTTTACCTACATTTAGCGCTTTTTAGGCAAAAGTTCACGGTTGGGTACGCTGCGAAATTTTTTAAAAGGTGAGGGTTGTCACGCGAAATTTCAAAACTTGTTGGGTACTATACGAAATTACCTTAACCTGAGGGTCACCAGGCGAAATTTCTGTAAGTTTTTTTTAGTATGAAAGAATTAGGTCGATACAACTCAACCTATCGCATTCTTACGGATGAGGAAATAAAGCTCTAAATGGGTTTGAATCTGATTGACACTAACCAAATGTCTTAGGTCAGCGATCAAATCCACCACTTTATTGCACTCATGTGGTGTATGTAGTCACGTGGTCGACAATTAGCATTTCAATTTGCCCTACATTCTTTTAAAGCGTTTATGACAATAAGACTGTCTCCTTCAATTTCAATTTTCGAAATATTCCTAGCCTGGTGAACGACTCTCTCTCTCTCGTACGAATCTCACGCCACCGTCCCCAGCCCACTCCGGCATCACTCGTCGGCGACCTCCCGTCGCCCAGACACCCCTTCCCCAACCGGATCCCCCCTCGTCGATCCACACCCGAACCTAGCCCTAGCACACCCACCTGACCGAAACCCAGCCCAGATCTACATTCTTCGCCCCTCCTCTGACCCACCTTTCCCCCGCTCAGACCCACCGGAATCCGCCGGTGCCGCGCCAGAAACGCCCGGACCAACCTGGACGGCCACCTCACCCACGCCCTGACCAACGACCTGACCAACTCCAACCTTTTAGTCCAACCCCAAACTCAGATCTCCTAGCCCGACCCGCACCTCACCCTAACTGACCCGACCCAGATCGCCTAACTGACCCGACCCGCTTGGGACCCGCCTGTCTAGCCCGACCCTCCTGCTGAGCCCTAGCTCGACCCGCGCCTCACTTAACTGACTTGTCCTGCCGGATCCGACGAAACAGGGACCTGAACCCCACTCTAGGTCACACCAGAGGACCTAACCACACCGGTGTCTATCGGGCTTCTAGAGGCTCGGTTACGCACCACCAAACGCCGGTTCTATCAGTCTCAACCTTTCCAGTTGTTTCACCCGTTTCAGCTTTATAGCCTTGCCGGCTTTCTATTGTGGACTAGCTAGTTGTTTTACTCCCCTATCTTGTGGTGTTTTGTTTGCGTTTGGGGTTTTTGCCTTGTTGCTTAGTTGTTCCTTAGTGGTCCCTTAATTGTTCCCTTTTCTTAGTTGTGCTTGTTGGGTACTTTGCTACTTCTGTTTGTTTGTGTGTGCTGTGTGAGCTGTCTTGCAGGTGTCTTCGTCAGTGGTTGGTATGTTTGGTTTACAAAATGGTTAGGACTCAGTTTACTAATGTACGGATAGGGTCTTGGAATGTGGGCACTTTGACTGGAAAATCTTTTGAGTTGATCAAGATTCTGCAACACTACAGAGTGGAGATAGCCTGTATTCAGGAGACTAAATGGAAGGGAAGAAAGGCTCGAGATATTGACGGGTGGAAGCTATGGTATTTGGGGGCCTCCGGTAACAAGAATGGAGTTGGTATTATGGTTGACAGGAAACTAAGGGATCAAGTGGTCCAAGTGGAAAGAGTAAGTGACCGTTTGATGCTGATCAAGATTGTCCTAGGGGAGAAGATCTTGAATGTCATTAGCGCATATGCGCCGCATGGGGGCCTGAGTTCAGAAGAAAAACGAAGGTTTTGGGATGACTTAGACGGCTTAGTGAGGGGCGGCCCTAGGTCAGAGCAGCTGATGATCGGAGGGGACTTCAACGGCCATATTGGGAAAGCTGGGGACAACTTTGAAGAAGAACATGGGGTGTGGGGGTTTGGAGATAGAAACGAGGGTGGTCGGGCCCTGTTAGATTTCTCAGCAACTTTTGGGTGTATAGTGGTAAACTCATGGTTCAGAAAGAGAGAAGAACAGTTGGTCACGTTTCAAAGCACGTTGGGTAAGTCACAGATTGACTATTTTGTGGTCAGGAAGGAGGACAGAGGAGGATGCAAGGATTGTAAGGTAATTCAGTTTGAAGGGTTGGCAACACATCACAAGTTACTAGTTCTGGATTTTAAATGGACGGGCAGAAAGAGAAGGGCACGCAGAAAGGCGCAACCTAGAATCAGGTGGTGGCGTCTGATATCCGCTTCTTAGGTAGTGTTTTTAGTGTCTAGATAGATTAGATTGAGTGGTTTTCATACTTGAGTTTTATGTTTTTGAGTCTTTTTGCTTTAGTTTTCATATTTCTTTGAGATTCGGAAACTACGCATCTTTAATGTCTTTTTGTAGGAGTTTTGGAGCTTGAAAGAAGAGTTTGAAGCATTGCAAGAGATGGTGGACGAGCTATGAGGAAGGTTTGAAGTTGAGGAGCTAAGGAAGTAGGACTAAGATGAAGATTAAGCGCTCAAGTAAAGTTATTGAAGATCAAGTTTGAGCTTGGAAAGAAATAGAGAAATTCGTTACAAGAACATAGGAAAAAGAATCAAGCCAAACGGAGTTGTAACGAATCCTCTACGCAAGTTTTACTCAAGGTTGTTCGTAGTGCCTATTAGGGTCGTGCTCGACCCAACCAGAGAACAAGTTCCCAGGAACGACCCTATGTGGGTCGTGCACGACCCATTTGGGTCGTTCGTGGCGCCGACTTTGCTATTATTCCGAGATCTTTAGGATTATTCTATCTTTTTATTTTAGGAAGGTTGTTTTATCTTGTTTCCTAGTTTATTTAGGGCTCCTTTTCCTCTATAAAAGGAGGATAAACCCTTTAGACTAGAGGAGGTCCCGGTTTAGTTCGATTTTTATTCCGCTTTTTGGCATTGGAGAAAGACTTGAGGAACAAGTTGGAGACTTTTGTAAGATTTCTTCTTTGTTTGAGTTTAATTTCGGTTTGGATTGATCATGTCTTCTTCTTTCTTTACCATGAGTGAGTAGTTTTCTTAGATTCTAGGGTTGGGTGAAGACCCAACACAATCATGCATGTCTAAAACGTGAATTCATAATTTGAATGCTTGATGATCATATCTATCTATTTTGTGCTAAATTCCTTTGCGATAGTTGAGGCATATCTTGTGATTAACCTAAAAGCGAAAGTGTAAAGTTGATTGCTTGATTAGTTCTAATAGGATTATTTGCGAAAGTTGATATTCCTAGGTTCAAGGATAGAAAGAAAGTTGTTTGATTTATGAAAGTTGATTGAATAACTTGAATTGTTTGCGAAAGTTGACTTTTCTATGATCGTAATTGCATGATAATTGTGAGTTCTTGTTGAAAGCATGTGTGATTGATGTTGCGGTAGCCCTAACCCTAGGATTTGCTTTTTATATATTGATTAAAATTTGTGACTTTGATTCGATCTCGATCTCATAAGGTCGTGCTCGAACCCTTGCTTGCTTTTGTGTGCTCGTTCGTGTGTGTTTTGTGCTCAGGACCGACCCTCATAGGGTCGTGCACGACCCAAATCGGTTCGGTCCTGGCCTTGTTTTGCTCGTGTTTGTTTTGATCTTCGTAGTTTATCAACTAATCTCTCAGCACTATTCTCATTCCCGTGGACGAACCTGACTCCGCTATACTCAGTGGGGTCTTGAATATAAATTTATTTGTTCAAGAAACCCTTCAACAAATTGGCGCCGTTGCCGGGGATTGAGCAATTGTGCTTAGTTTAGTTGATATTTGGGTTTGGGACTAGCCCTTACCCTTTTGTTGTTTTTTAATTTTGTTTTCTTTGTCTTTGTTCGTAGTGTATGCCATCTCGTTTTTCCCGGAGAGCTTTTGGGATTGACTCCGACAGCGAACCCGAAAGATCCTTCCATCGATGTTTGAGAGAACAACGAGCAATGGCCGACGCTTAGACTCTTGCTCGACAAATGGAGGAACTCCGCGCTCAGATGCAGCGCATGCAAGAAGAAAGAGACGCTTCGGCTGCAGCTGCGCAGCGATTCCAGGAGCAACTGAACGCTATCCCAAGGAATGCCAAGCAATACATGCACCCAGAACTGAGGGTGCCCGAATCGGCGATAGTGCTCCCGGAGATTGACCGCATTTTTGAGATTAAATCTCATTTCATATCCTTAATTAAGCGTTCTCAATTTGAAGGGAAAACCACTGAATGTCCCATGGAGCATATTAAGAACTTTATTGATTTATGTGACACCATTGGTGTTGACAATGTCGCACTTGAATATGTTCTCTTGAAGGCTTTTAAGTGGTCTCTTACAGGAAAAGCTTTAAGTTGGTTGGAGAGCCTGCCGCCAAGATCAATTACATCGTGGAGAGAGTTGCATGATTTATTCATGACCAAGTTCTTTCCACCGGCAAAAACAACAGAGCTTAGGAAGCGCATCACCTCCTACCATCAACTTCCAAACGAGACGCTTGTGGAGACATGGGAACGATTCCAAGAGCTTCTACGCCAATGCCCTACCCATGGGCAACCTCCCTATGTTCTCCAAGAGATCTTCTTTCAAGGCATCAATGCGGCTACCAAGGATCGCATCAACCTTCACACTGATTGTGGGTTCATTGAGATGAATCCAGATGAGGCATGGGCGTTATTGAATAAGCTAACCAATTATGATGCCATGTACGGTACCCAACAAGCTAAGCCGATGGAGAGGAAGCTGTATGAACCACAATCCGATGTGGTTGATCAGGATGTGAGGTTCCAATTCATGCAAGATGAGATCAACCGTCTGAAAAAGCAAGTAAGTTACTTTAAATCTTCTCAATCTTGTCAAGAATGCGGGTCTTCTGCCCATACTACTTCCAATTGTACTAACTTGCAGCAAGTACGAGCCGCCGAGGCTTATGAGGAGGCAAACTACATGAGAGGTTCCTATAGGAACCAAAACAACTATGCAGGGAGGAACAATGCTCAACCATCTTGGGGCAATCCCAATTATGACCAATACAAGCAACCCCCTCAACAAGAGCAACGTCCCCCTCCCTACCGTCCTCCGGGCGATCAAGAGCCATCATCATGGGTGCAAGGGCTGCAAGAAGGAATCAATGGCGTCCGAGAAGAGATCAACGGAGTCTAGAACGGGATCAACGAAGTCCGAGCCGAGGTCAATGGAGTACGAGCCGAGCTTACCATGCAGATGAAAGGTGTTCATGCAAGGCTTGGAGAATTTGACTCATGGAGAAAGAACGTAGATTCCCAACTTGGCCAACTAGCTACTCAAATCCCGAGACCTCATGGACAACTCCCGGGCCGCCCCGACGAGAATCCTAGAGGCCGACCAAGTGATGGTGAAATCCGAGCCATGCACCTAAGGAGTGGTAAGGCGTTGCCCGAGCCAACCAAGCATAAGGAAAAGGAACAAGCCTCAGGACCGACCCATTTAGGGTCGAGCACAACCCATTCTGGGTCGAGCGCGACCCACTTAGGGTCGAACACGACCACCTCAAGGGTCGTTCCTGAGGAGGCTATTAACGAGGAAGAAGAGGCAATCGACCCTCCAAGGGTCGAGCTCGACCACCCTTCACCAGGTAAGTCTTCTAATCCTTCTACTTCTATTCAATCCTGATCTAAGGTACTTCCTTTCCCTTCTAAGAAACCCAAGGACTCGACGGAAGGAAAGTTTAAGCGCTTTGTTAAGTTGCTTCAAGGCTTGAATCTTTCCATTCTTTTCACCGAGGCCTTGAATGAAATGCCTGCTTATACTAAATTCTTGAACGAGATTTTATCTAGGAAGCGATCATTGTCAGAGCTAACGGATGAGGTGATGTCGTTGGAGCTCCCCAAGAAGCTAGGCGACCCAGGTAAGTTTGCAATTACTATAGGTATTGGAACTCACCGTTTTAAAGCTTTATGTGATTTAGGTGCAAGTGTCAGTCTCCTACCTCTCTCTATTTGGTCCAAAGCCAATATGGGACCGCTTGAACCTGTCAATATGAATCTCTACATGGCAAATGGATCATGCGTCAAAGCCACTGGAGTCGTAGAGGATGTTCCTGTTCAAGTAGGCAAATTTTTTGTTCCAAACGACTTCATAGTGATGGAGATGCCAGAAGACCCTGTGGTATCTATCATTCTTGGAAGACCATTCTTAGCCACCGCAGGGGCAAGAGTTGATGTTAGGAAGGGACTCCTCACATTTGATATCGGGGAAGAGAAGGTCGAGTTTCGCTTCAATACTGCTGCAAATGAGGTCGTTAAAAGCATCAACGAGGAGCCTACCGACCCCCCATGGTGGGTCGGCACCGACCATTCTTTGAAGAATCACAACGTTGTGGGTGAATTCCAACCCGTTATTGGGCTAGACAGACATGTTACCGAAGCTCCGACACAGCTAGTGGGGTCCATAACGACACACATACCCTTGGTAATGACCCCTCTTCAGAGTGACAAAGGTAAGTCTCCTTGCTTTGATCTATTTGATTCTGGTCATGATCCTTTCTTTCATCCTTCTTTTACAACTCCTACTATTAAGCATACTGTGAAAGAGTCAAAACCTCCTTGGTTTTCGGATTTTACTAACCCTAATGTAGGACTTCCAAGCATACTTGTGGATGATAGAGGACCGAATCTCCTAGAGAGAAGCTTTGAAGCTTTTCCATCTAAGTATGGGGTTTCCCATGATCCCGACCAAGCTGGATGGAAGCCGCCCTGATGAGCTAAGATAAGTCGTCAAGCTAATGACATTAAACAAGCGCTTACGGGAGGCAACTCGGTCTTTAGATTAGTTTTATTATTTTTCATTTATGTTTTATTTATTTATTAAATTTTTTAGTTTATATTTCTCTAACTTTCCTTAGACTAGGATAGAATATATTTGTTTGGAATGGAATTTTTGTGGGATTCTTGCAGGGGGTCGAGATCGACCCTATTTGGGTCGTGCACGACCCTATCTAGAAAGTCCGAAAACACCCTTCTCATTTGAGGTTAAGCATGATGAGTTCCACCTCCTTCCAAGCTTCCAAGAGTTCTTTGTGAGTTTTCTTCTTCTTTTCTCTTTACTTTTTCATATCATTTTTATGCATGGGGACATTGCATAATTTAAGTATGGGGTAGGGGAAGAAGAAATCTCACACGTGTTGTACATAATTGAGTCTTTTTGTTTTGGTTTGTTAGTTTGTTTCATTAAGAAAAAGCAATTGAAAAAGATCAAAAAAAAATTGAAAAATTGAAAAAATTCAAAAAAATTGAAAAATGTCGAAAAATCCAAAAATATTTGCTTCTTTGTTTTAGGATAGAAGAATGCTCCATCTTAGATGTCCTATGATGAGAACTAATTTTCATGCGTATCATATAATTCCTTTGGCATATTTGGATGGTATAGCCTAAGTTTTGAGAAATTGCTTTTGATTGTGAAAATTGACTTGTGATGAAATTGAGCATATGTGTCTTGAGTAGAAGTGGTTGCAATCCAACAAAATTTTTACCTAGTGAGGAATTTTGGCCTTATAGGGAGATCTTCATGAAATCCATCTTCTTTATATGTGTGATTTGCTCTCTTTGTGCATTTATCTCTTGTCATTGATATGGTTATCTATTTCTTGAAGCCGCTATGAATTTGTTCATGCATGTTAATTATGATTAAGAACTTATTTTTCATAAGCCCTATTTTTTCCATATCCACCCTTACATTATCTTCTTTTTGAAGCCAATTTGAGCCTTGAAGCCTTTTATTTTTAGCTCCACAAAATTATTTCCTAGCCAATAAAGCTTGACCCTATCCGGGGATTAGGACTTAGTGTTGGTTTGTGATGGTTTTGTTGAGTGAGATGTTTTGGTTCAAGTGTGGGGTAATTATGGGTTGGGTAAAAGTTAAAAGATCTTGCAATTTGTTATGTAAAAGGAGTTTGGTTCCTTGAATGCATTTCCAAAAAGAGTTGAAAAAGAAAGAAAAAAAATCGATATCGACCTCCCATAGAGAAAAAAAATGAAAATCATAAGGGAGGAAAAGAAAGTGAAGAGTTGAGCAATGTATAAAATGTGCATGAGCCAAATTTCCTAAGTGTTTGTAAGCAAGATTAGTTGGGATAAATGGGTGAGTGAAAGAAAAAGTGTATAAAGAAAAGAGTGAGTTTGGTTATCTTTTGAGAGTTTTGGTAAATGTGAGTTTTTAGGAGTCTTTGATTCCCGGATATTATTAGCACCACATAGCCAAAATATCTCCCTACCTAATGTTATTACCAAGCCCCATTACAACCCGGCCGAATGGAGTCTTCTATGAACATTTCATTGAGCCTAAGTTCTTATGATGATTGATGTGTTTTGACTTCTCTAGGTAGAGAGATTGGTGATATAAGTCTCAATGATAAAGTAGATGTTGCATAAAGATTGAGATGAGAGTTGATTTAATAGCCTAAACACATGAGAGTTGAGAGAAACACATTAATATCCCTTGTGATGTTGGATTGTGATTGCCTACGCTTGAAACTCATACATATGTGATGACGTTAAAATTGCTTGTCTACTTTTTCACTTGTGTTTAAAATGTTTTGACAAAGGCTATGCTTGAAGATTGTGTTATTGGTCTTGGTTTTGCATGATTATTGCTTGAGGACAAGCAAGTCTAAGTATGGGGTATTTTGATATCCGCTTTTTAGGTAGTGTTTTTAGTGTCTAGATAGATTAGATTGAGTGGTTTCGTACTTGAGTTTTATGTTTTTGAGTCTTTTTGCTTTAGTTTTCGTATTTCCTTGAGATTCGGAAACTAAGCATCTTTTATGTCTTTTTGTAGGAGTTTTGGAGCTTGAAAGAAGAGTTTGAAGCATTGTAAGAGAGGGTGGACGAGCTATGAGGAAGGTTTGAAGTTGAGGAGCTAAGGAAGTAGGACTAAGATGAAGATTAAGCGCTCAAGTAAAGTTATTGAAGATCAAGTTTGAGCTTGGAAAGAAATAGAGAAATTCGTTACAAGAACATAGGAAAAAGAATCAAGTCAAACGGAGTTGTAACGAATCCTCTACGCAAGTTTTACTCAAGGTTGTTCGTAGTGCCTATCAGGGTCGTGCTCGACCCAACCAGAGAACAAGTTCCCAGGACCGACCCTATGTGGGTCGTGCACGACCCATTTGGGTCGTTCGTGGCGCCAACTTTGCTATTATTCTGAGATCTTTAGGATTATTCTATCTTTTTATTTTAGGAAGGTTGTTTTATCTTGTTTCCTAGTTTATTTAGGGCTCCTTTTCCTCTATAAAAGGAGGCTAAACCCTTTAGACTAGAGGAGGTCCCGGTTTAGTTTGATTTTTATTCCGCTTTTGGCATTGGAGAAAGACTTGAGGAACAAGTTGGAGACTTTTGTAGGATTTCTTCTTTGTTTGAGTTTAATTTCGGTTTGGATTGATCATGTCTTCTTCTTTCTTTACCATGAGTGAGTAGTTTTCTTAGATTCTAGGGTTGGGTGAAGACCCAACACAATCATGCATGTCTAAAACGTGAATTCATAATTTGAATGCTTGATGATCATATCTATCTATTTTGTGCTAAATTCCTTTGCGACAATTGAGGCATATCTTGTGATTAACCTAAAAGCGAAAGTGTAAAGTTGATTGCTTGATTAGTTCTAATAGGATTATTTGCGAAAGTTGATATTCCTAGGTTGAAGGATAGAAAGAAAGTTGTTTGATTTGCGAAAGTTGATATTCCTAGGTTGATGGATAGAAAGAAAGTTGTTTGATTTGCGAAAGTTGATTGAATAACTTGAATTGTTTGCGAAAGTTGACTTTTCTATGATCGTAATTGCATGATAATTGTGAGTTCTTGTTGAAAGCATGTGTGATTGATGTTGCGGTAGCCCTAGCCCTAGGATTTGCTTTTTATATATTGATTAAAATTTGTGACTTTGATTCGATCTCGATCTCATAAGGTCGTGCTCAAACCCTTGCTTTCTTTTGTGTGCTCGTTCGTGTGTGTTTTGTGCTCAAGACCGACCCTCATAGGGTCGTGCACGACCCAAATCGGTTCGGTCCTGGCCTTGTTTTGCTCATGTTTGTTTTGATTTTCGTAGTTTATCAACTAATCTCTCAGCACTATTCTCATTCCCGTGGACGAACCTGACTCCGCTATACTCAGCGGGGTCTTGAATATAAATTTATTTGTTCAATAAACCCTTCAACAGCGTCTATCAGAAGCAAATGTACAGAGCCTACGAGAGAGGATTTGTGAAGAAGCAGAGGCAAAAGGAGCGTGGTGTGAGAAAAGTGATGCCAACGAGACGTGGGGCCAAATGGCAGAGTGTATTCGTAGGGCGGCATGTCAGGTCCTTGGCATGTCAAAAGGTATAAGTGACAATAGAAGAGCGGTGCCTTGGTGGAACGGTGAGGTACAGGAAAAGGTTAAGGGCAAGCAGATAGCCTAAAGAGCCTGGGTGAGGAGTGGGGAGTCAAAGAAGGAGGAGAGGTTGATAGAGTACAAAGCAGCAAAGAAAGTAGCAAGAAGGGCAGTGGCAGCCGCGAAAGAAGCAGCTTATGAGAGTTTGTACAAGGCATTGGACGAAAAAGGGGGAGAACGAGTTCTTTACAGGCTAGCGAGGGCCAGGGAGAGGAGGAGCAGAGATATAGACAAGGTAAGGTGCATTAAGGACGAAGAGGGGCGTGTTCTAGTGGAGGATACGCAGCTCAGACAGAGATGGGAGCGGTACTTCTGTGGTCTTCTAAATGAGGGCTATGAGTCAGTGGACAACAGGCAGACGTCGGAGAGCCAAGACAATCTTCTTTTCCACAGACGTGTCTCCTTAGTGGAAGTGAAGGAAGTCGTCAGGAAAATGGGCAAAAAAAGGGAAGTAGGACCAGATGAGATCCTAGTTGAAGTGTGGAAGTACTTGGGTGAGAGAGGCCTAAAGTGGCTAGTATCACTCTTTAATGTCATTTTCAAGACTGCTAAGATGCCAGAGGAATGGAGGCTTAGTAGACTAACCCCTTTGTATAACAACAAGGGAGATGTGCAGCAGTGCAACAATTACAATGGCATCAAACTCATCAGCCATACGATGAAAGTGTGGGAGAAAGTTATAGAGTTGAGGTTAAGACGAATGGTTGAGGTGTCAGAAAGTCAGTTTGGTTTTATGCCGGGAAGGTCGTCCATGGAGGCCATTCATCTTCTGAGGAGGTTGACAGAGGCGTACAGGGAGAGGAGGAAAGATCTGCACATGGTGTTTATAGACTTGGAGAAAGCGTACGATAGGGTACCACGAGAGTTGATCTGGCAGAGTTTGGAAGCCAAAGGGGTGTCAGGCACGTTTATTAGAATAGTCAGGGACATGTATGAGGGTTCTAGGACCAGCGTCAACACCCCGGGCGGAGATACAGAGTACTTTAAGGTGGGAGTTGGCCTGCATCAAGGTTCAGCGCTAAGCCCCTTCCTTTTCACGATAGTGTTGGACGTTGTTACGAGAGAGATACAGGGGGAGGTCCCCTGGTGCATTTTGTTTGCATATGACATCGTCTTAGTGGATGAGTCTAGAGCGGGCGTCAATGCCAAACTCGAAGCTTGGAGGGAGAAGTTAAAATCCAATGGCTTTAGACTGAGCAGGTCCAAGATAGAATACGTCGAGTTTAAGTTCGGGCAAGGCCGGAGTACCAATGAGGAAGTACGACTAGGAGGGGAAACAGTTATGAAAAAGGAGAGTTTCAAGTATTTGGGGTCAATCATGCAGAGCAATGGCGGCATAGACGAGGATATTACATCTCGAATTCAGAGAGGGTGGCAGAAGTGGAGAGCAGCCTCAGGAGTACTGTGCGACAAGAAAATACCGCTTAAACTCAAAGGCAAGTTCTACAGAGCAGTTGTGAGGCCGGCCATCCTCTACGGGGCGGAATGTTGGCCGACTACAAAAACGCAAGAGCAGAGGCTGATGGTAGCTAAAATGTGGATGCTCAGGTGGATGTGTGGGCACACAAGACTGGACAAGTGTTGACGGGCCTTCACTCAGGACAACAAATAAATTTATAGTCAAGACCCCGCTGAGTATAGGGGAGTCAGGATCGTTCCACGAGAAGCAAGGTTGTTTGTCTATCGACTACTAAAAATTAAACAAAAGCAAGCAAAACACTCACAAGCAGCCTCGTTAACGACGTTGTTAGGGTCGTTAACGAACCACCGTAAACAAAAAGACTCAAACTAACGACCTAAACCAGTTTGGTACCGAGGCTAGGAACTCAGTAACGAATATCTCTTAAGAAAATTCAAATAAAAACAAAGATCTAGGACTAGGGACACCACAACATAATCATGCATATAAACTCGTAAGAAGATGAGATCATGCCTTTAAACAGATAAATTCATCAACTTTCGTTGAATATCAAGTAAATTAACCTACTTTCGTAACCCAATTCACTCAATTGCTTGTTTTAGATCTTAGGCTTGAAACTTTCGTATTCAAACAATGTCAACCTTCAAGTTACCAACTTTCTCTTTCAATCAAGTCAACAACTTAAATTACCTCGACTTTCACCTTGGTATAAACACAACAAACAATCTCAATAATGGATAAAAGGCATTCAACACACAATCTTACTCACCAAACATGCATAACTATGTCGGGCTTAACCCGGCCCTAGAAAAGAAGACTACTCACTAATCATAACTACGAAACAAATAAATTCAACAAAAGAAATCATAGAAAACAAATCACTACTCAAATTAATAAGAAAAATATCGTCTTACAGAAATTCAGAAGAAACCGAAAAACATACAAAGCACCGAACCAAAATAACGATTAACGAACCCGGTAACTCTCGTCCACCGAGCCTCGATCTCGATTCCGATCCTCTCTCTTCTCTCTCGGCTCTTCCTCCTCTCTTCGTCGATCTCTCTCTAAAAATCGCCCCCCTTCTAGGCTAAACAAGAGGGCTATTTATACTGATAAAGCTAGAAAGAAATAAGGCTAAAAGATAAAAACTTTCCTAAAAAGATAGAAATAAAATCCTAAAAAGATAGAAATAAAATCTAAAAAGATAACAAGACCTAAAATACATAATATAATAACCCTAAAATCATAAAAAGATACTCTACCGACACGGAAATAAATTCCCGCATAGGATCGGTGAGTCACAAAGTCAACTCTCGAAATCTCTATCACGTGGCCTCGTTAACGAGCCCTTGCAGCCTCGTTAACGAGCCTGGGCTTGGTTTCTTCCACACTTCATCTCATAAAACTCGAACTCCGACTTCTTCGATCTTATATTCCTCTGTCTTTCACTATAGCGCTCCAAATTCAGCTCCATATAGCACCTTTTCCTTGCTAAAACCTACAAAAATACACAGAATAGAGTAGCTTCCATACTTTTCATAAAAATATGCAAAACTATCCAAAAACACATAAAACTAATCCTAAACTATCAAAACTAAGCCTAATAAACTAAGAAAATATACTAAAAACTATACTAAAAATACGAACATCAAAATACCCCATACTTAGACTTGCTTGTCCTCAAGCAATTACTAAACAATAATCAAAAACCAAACAAACATACTCATCAAGACATAGCCATCCTCTAAAAAGCAATATCAACATATAGAAGAGAAATAACAAATGATTATTAATGTCATTACACATATATGCACCAAATAGACACAAGAAAATACAATCCAACCTCACAAGGGATATAATGTGTTTCACTCATCTCTCAAGTGTTTGGGCTTATAAATTCAATCTCTCAACTCATCTCATACACAACTCATAGAAATTGGAACTTATATCACCAATACTCTCCACCCAAAATTTGTCAAAACAAGCAAAAATCATCAAGAGAAACTTAGGCTCAATGAAAAACTTCATAGAAGCTTCCATTCGGCCGGGTTGTAATGGGGCTTGGTAAAGACAATAAGGCGTGGAAAATATTTTGGTCATGTGGTGCTAATAATATCCGAGAATCAAAAGACTCCTAAAAACTCACAAATCTCCAAAAACTCTCATAAACATACCAAACTCACTCTTCACTATGCACACTCATTTCTTTTACTTACCCATTATATCCTAGAAAGTCTCATAAATGGAAAGAATCTCTGATTTTATCTATAAACACACACGCACTTCAAACTTCTTCTTCTTTTTTAACAACCCCTTTTTTTTTCTTTTCCTTCGCTGCCTCGTTAACGAACCCACTTCAGGGTCGTTAACGAGCTTCATCATGTACTCCTCTTCTTCTTAACAACCTTATTTTGTGCATCTTTTGCTCATCAAGAGATCTTTCTTTTACATAACTTAAAAACAAGAGACTTCCAATCTACCCTTACCAATAATCCCAAAAATTTCGAACCCAAACATAACATTGCACTCAACAAAAGATACCCCTTCAATCTAAGTCCTAATCCCCGGATAGGGTCAAGCTTATCTCGGCTAGGGAATAATTTTGTGGAGCTAAAAATAAAAGGTTTCAGGTTCAAATTGGCTGTCAAAAGAGGATAATGTAAAGGTGGATAAGGAATAATAGGGCTTATAAAAAATAAGTTCTCTATCATATGATTCTCACAAGTAATGAACTATAAATCTTATATAGGTCTCAAGAAAAAGATAACCATCACAATTCCGAGAGATAATATGCATATAGAGAGTAAATCACACAAGAAAAGAAGAGGGATTTTTTTTGAATGTTCTTCCTATAAGGCCAAAAACAACTCACAAGGTAATTATTTTGTTGGATTGCATCACTTATGCTATAAAGTAAATGTGCTCAATTTCATCAAGTGATATTCCTTCCTAAAAACACAATTTAAAACAAGAATCCGGCTATACTATCAAAGACATGCTTGCAAGGATTTATAAGATCATGCTAGCAACTACCATCATAGAACCTAAGAAAGGGATATTTATGAATTCTAAAATCCTTCTTTTTTTCAGATTTTTCATAATTTTTCAATTTTTTTTCGATTTTATATTTTTTTTTTATGAAACGAAACTACTTAAAACAAATAAACACACAAGACACATAAGACATAAGTTTTCTACTTTCTCCCACCCCATACTTAAAAGTACAGTGTCCCCACTGTAAGAAAAATAAGAAGAAGGAAAGAAATAGAAAAGAAAAGAAAAGAACCACACAAAAAACAAAATAAAAAAGAAAAGACATAAAAAAAACTTACAAAGTCTCAAAAGTGGACAAACAAGGAAAAACTTCTTCTTCAGGTTGAATCACTGATTCGGTGGAGGAAAGTAATGCTCAAAGTTCCCCATGAAGTCGTACATCGTCCTCCAACGCTCTGCATCATTCGCCTCTCTCTGACGATGCCTCTCATCCTCCATCGACATGCGAGCAGAATAGACGGTCTCCCATCTATCCATCCTCCTATGAATATGGTCCTGCTGGAGGTGAAGCTGTTGCATCTGAGCAGAAAGATCCTCGGCCCACGGTGGTGGCATACTCGATCCTGTGTACTCGGGCTGAGGAGGTGGTGGATAGTGAGGCTGGAAATGGTCTTGATGCAGCACCGGGTTGTATGGTATGAGACCATAAGAATGAGGGTCGACAGGAGCTGGCGGTGGGTCGGTAGTCATCCTCGGGACCTCGTTAACGAAGCTGGGTGCCTCGTTAGGAATGTAGGGAGGAGGCTGGAAATGGTCGTTAACGAGCCTGGTAGGCTCGTCAACGAGGACGTTGGTGCCCAATACTTCCGTGTCGATGTTGTCATCCTCGAAGTTAAGCTCTTCCGTACCTCCCTCGGTGTCGGCTTCTTCAGTGTCATCGCCAACTACCTCGGTAGCCTCATCTTCATCTTCATCCATCTCTTCCTCGTCTCGCTCAAATCTCGTCTCACACGGTCTAAGTGATAGCTCATCCTCCGGCTTGGGCTCTAATGGGTAAGCATGGCCCGTCCACGCCTCGTACCAATTTGGTACGTAGAGTAGCTCCAACTTGTCAAGGGTGGGTCTAACGAGGCGGTCTTGAACTTTCACTTTGAACCCTCCCTCGGCTTGAATGAAAATACCGGAGCTATACCAATAGCTCTTGTTGAGGAGTTGAGCATGAGTCGGTGTGTAGCGAGTAAGGTCGACTCCGAGGTTTGTAGCCAAAAGACTAACCAAGTTACCACACCAAACTTCCTTGGACTTGGTTGATTTCTCTATGTAGTAGAGCCATTCATACCCCAAATTCAAAGGGTCGGGCTCCTCGAAAAGGATGGTGCGGAGACAAGCAACTTCCGTCCTTGTTGGCCTGTTCAGCTCTCTCTTCAGCCAAAATGTAGCGGCTAGGACTCGGAGAATGATTCTGAATATGGGGTTGATGATGCTTGCCCCAGATAATGCTGATGTGGAGGATTGGTCCTCTCCAGTGATATAGCTCCAAGTCCGAGTCACCTTGTAGTCTTTCAGGCTGTAATCTATAGAAGGATTTGGGAGCTCCAGGATAGCGTTGAACTCCGCCATGGTATACTCTCGGCTCACATTACCGAGCCTAAACCGGATGCGTCCCGCCGAATTCTTCGACGGAAAACTAGTCTCTAGAGTGGCCAAAAACTCGGATGTGAGGGCCGGAAAGTGTGGTACCGTCTCCTTCTTCAGCAAGAGGCACACCGAGAATAGCAAAGGCCTCCTTGACATCCGTGTAAATCCCCATGGCCTTAGCACTTGTCTTTGAGAACCACCGAGTGTTCTGGTCCTTGTCTAGGATTGCTCTATATCGGTCTGCTTGCCCTTGAGTGTGCAAGATCACATTGTCCATGCGAGGTGGAGATGGGGACCTCTGGTTCCTTCTCTTCTTCTAAGCTCGGGTAGCGGGTCTGCTGGAACTTGCCATGTGATCTACAAAACAATCATGATTTTCCAAGATAAGATCCACTCAAGTTAAGTTAGGCAAGAGACCCCATACTTGGTCTCGAAATAATCCTCGGAATTATTCGTTAACTACCCAATTAGGTCGTTTACGATTCTGGACTGGGTATTGATCTCTGAGGATATGCAGGGTCGTTAACGAGCCTGGGTGGGTCGTTAACGAGCTGCCGAGAGCCAGTTCGCAGAATTCCGAATCTTTCAACTTTAAGAAATCAAACCAAAATCAAGCATGCAATCCTCTATACTCCTTCACTAGGCACACAATCGGATATATGTACCCCATACTTGCTCAATTACCCATCCCGAGCATGCTAAATTTACCCGAAATTTTGACATGCAAAGTTTGTATCTTAATACTAGAACAAGAAAAATTCATGCTTTTCAAAACCAACTTTTTCACAACGAGATATCTAACATGAATATCCTTCCCTAGGCCAAGAACTACTAAGCATAATCAAAATTTCATGAGCAAAATCCAATCATATCAACCAATCCTCTCTATGAACTCAATTCAAGATATGAAATTTCTACCCTAAAAAAAACATGAATCATGCAATTTCGAGTTAGGGATTAGAAATCATACCGCAGAATCGAGAAATTGAAGAACAAGAGGTCGGAATTGGGTGGTTAACGAGCTCGGATCTCGTCGGTGAGAAGAATGGGTTTCCGAGCTTCGGTAACGACGGCTTCTCGGTGGTCGGTGAGGCGAAGGATTCCGATCGGTGGTGTGGAGATTCGGTGGAGGTTTTGAGGGTTTTGGGGTTTTAGAGATTTGTGGGTAGAATTTTTTAGGGTTAGAGGGTTTAAATAGGAGAGGGTAGGGATAGGAAGAGGTAGAAGGGGGCGGCGGCAAGGGGTAGAAAAAGATAGATTTAGGTTAAAAAAAACTTACCTACCCGTTTTGCCGAATCGGGTCATCGAACCGGGTCGTTAACGACCCTGGATGGGTCATTAACGAGCCACCGTAGCCTCTTGGAGTGATTTTCGAGCCCTTCTCCTGTAACTTGTTAGCTCTAAATTTATCCTGATTTCTATCCTAAAAAGAACTCAAAAGAAAGCTAGGAAAAAGAATCTAAAAAGAAAAGAAAAGAAAAGAAAACTAATTCTATACTAAAAAGCGGGTTGCCTCCCGTAAGCGCTATTTTTAACGTCGTCAGCCCGACGTACTCACCTGACTTCAAGGTGGCTCTTTTGTAGCGATGTTGGGGTCTTGAGGTACCCCATACTTAGCTTTGCAGCTTTTATGTGCTTGAGTTACTAAATTAGGTCCCTTTTCTTCTATCAATATGCTCGGTATTCCTACATGATGGTTAGTGAAATCCGAAAACCAAGGTGGTTTGGACTCCTCTGTAGTGCATATGATGGGGCATGGTGTAGGAACAAAAGATAAAGAATAGTCATGACCATCTTTAGCGGATTCATAGTTAGAGTACTTACTGTGGTTGTATTCTTGCACGTGGGACTTGGTAGTCGGCCAATGTGGTTTGGTAGGGACTCGTATGAAACTTTCTCCTGTTTTGGTATTTGAGGGAGGCTCGGTAGGGCCAGCTATGTCGAGTTCTGGTTGAGTCAACTCGATTTGTGCGACCACAGTTGGGTCGTTGGCATTCTGATCCAAGCTGAATTCCACTCGTTCCTCTCCAATATCAAAAGTGAGAAGTCCTTTCCGCACATCGACTCTTGCACCTATTGTGGCTAATAATGGTCTGCCGAGAATTATGGGGACATGAGGGTCTTCAGGCATATCGAGGATGATGAAATCATTCGGTATAAATAATTTCCCGACTTGAATAGGATAGTCGTCCACGACTCCTGTGGCTTTGACACATGATCCATCTGCCATGTACAGATTCATATCTACCGGCTCTAGTGGTCCCATATTAGCTTTGGACCAGATCGAGAGAGGGAGTAAACTAGCACTGGCTCCCAGATCACATAAAGCTTTGAACTTGTGGTCGCCTATGTCGATCGTTATTGCAAATCTCCCTGGATCTCCTAGCTTTTCCGGTAAAGCTATAGATCTGACTTCATCCTGTAGCTCAGTAATGGATCTTTTCCTGCTAAGAATATCTTTCAAGAATTTTGTGTAAGCCGGCATTTCGCTTAGGGCCTCAGCGAATGGGATGGAAATATTAATGCCCTGAAGAATCTTTACGAAACGCTTGAACTTACTCTCAGTAGAGTCCATAGATTTCTTAGTGGGAAATGGAAGAGATTTCACCATCCTCGGAACCAAGTTAGGCTCGAGGGGTGGTGCTACCGGGTCGACACTAGGGTCGTCAGGTATGCTCGGCGGGTCGTTACCGACCCTGCTAGGGTCGTTAACTGCCCTGGAATTGAGAGGAAGGCTTGGATTAGAAAAATTACCTGGGGTAGGGTCATTAGGTACCCTCGGAGCCTCGTCATCACGGTTCACTGGTTCGGTAATTGCCCTCATTGGCTCGTTACCGAGGGTAACCGTGGTGTCCTCTTCTTTCTTATCCTCAGCTTGGACTCGCTCCGGTAATGTCTTTCCGCTCCTAAGGTGTACTGCTGCTATTTGTCCTTTAGGGTTTTCTTCAGAACGGCCCGGAAGTTGCCCTTGTGGTCTCGGAATCTGTGCAGCAAGGTTCCCTAGTTGGGAATCTACATTCCTCTTCCATACATCGAACTCTCCCCATCTTTTATTCTGGTGGTTAAGGTTAGCTTGAACTTCATTGACCTTGTTGTGTACCCCATTGATGCTTTCCTGTAACCCTTGTACCCAAGATGGTGGCTCCTGATGGCTTGGAGGTCGATAAGGTGCAGGTCGTCTATCTGGTGGAGGCGCTGCATAGCTTGGATTTGGATTCTGATTGTCCCACGTCTGATAGTTATTTGACCTGTCAAAATTGCTAGGCTGGTTCCTGTATGGTCCTCTCATGTAATTCATTTCAGAAATTGTCTCAGCGGCTCTTACCTGCTCTATGTTAGTGCAAGCAGAAGTACTATGGGCAGAAGAACCACACTCTTGACAAGATTGAGAAGATTTCAGAAAACTTACCTGCTTCTTCAGGCGGTTGACCTCGTCTTGTAGAAACTGATTTTTGACGTCTGGGTCAACATCTTCTCGGTTAGGCACATAGAGACGTTTCTGAGGCTGGGGGGTCTGCTGGGTTCCATACATGGCATCATAATTGGACAGCTTATCCAGCAATTCCCATGCAGCCGTAGGATCCATCTCTATAAAACCGCACGCTGTATGCATGTTAATGCGGTTCTTGGTCTCTGCGTTGATACCCTGGAAAAAGATTTCTTGCAGAACATATAAAGGTTGCCCATGAGTGGGGCACTGTCTAAGCATCTCTTTGAATCTTTCCCATGTTTCAACAAAGGTTTCATTAGGCAGCTGGTGATAGGAGGTGATGCGTTTCCTCAACTCCGTTGTCTTGGCAGGCGGGAAGAATTTTGTAAGAAATTGGTCATACAAGTTCTTCCAAGTCCTGATAGACTTAGGAGGTAGGCTCTCCAACCAGCTCAGGGCCTTTCCAGTTAGAGACCACCTGAAAGCTTTTAACAGAACATATTCAAGTGAGACACCTTCAGCAGCTATGGTGTCACATAAATCAAGAAAATTTCTAATATGCTCCATAGGGCACTCAGTATGTTTCCCTTCAAACTGAGCCCGTTTAATTAAGGATATAAATTGAGACTTGATCTCAAAGGTTTTCTCTATCTCCGGAAGCACGATTAGGGACTTTGGCACCCTCAGTTCTGGATGCATATATTGTTTGGCATTCCTCGGATAGGCATTCAGCTCTTCTTGTAGACCAGCGTTGGTAGCTCGTTGACGCTCAGCCTCGGCAGCAGCGCCTTCCTTCTCGGTTTTCAACGCCTCCATCTGGTTGTGGAGGATCTCCAACTGACGAGCCATCTCTTCAGGTGTGGCCATGGCTCGGTTCTCTCGGCGTCGACGGTGCAGGGAACGTTCAGGTTCTGAGTAATAACCAGCGTTGTCAAACTCAAGCCTTCGACGTCCTACCGGCATGCGCTGAGAAAACAGACAAAGAAAACAAAAATTAAAACAAAAAACGGGGTCGGGCTATTCCCGAACCCACAGATAAACAAACAAACTCGTTGCTTCCCCGGCAACGGCGCCAATTTGTTGACGGGCCTTCACTCAGGACAACAAATAAATTTATAGTCAAGACCTCGCTGAGTATAGGGGAGTCAGGATCGTTCCATGAGAAGCAAGGTTGTTTGTCTATCGACTACTAAAAATTAAACAAAAGCAATCAAAACACTCACAAGCAGCCTCGTTAACGTCGTTGTCAGGGTCGTTAACGAACCACCGTAAACAAAAAGACTCAAACTAACGACCTAAACCAGTTTGGTACCGAGGCTAGGAACTCAGTAACGAATATCTCTTAAGAAAATTCAAATAAAAACAAAGATCTAGGACTAGGGACACCACAACATAATCATGCATATAAACTCGTAAGAAGATGAGATCATGCCTTTAAACAGATAAATTAATCAACTTTCGTTGAATATCAAGTAAATTAACCTACTTTCGTAACCCAATTCACTCAATTGCTTGTTTTGGATCTAAAGCTTGGAACTTTCGTATTCAAACAATGTCAACCTTCAAGTTACCAACTTTCTCTTTCAATCAAGTCAACAACTTAAATTACCTCGACTTTCACCTTGGTATAAACACAACAAACAATCTCAATAATGGATAAAAGGCATTCAACACACAATCTTACTCACCAAACATGCATAACTATGTCGGGCTTAACCCCGACCCTAGAAAAAAAGACTACTCACTAATCATAACTACGAAACAAATAAATTCAACAAAAGAAATCATAGAAAACAAATCACTACTCAAATTAATAAGAAAAATATCGTCTTACAGAAATTCAGAAGAAACCGAAAAACATACAAAGCACCGAACCAAAATAACGATTAACGAACCCGGTAACTCTCGTCCACCGAGCCTCGATCTCGATTCCGATCCTCTCTCTTCTCTCTCGGCTCTTCCTCCTCTCTTCGTCGATCTCTCTCTAAAAATCTCCCCCCTTCTAGGCTAAACAAGAGGGTTATTTATACTGATAAAGCTAGAAAGAAATACGGCTAAAAGATAAAAACTTTCCTAAAAAGATAGAAATAAAATCCTAAAAAGATAGAAATAAAATCTAAAAAGATAACAAGACCTAAAATACATAATATAATAACCCTAAAATCATAAAAAGATACTCTACCGACACGGAAATAAATTCCCGCATAGGATCGGTGAGTCACAAAGTCAACTCTCGAAATCTCTATCTCGTGGCTTCGTTAACGAGCCCTTGCAGCCTCGTTAACGAGCCTGGGCTTGGTTTCTTCCACACTTCATCTCATAAAACTCGAACTCCGACTTCTTCAATCTTGTATTCCTCTGTCTTTCACTGTAGCGCTCCAAATTCAGCTCCATATAGCACCTTTTCCTTGCTAAAACCTACAAAAATACACAGAATAGAGTAGCTTCCATACTTTTCATAAAAATATGCAAAACTATCCAAAAACACATAAAACTAATCCTAAACTATCAAAACTAAGCCTAATAAACTAAGAAAATATACTAAAAACTATACTAAAAATACGAACATCAACAAGATTAGAAATGATGCTATCAGGAACAAGGTAGGGGTGGCCAGCTTAGGGGACAAGCTACGAGAGACTCGACTCCGCTGGTTTGGGCATGTACAGAGGAGGGGCCCTGGAGAGCCGGTCCGAAGGTGTGAAAGTTTGGCTTTGGAGGACTTTCATAGAGGTAGAGGGTGACCAAAGAAGTGCTGGAAGGACAACATTAAGCAGGATACTAAACTGTTGGGAATCTCAGTAGATCTGGCAAGGTGCAGGGATGACTGGAGAGAGAGGATCAGAGTACTAGACAGCTAGTCGAATTTTCAGAGGGCAGGATCCCACGCTTCACCGGGGCGTGTTTGTTTGTGCTTCTGTTTGTTACTTTCATCCCTTTCGTGCTTTGTGCCTCCTTTCTTGTTTTGTGTTTTTGTTTTTTTGGGGCTAACTTTCTGGGTTTAAGCAGTTTGGGCTCTACACGGGTTTTTTTGGACGTACCCCCTTCCCTTGGGCAGAGGTACCTCTATCTTGACCCCCCAGATTTCGCTGTAGCGAAACCTCACTGGGTCAATGTTGTTGTTGTTGTTGTTGTTGAAATATTCCTAGCCTTAACTTCACAAACAGCGTCATACATTCCCCTGGCCTGAGCCTAAATGACGTTCCAGTGTTCATTTGCCTTAGCATTCATTGTGATCACTCTTCTGCAATGGTCTCTAATAATATTTCCCGTCGTTGCTATCCCATTACTCTTTTTTATCCATCAAAATTAATTTTTGCAAAACCCTGAGCTGGTTTAGTCCATTTCTTCTTTTTTCCATTTTTCTTTTTTATTGTTCCAACTTTAGTAGAAAAATTTTTGTGTCTATTATCTATCGTTTGTGCTTTAGTCCACAAATTTATCTGTGATTTTATAAATTCGTCTATATTTCTTGCAGTTCCTTCAATTGGTTGATTGAACGTAGTTCTATTTTTATAGTACCATACACTACACCAGGCAATAGTTAGCTTCGTGAATAATGACTCATTCAATTGTTCTTTTTGTCTATGTATAATTGTCATTATGGAGTCATTATTTGGCCCAAGTTGCATAATTATCCAAGTCTTTTGCTTTGATATAAAGGGAAAATAAATAAGGTATTGATTCAAATGAAAATAACCCAAATTAAAAATGAATCTCGATCATCCATTAAAAAAATTAAAAAAAATGTTTTCTTTTAGTTCTAATTTTTTTAAGTCTTTTGACATATGTAGAATAATATAGTTCAAGTTTGAACATATGATCATAAAACATGAACATACAATACTAATATGTGTACTTATATTATATGTGAACGTATGTTAAATTTTCTAAAGCTAAAAAGTGATTATATGTGAACTGTCATTGTAATAATGTGAATGTTGAGAGGGTTCCTTAACAACAAATAAATTTATAATCAAGACCTCGTTGTGTATAGCGAAGTCAGGTTCGTCCACGGGAGAAAGTCAATATCAAGTTTTGTTCTTACTTAGAGCGCAAGTAATCAACAAAGTTAGGGTTTTTATCAAGAGAGAGAAAATCTAAGGTTTGGTATCCCCACAACAATAATTATGCATGCAAACGCTAATGAAACATAAGGATCATGCTTTTATCACATAAAGTTGTCAACTTTCGTCAAGTAAGCAAGTAAATCAATCAACTTTCCTAAATTAATAAACTTATTATCTATCTCTTCTACTTCAACTAGGATTAATCCACTTTCGCTTCAAAACCTTAATTGACTATTCTGAGTCAAGGTTTCTGCTTTCGCTTCAACTATGTATGAGAAATTCCTATCAACTTTCGTTTCAAGGATTAAGAACAAGAGAATAGATTCACACAATAAAAACAATCACAGCGTGATCAAAGGCAATCATACATAACTATTGTTGGGTTTAACCCCAACCTTAGAGAGAGAGAGAGAGAGAGAGAGAGAGAGAGAGAGACTACTCACACAAATCATAATTAAAACAAAGCAATTGAAGTAATAAAGAAAGACTTACAAACTGAATTCAAAACAAAACTTGTCTTCCAAGCAATCCTCAAACTCGTCCTCTCTTCTTTCCTCGCGCCCCCTCTACTCCGTACTCTATCTAACTTGAATGATTCATTCCCAAAACTTAAACTAAGACAAGAGTATTTATAGAGAAAACTAAAGCTATCTATAAGGAAATAAATTTTATAAAAGATATATCCCTTTAAACTATCTAATAATATAAAGATATGGGATAAAAAGTCTTTTAATTGCGCCGACATTGTTGTTCGCTAACGACCTTGAATGCCTCGGTATCGACCCATCAGGGTCGTTACAACTCAGATTTGTTGAACTTTTCCACCTTTGCTGAACACCTGTTCACAGACCTTGTTGACCTCGGTATCGACCCCCTGTAGTGTGAAAACTGGCTCGTTATTGCTTCGGTAGAGGGATCATTAGCCTTCGTTCTTGCTTTGATACTTCTTCCTTCGGTTCGGTGACGGGTCTCTAGACTTCTCTCATGGCTTGAAACTTGATCTTTACTTCATCCCATAAGTGCTCTCCTTCAGTTTCTCATCTTCTCCTAAGATATGCTCAAAACAGCTCCAAAACCTATAAAAAACAGCACCAAAGCTTATGTAGAGTCCATATCTTAAGGAAATACGAAAACCTACACAAACGAATAAAAACAAAACACAAAACCAAAGAAAAAGACTCAAACACAATAAAAACACTCCCTAAAAACATAACTAAAAAGGAGGATATCAGTGAACATATGCATAAAATATATGAATATAATGTAAAACATTAAGCGTCATGTTTTTGACAAAAACAAACGGAAAAAATCGATTTTTATATTTTTTTCGAATTCTTTTCAAATCTTTAAAGCATTTTGACGTTTGTATGATGTTTTAATCGAAAACGAACATATATGAACACACTTGCAATATTTATGACCGTATTATAAAATCTCTGAACTGTTAAAGTGATAATATGTGAGCATGTCTTATAATAGTGTGAGCATATGCATAAATATGTAAATATAATGTAAAAGGTCATGATTTTGGCATAAACAAGCAAAAAAATAAAATAAAAATTTAAATATTTTTCGTCAAAATTGAGATTTTGCTCTTATCTTTTTTTTAATCTTAGAAGTCTGGTGCACAGTGAAATAGTTAAAGCTAGATAGGCACGAGATGACTCACCATGGATGGGTGGGGAAGCATAAATTGCTTCCAAGTTAGAGCGAAAATAGGAGGCATGTCAATGAATGATGATGATTGAGGAAATGGAGTTACATGGGTGTCGATACTTGGATGCATATTGAGAAGTTCTCCCACCAAATCAGTGAAACATGGTTAATAAATGATTAGTGAATATATACTTGGGAGACAGATGGTGGGTGACTAGTCGATTCAGGCACCAGAGAAAGTGCGGAGAACATGTGTTATGGACTAGAGAGGAAACTGTTCAAGGTACTTGAAGATTAGTGGAGTTTGCATAGCAGTTAGTGTTCTACAGTTAAGTGAGCTCCTTATGAGGCTTGTATAGGTGGAGAGGCAAGACACCTCTACGCTGAGACGATCTATCAAATATGCTAGGAGAGATGCCTCACATGATTCAAGAGACTGTTAGGAGGGTAGATTTGATTTGTGAGCACATGTTAGCTGCGCAGAGCTAACAGAAGTCTTATGAGGATAAGAGACGACGATCTTTAGAATTCGAGATAAGTGCACATGTATGGCGGAGAGTGTCACCGACTTGCGGGATCGAGAGGTTGGAGTGAAACGGAAGCTTGGTCCCCAATATATGATAATGTTTGAGATTTTGGAGAGAGTGGGCAAGGTAGCCTACAAGTTAGCTCTGCCACAAACTTTGGACGGAGTTCATCCCGTTTTCCATGTTTTGCAGCTGAGACAGTATGTCCTGAACCCGAGTCATAGACTCAACTATGATGAGTTGGAGGTGGAACCAAATCACACTTTTCGAGAGCAGCAATTTAAGATTCTGGATCAACGAATGAAGAAGTTGTGGAATAAGAAAATTTATGTGGTGTTGATTTAGAGGACCCGATGAGGAGGCCACTTGGGAGACCGAATTTAGGATAAGCAAGATTTATCCGGAGCTCTACCTGGGTTTAGCATATGCGATTCAGGGGAGGGTAGTAGTTAGTGAGGGTGTAGGTTGATGTTTGCTGGTGTGACTATCTATTTCTCCAGAATTGAATGTTTCATTCTTTCTACCAAAAAAACTCTTGTTTCATTCATAGTTAAATCTTTTGGATTCAAGTAAGTTGTGAGATTTGATTTATGTTTTATTCCTTTGATGAGATCAATTCCTCTTGCGCTTGATTGACATTGAATGTTGTTGATTTCTACTTGATTGATCAAATTGTTGAGATTAACTACACTTTGTTGCTAAGACCTAGGTTTTCTCATTGAAATGCCTAATCTTTGTAACGAACTCATTGTTTTAGGACCCATTGGACTAAAATAATTAAAAAAGAGAATTGATTACATGCTAATTGTTTAACTCGTTGTGAACTATTTGTATGTATCATGCTTATCCTTGTTCTTACTGCTAATATCAAATTAATTCATGATCATTTCATATTTGTTTGGTATTAAGTATTTGCATGACTCGTTGGTTTGTTTATTATATCAAATTAGGATATGAATAGTCTTAAGAAAGGAAATACTTGTTAAGAATCAATGATCAACAAATTGAATGATCAAAGTGGATGCTCGTGAATGAAATTGTATTCCCACTTGATAAAATGAATCTGTTTACTTGCTTGTTATACTACTTTGTTTTATTAGAGTTAGAATACATACCAAAATTCTCCATGTTTACTTCTCTAGTTGATAAAGATATTGACCTGGGAATACAAGATTCTCTTAGGTTCGACCCCGACTTACTAGCTATATTGTAGTTGAGTAATAGAATTTATCTTTAATTAATTAAGCTCGACGATTTTAAGTTTGTCACTATTTCTCTTTGGCTGCAAAAGATGGAGATTCAATTGGATTGTCTACCAATGATACTCAAATTAGAATATGGTGATCTTCCAAAGTCTGCTTTGTGTGGTGTTGAGAAATAAACCCATTCCCACATCTAAAATCTAAAGATTAATTAGCCTAGCATATATACTCTTAGATTACTGCTTCTATTACCAATTGGTTTTAGGATGGAACCCCCCCCCCTCCCCGAGCTTATGTGCTAGGCCCATCCGCGCTTGTGCGCACGAACCCAACACGTCCCTGATATTTTCACATGGTATTAGAGCCTTGTTCTCTCAGCCACCCTTCACGCTGTCACATCAATCTAATTTCCGGTAGCCTTTCTCGCACCACATCAGTGACATAAAAAAATTTTAACCGCCCTTCGTGCCGCCACATCAATCGCCCTTGTGCTAGTACATCTACTCTGTCACCCTTGGTCTTGGGCCCATTATCAATCTTCCTTACCCATGTCCAAGTGTCAATTAGCTAATCCAGTTACACTTGAGGGGACTTATTGAAAAATAAACCTCGCACTTCCCAAATCTAAAGAAAAATTATAACCTTCAGATATTTTGGCATTGTCATTGGAATCTCTCCTTTTTTCATAGATTATCATTTTTATTTTCGTTTGAGCTATATAACATTTTATTGAACGACTTGGTTTTGAGCTAATTTGATTGGGACTTGCATAAAAAAATAGAGCACCTACTTGTCAATCATCAACCACTTTATATACACATGATTTATTTGATCTATTCCAACTTATTATTATAAATCTCATCCAAATTGAAATCTTGACGAAAAAATTCAAATCAATTTCATGTATTTTTTGATCAAAATAGGGCTAGTAATTATTCACGAGTGATCGATTTTTCCATTAATCCATCCAAAATAAACGAGTGAAAATCCAAATAAAGCGGGTGATGGGTGGATTGGGTCACAAGTAAAATGAGTGATGAGTTAGATATGGATGTATATTTGTCACCAAAAATAACCTGACCCATCACCCACCCACCACCCAACCCATCACTTGTTTCACTCAAATCACCCACTCATGGTCGTAGACTAGTCATGGCCAACCGTGCGGGCCGGGCCGGCTCGCATATTTTGGGGAGAAAAGCCCGGCCCGGCCAGCCCGCGGGCCAGTCGGGCCAAACCCACCTGAGTCTAGTGTCGGGCCCTGGTCGAGGATATTAGCCCGGCCCAGACGGGCTGGTCAACGGGCCTTTATCCCGGACCAGCCCGGCCTGGTTCGGTGGGCAACGACTCTTTTAAAAGAGCTGTTGAGAATGGAGTCGTTGGCTCTTTGAAAAATAAAAAAAATTAAGTAGTAACAACTACTTTGATTAAAAAAAATAAAAATTATTCTACCCCTCTCCTATTCTAATCTTCTATAAATACCACTCAATCTTCAACTTTTTTCTTCCCACAATTTTCTTAACTCTCTCAATCTCTCATACTTGCTTATTCTACTACAATCTACAAAGTTTGTTATTGTGTTAGTCTTATTGTACTTGCTTTGCTTTGATTTTTCTTAATCTCTCTATACACTTACAAAAAAAAGTCTTAATTTTCAAAAACAAATTTAGCTTATTTACATGTATTTCGGATTTAATTATTCTACCCCTCATCTACGACTCGTAGATGAGGGGGTGCAAAGAGCCCTATTACATAGAGCCCCCTCCCCATCTTGAATATTAGATAATACATTAAAACTCATTTTTTTGATAAGGAAAGAAATTAGGGTAGCCGCTAACAGGCTAACGACTTCCCTAGAGTATCCTGAAGGATGAGGTTCTGGAGAACCGGATCAACTGTAAGATGGAGTGAGGGACAGAGGAGACACGACGATACGATACAACAATGTAGTCCGCCACTGAATTGCACTCCCGAGTAATAGAACATAAAATCGTTTTCGTTCAAGTGGATTATGCCCCCTTGTTTGTCCACACTCTTTCCATGAAGTCTAGTATTCAACACTTTTTAAAAGCAAATATTGTCGTTGTTTTTCAAAACTAAAATTGTAAGTTCCTCATGTAATATGAATTAATTATTTTACATGTAATTAATTTTCATTATTTATTTATTTATATTCATCCTAGTATTAAAATTGTAAATACCTCATGTTATATCTCATTATATTATTTTATTTTTATTTTTTTGAATATATAAAATTTTCGTACGGGGCCTAAAATACACGGGATGGCCCCGACCCACTTAACCTATTTTAAATGCTAGTTATCCTGGTATATTTTGAAGACGTTCTCATATTTTGAAGAAAAATTTTCAAACATCTTATTAAAATTTTATGATGTATTTTTGTCTGCTTTTTAATATTGCTTTTAGAATTATGGATTTACATTTCCATTTACTTTGTATATTGATAATTGACTTATTGAATCGTTAGTATGTTTTTTATATATTGAATTAGGCTCAATAACCGAAAACCACCCTTATAATATGTCATATTACACTTAATCGCCCATATGATATAAAATTATTGAAAACCACCCTTATTATAAATAATGTTAGCAATTCACCACCCCATCTAGGGGTGTCCAAACCCGGTTAACCGAGATTTCGGTTAACCGAAGTTCGGTTAACCATGATTTCAGTTAGTTAAAATCATGAACCGAAACCGAACCGTGAATCTCGGTTAACCGAAGTTCGGTTAAACAATTTTTCGGTTCGGTTTTCTCAGTTAACCGATAACCGTTTTGTTGAAACCCGATATAATACGCGCTATAAACGGGAATTAAATAAATACTAACTCTCGGAATTCGTACAACCGAACGGTTTTCGTACGTGGATTATTCCTCCTCCCCACCCCTCATCCGGTTGTTTTTGTGCTCTTTACGAATAAAGCCTTTAGACTTTATACCGTTTATAGCGCGATCTCTCTCGGAGATCAAACACGTCGAGCTTTGACAAACGAGATAGTTCTCGAGCCAGAGGGGATTTTCGACCCCTTTCTTATTCCACATCCCTCTTTATATATATATATATAGTAAATGGGAGCTACTTGCTTATGTTTAATTATATCGATGTGGGAGAGCTTTCACTGGATTGGATTGTTGCTGATCTTTGCCACATGAATCTCGAGAGTAGGCAAACGAAAACTTAGCCCTTAAGACTATGTCGTGCCAAGCTTCTATTGGACCCAAACAAAAGCTCCTCTATTCACATTTGATTTTGTTGACTTTGTGTGCTAGGTGCCGCTTTGAATAAACTGATATCTATCTATGGGAATTGGCACTTGCTAGAAAGGGGGTGCCGCACATTCAACACCTATTTATATGAATGGGCCAAATTCATTCTGTAGTTTTGTTAATGGCCCAAGCTACATGGCCGGCCCACTTATATTATCATATGCGTGCCATCGTGCTTGTTGTCTATCCATGCAAACTTAACCATGCAATATGCTATGCTTTTAGACGCGTATACATACGCGGTATGTTTATCTTTTTTCTTCTTTTTTATATATGCTAATTACCCTTTGATTATTTAGTGGTTATTTCGCGCACCATCACGTTTATGTAATTTTACCTTAAATAATTAAGACTAAAATAATAAAATTTGAATAAAAAAATAATCAAGGAAGACTTTTATTTTAAATATGTACTTATATCATATTGTTTTGCTTGTTGTAAGCAAATATCGAGAGTATATACTATATTGCGTGGGATCAAACATTGTATGTATATGAGAATTGGAAAAATAGTGTGTACATTGTTAAAATTGAATATGGAAAGACGCAAACTAGATTAAGGCCTTGAAGATTATAGACTTTAATCACTAAATAAATTAAATATAACTAATATTTGAATAAAATATTAATATTTTTTCGGTTTTTCGGTTAACCGTTATATGTAAAGTCGTAAACCGAAACCGAACCGAAAAACCGAAAATATTTTCGGTTCGGTTAACCAAACCGAAATTTTAAAAAAGTCGGTTTGGTTAACCTAAAAATTAATCGGTTTTCGGTTTTATGGTTCGGTTTTTCGGTTTCGGTTTTTCGGTTTCGGTTTTTTATGGACACCCCTAACCCCATCCCAATCTACCGTCAACAGACTGTTAAATCCCGTGTAATACTACTAATTATTTGGATTTTTATTCTAAAAAATATAAAACACAAAAGATAAAATAAAAATAATCTCTTCCCATTCCCTTGCTTCATTCTCCATGGATCTATTTTCATCTCTTTCTTTCTGCTTCTCTTCTAATGGCGTTCAAGCTCTGTGAAATCTCTCCCGGAGACACTGTTCTTGATGACGACACTTGCTCCTAAGAAGCCTAAATGCGAGTACGATTTTTTTTCTAGTGAGAATTGTCAAAGTAGGGGTGGTGTCGAGGGTGGCTGAAAATTTTGCTGAAGATGAATATAGGGCGAAGAATAAGAGCGCCAACAATGTTAATGGTGAGTTCCCGTATTAGATAAAAGTATAAAACACCAGAGAAAACACAAATTGAACCAGCAAAATACTAATTCGGACAACAAGTGACAAAATTTAAGCACTAAATACACCAAATTCATCTTAATTTAAGTTAAATTCTTTGAATTGTAAGCTAGGGTTTTCGGTCTAGAAAATCAAATTTGTGCTTTTAACAAACTCACACCAAGTTTCAAACTGAAACTCCAACCTTACCTTTCGCCATTATTGTTGGAGTCTAACCCAGATCCACAAGCTTGGCCGTCGCCGGAGCCTTGAGCTTGAAGTCGAAGACAAAGTGGCGACGCCAGGTGGGTGTAAAAGGGAGCCACTAAGCCATCATTCCTCTTCATATACCCCTTATGATCTAATTGAGCTTTTAATTGCAAATATTGTGAATACAATGGTGGGGGGTTAACGGGAAGAGTGGTGGTCGCAACAGGGGAGAGCTAACGAAGGAGGAGGAGCGGGGGAGATGACGGAAGAAAGAGGGTTTTTTTTTAATTTTCTTAATCAATTTTTATTATTATTTAGATATAAGAATAAAGTAATAAAAAATCAATTTCACTTATTTTTAACGGAATTGGACGGAAAAATTTGGGAGGGTAGTTGTCTAGTAACGGAAATAGAAATATAGGTGGTTTTCGATAATTTTATATGATACGGGTGGTTATCAACAATATCCCTTGTTATATGGGTGGTTTTCGGTTAATTGATCCTAGTAGTAAATGATCCCTTATAAATAATGAAAAAATAATACAATGGTTATACGGTGAACATGTCACCCTTATAACTAACATGTGACAAGTGGTTTGGGTGATGGATAGAATATTTACAGATAACAGGTGGGTCGAGTGGGGTATTTTTAATTGCGGGTCGGGTGGTAAAAGTGCTCCACCCACCCATAACCCAACGAAAATTGTTTGGATGACCCAGTGGGTAATGACCCATTACTTTTAATAGTAAGTACAAGTGAGAGAGTGTATTTAATTAGATTTGCTTTTTACAAATTTCTAAAATTTTGTTTCTCACACTAGTTCCTTTCCTGTAGGTTTGATATAATGCTTTTGAGGTTTGGATGTAAATGGGTTATGTGCTAAACTGCTAATACATGAACTCCTCTTAACATTTAAACTCTTAACATTTAAAAAAGTATATTTGCCCAATTTTCTATCTATCACTACTAGAATATTACGATTTATCTGACGGAGAAGTGGGTATTATAAGCAATCTTACGTAAAACTAATAACGCAAATCAATTAACGCATAACTTTAGATTTATACTTAGTATGTATTCCCGTATCTTGTACGGGTTTTCTTAAATAAAATATTAATAATAAAATATTTTCAAATATATTTATTATCCGAGACAACTAATCATGTAAATGCTTAAATATAAATTTTTGTTATAATCTGCGTAAAAAAATAACGCAATTATTATATAACTAAAAGATCTTTTCATATAAGGTAACAAATGATTTTTTTAAATTAAAAAGATGGTGTGATCCAATCTAAAAGTGGCATGTGTCGTTTAATAATTTTTTTAACCTCCACTTTAGGTTATAACTAGTTGTACCCGTCGTGCCCTAAACGACTATTGTCCATAATATGTATAAAAATTATTTTGTTTTTAAAATCAAATAAAACCAATTAAATCTAGATTAATAAGTTTAAATTTGAGAATAAACATAGATTATTAAAATAAAAAATCTACACTCCTCATTTTCCTTGACAATATTTCATAAGTATGTTTAATTTAAAAAAAGGAGATAAATATGAATAAAATAAAACAAAAAAGATATATTTTCAAAATATGGAAAAGATAAGATTTTAAAAGATATCTTTCAATAAATCTATGATATTAAATCTTATATTATCTATATTAAAAATTTATAAATATATATCATTAATTTTTTATTGTAAAAGAAAATCTATAAATATCTATAAAGAAATCCGCGAAAAGATATCATGATAAAAGATAAAAGATATTTATACTTATTTTTTAAATAACTATAAAGACATTTGTCAAAAGATATCATTTTTTTTTTATATTTTGTGAAGATATATATATATATATTTGAAAAATTAAAATATACTAAATAAGAATTGATTTGATGATAAAGATAGATTTAAATAGATAAAATGGAATTTAATAGGAAAAAGTTGAAATAATAGTGTAATTTTGATAATTAAATAGCTCTATTAAAAATTGATAAATTGAATTAATAAATTTTATATTCTTATGTTATGAAAGAATATAAATAAAATTTTCAAAAATTACGAAAAATGTACAATATTGAATTTATTAAGTTAAAAAAAAGCTGAAAAATTAAATTTGAGAAAATTGGCTACATAGGCATCTATAAAAATTACTAAATTATTTTTTTCGAATATAAAATTACTATTTGAGAGATGTTACATTTTTAGGATAAAACTAATGATTTAACCTTTTCTATTACAAAATTATTATATTATAATTTTTGTAATTAAATAACTTTATTAGAAAGAATAGTAAATTAAATTAAGAAATTTCATATTCTTATGTTAATAAATAATACAAATTAAAAAATTAAAATTACGAAAAATTAATAAAAAATAATTCTTTTATGGTCTTATCTTATAAGAATAAAAAATTACATAAAAATCATTTCTATTAGCATAAATGATAAGATAGAAATATTTCCTTATGTATATTTACTTTACATATAATAAGATAAGATTGTAGTATTCAATTTGTAATATTTTTCTATTTATATTGATTATCTATATTTACTTTACATATAATAAGATAAGATTGTTGTCATCAATTTGTAATATATTTCTATCTATTTTGTTCAAGTTATTACAAATAAACTTAAAATGTTATTTTTGATATATTTTTAATATCTCTATTTTAAATAGCTATTTTAATATAGGGTGATGTGATACAATGTGGTGATAGATATATTTTATCTTTATTTAAATATATTAATTATTTAAAATTACACTTAATCTATATTTCAAATATATTATGATTTATATGGCTATTTTTATTTCAAATATATATATGTGATCACATGTACATATTTTTTTAAAATTATATTTTATAAATATAATAAATATACTTCCCTTTTTTATCTATATTAGTCAAATATATTAATATTAGTCGTCAATTTGTAATATTTTTCTATCTATATTGTTCAAATTATTACAAATAAAAAAAGGTATTTTTGATATATTTTTAATATTTCTATCTAAAAAAGATATTTTAATATAGGTTGATGTGATGCAATATGGTGATAGATATATTTTATCTTTATTTTAAAATATTAATTATTTAAAATTATGCATAATCTATATTTCAAAGATATTATCATATTGCTATTTTTATTTCAAATATATATATATATATATATGATCACATGTACATATTTTTTCTTATCTTTTTTTATTTATCTTTTACAAATATAATAAATATAATGTACTTTTTCATCTATTTTGGTCAAATCTACTAATATTATTTATCTTTATGTTTATTTGGGGATAAATTTTTACAAATATTATTTTATCTTTATGTTTAGTTGGAGATAACTTTTTTGCATAATTAACTATTTAAAATTATTATTTTAATAAAGGGGTGATGTGGCGCAATGTGGTAGCAGAAATTACTTTGGCTTTAGTTATTAGTAATGGATTATGATGATATAGTGTGTTATTAATTATTATTATTGCAAAAAATGATGTAAACTTAACTACTTGGTACTACTTATATTAATAAAATATATAGTCTTACAAATGCAGTCTATATTATAGGTAGGGATGTCCAACGGGTTGGGTCATACGTGACCCGCACTGACCCAACCCGTAATTTGTGGGTTGCAGGTCGACCTGCAACCCGAGCGGGTCAGATCATGAATCGATTTTTTATAATTTTATTAATATATAAAAAAAATTATTAAAAAAATCGTTGGATTTGCGGGTTGACCGTAAACTCGACAAATTTTGTATTAAAAAAATCATTTTTCACCCGATTGGCTTAGTCAAACGGGTCGACCCGCGAACTGAACTGTTAGACTCGCGAGCCAATTTCTTTTTTTCCGAGTCGCGGGTCGGGTTGACCCTACCCGTTGAGCATCCCTAATTATAGGTAATTTATATAAAAAAATACCTATAATATGTCTTGTTATTTATAAATGGATATATTAGATCTGATTCGATATATCTAATATCTACTATTTTGTGTTTGATATTCTCGACCGTATCCAATCCGTCCTAATCTATCTATCTATTTATCTATGTTCTATATAACTTATAAGGGAGAAACATGATGTCAGTTATGACTAATCCTATAATTAAGTTCATGAAGTAAGAAAAAAAAATAAAATCTTGCAACTTAAAAATTTGTCCTTAAAAATATAATTAATGTTAGAAGTTTCATTCATAAGTGAAGATTAGTTTATAAGCCTAATTTTTTTCATTTATGGGCCTAAATTATTATTCAACTAAATGGGTGTGTGTGCATTGCATACACGGTTGTGATATTAAGAATTGTGAATAAATGTTATGTATGCACATATTTTAATCTAGAATCGATCTTAGCAAAAACGTTGACGTTTGGATGACCCATAACGTTAAGAATTAGTGCATCGACTTCTATTAGAGTTGGAGGGATTTACTTAATAATTGTGCATCTTAATTTAAAACTATTAATTTTGTAATATTTGGTATTACACACAAAACAACATCAACCTTTGGTTTTACACATAAATCATATATTGCTAAGTGGACAGACCTTTGCATACGCACGGGACATGTATTTTATTTGTGCTTATTTTATCATTAGTTAATATTTTACATGGAGGTTACACCATTGTATGTGGCTAGATGTCGGTTACAAGTAGACCTGTCAAATGGATTGGGCGGGTCGGGTTCGGGGTCAATCGAGTTTGGGTCAAAACGGGTCTCGGGTCGTAAAATTTCCGGGTTCATATGGACCGGGTTGTTACGGGTTTGGTACGGGTTCGGGTTGATCCAACGGGTCATGATCGTCAATTTTGTTAACCTTTATCTTTATATTTATTAAAATAGTTAATATTATATTATATAAAATATTATTTAATAATAATACAATAATAATTTTATACAAATTTTTAATTAAATATTGAATTTTTAATTGAAATAATACTTTTTCAGGTTGGCCGGGTCAACCCAACGAGTTGGTGACCCAACCCAGTTTTTTCCGGGTCGATCGGGTTCGGGTTACACTTGACCCATTAAGTTTCGGGTCGGGTTTGAACCCAAAAAACTTCGAAAGGGTCGGATCGGTTTTTCGGGTCGGGTCAAGTTTTGACAGGTCTAATTACAATGTTACAAATGTGACAATTATCATCCATTAGCATTAATAATGCAATTTAATTCAATGTGGCCTTAAGGTGGAGGTTACTGGTTACACTATAAAAATTACATTAATATTTTTAATTTGTACTATTAAATATGCAATTAAATTATAATTAAAAGTGTGTTAGAATTGTAGTTCAATATTTTATATCTCTCTTTTATAAAATATTTTACTCCCACATGAATCAATATATTGGTTTCTATTTTTTTGTTATGAAAGAGAAAAAATTGCTGCTGTTTTATTCAAACTTAAATTATAATTTTTTTCTTATTTGTTGTATTTTATATAAAACTTGTTGTACCCGTCGTACCATGTACGACTATGATTCGGTATTTTATAAACATTATAAATAGGATATTAATAAATAAAAATTTAATTTAAAATTTAATATAAATGATTTATTGTTCGTACAATGTATAATTTTTTAATCAATATAATTTTAAATTTGGGAATGAAGATATATTATTAAGATAAAATAATTATATTTGTTTTTTTCCTTAATGATATTTCATAGATATTTAATTAAACAAAGAATATTAAATATGAAAATTTTATATTCAAATATGGAAGAGATAAGAATTTAAAAGTATAGCTTTAATATATGGTTATAGATAAATAGATGATAAGATATAAGAGAATGTCTAATTAGCTTCATTCCATCGCCACACTTTTGAATATTCTTTTACTTATTTTTTTCAATTTATAGTATGTTGTTTCTTCCATATGAAATTTTTTATTTCATTTTTCCCTTTTAATTAAATATATATTATCATCATTTTTTTCTTGAGTAATATAATATGAGAAGAACTTAATTTTTTATTCCATATGAACTTATTTTTGTTTGAATTAAAATTTATTTATTTAATAAAAATTTAACATTTAAAATAAATTAAAACATGAAAAATTATAAATTTAACCAAATTGAAAGTATAAAATTAAATGAAAAAATTATAAGTAAGATAACACTCCCAATTGAATCAACTATGTATATTTCAACTTTTCTTCATATATATAGGCCAATACATGGAATACAATTAGTCAAACATGCATGTATACTAGAGTTGTCAAAAGCTGATCGAACCCGCTACCCCAACCCGAACCGCCCGATAATTTTAGGGTCAAGATCCGAAAATTTAAACCCGAAACCAACCGTACCCGATAGAACCCAAAACCCGATGGGTTGAAACATGAAACCTGTTGGATTGACCGATTTAGTATATTTAAAGAATTTTAAAATTTATTTTTGAAAATTATAATATATTTTATAATTAAAATAAATAGAAATAATATATTATAATAATATATTATTATTATTTAATTAAAAATTGATTTTAATGATCATAAAAAGGATATTTTAGACCCGATGGTCAACCCGAACCGACAAAAACCCGCTAAAATCCGACACTATTGACCCGTGACCCATAGTGTAACCGAACCTGATTTAAACCGAAACCGAAATGACCGAACCCGAACCCGCTTGACCCGACCCGATTGGCAAGTCTAATGTATACACATAAATTGGGTTACAATTAGAGGTAGTAAATATGAATGACAAGTATACATATAAGAAGATAAGCATCATAAGAAAATCTCCATGTCTACATCCATATTATATATTGAAATAACTATAACAAATTTGTAATAAAATCTATTTTTTATATTTACTACTATTAAGTTTGACAATAGTTTGAAGTATCTTTTCAACTAAGAGGATAAATAACTCATTTTGACAAAAAAATATAGTCTAAGCAATTTAAATATAATTTTTTAAAATTAGATATGATGCTCACAATGAAACTTAAATTTTAAATTTTTATAAAATATTTGTTTGATTTTGTATATCTATATTATTTTGATGTTTTATTTTATATCCTATTAAGTCAAAGTTTAAAAATACTAGATTTTGATAATTTATCTTATATCCTACATAAAATTTTTTTATCAATGAAGGTGGGTGATAGAAGTTAAAACTATGATATTTATAACATATCATTAATATCAATTTAATATATGGTAATTTATAATAATTTATTTTATTATGTATAATAACAACTACTATAATATATAATATAAATTTCTTTGCTTGATATTATGTATGAATATGAATTTTTACAAATTCTAGCACTACACTAGTTGGATAAAATTTCTAACATCTAGGGGTAAAATGCACAAACAAATCCAAGACGTTCATTAGTCTATTTTCACATCCAACGATAGAAGACCACAATTCGTGTCATTAAAATTCAACCAATTGAAATTCTACCAAAAAAAAATTCAACCAATTGAAAATGACTTTGATTGGCCCTATAAAGCCCATTTAGGCCCTTTACACCCACTTTGTAGAACCCCACTACAAACTAATATGTGAATTTTCATTAATTATATGTTATTTATTAAAAGTAATTTTGCTTAGTTTCTTAGGTAATTATTTTCGTTTTGTTTGTTTAGATATGTATATATCTTTTCCTATGTATATGATAAATTTTGGTGTGCACGTATATTTTATAAAAAAATCCCCATTTGTGGTGATTGCTGTTTGTTCTCTAATACGTATCAAATTGAGTTTTTCCGTTGTTAATCGAGGACACGGATACAAGTAGAGGTGTCGATAAAAAACCGAAACCGAAAACCCGATTACTTTTTAGGTTAACCAAATCGACTTTTTTTTTGAATTTTACCAAATCGAAAATATTTTCGGTTCATCGGTTCAGTTTCGGTTCACGGTTTTACTTATAATGTTTAACCGAAAAACCGAAAATATATTAATTTTTTTCAAACATTAGTTATATTTACTTTATTAGTGGTTAACTCTATGATCTTTAAGATGTTGATTGTAATAACCGGTTCTCGGAAAGTCCAAGGCTAGTTCTGTTATTCGCCTTCCTATCCCTATCCAATTGTTCTATCTAATTATTTTGGACCAAGAGGCCCAAGTCCCTCTAGTTCTTCCTTTATCGAAGTTGGGCTCAAAAGCCTAGTCGAGCCAGCCCGGTTCTAAGGCCCAATCCCTTACACTACTTTGCCTCTTAGTAGAACCCTAATCAGCTCTTATCTCTATCGCCTCCTTCCTCATTACACAGAAAGAGAGAGAGAGAGACGATGGTCGAGCGTCACGCACCCACCGCCGGTAAAGCTCACCGTGCGCGACGTACTTTTCCCCTCCTGTTCTTCTCCTCCTTTGCCTCTCACCGCTCAACAGACCTCGAGTCTGGTCCGATCCCGTCACTCGTTCTGCCTCGCTTGCCGGAGATCTCGTTCTTCAGTTTCCCTTCTGCCAGAACTCGTCACGAGACTGCCCTTCGTCACCAACGCAAGATCATCAGCCTTCCATGCTTGTAGCCGTCGGTGTCGCCCGATCGAGTCAGCAATTGATCAATCGAAAGCAGGGTCAAGGAATTCGAACTTCCTGGTTTTCGCTTGAGGTTGGCTTTTCATTCTACTTTGAATGTTCCTATGTCTCTAAAGTGTAAATTTTGCTCGTTGGATGTATGGGATTGTTGTTATTGGAACTTGTAATTTGGCTCTTGGGTTTCGGTTGGGTTCTCTTGAGCTTGCCCGATGTAGTTGAATCTTCAATTTTGCGCAAATCAATTTGTTTGCCCCTTTTGGTAAGAGTAGCGTTGTCTATGGTTGTCAATTAGGGTTCCGAAGTCATGGTTATTCAAATCAATGTTGGGGCGATGCGTTATGTAGAATCATACTTAATCTCTATATTAGAGCCCTCTGATTATGCTGTTTTGGGTTTCCAAGTGGGGCTAGTATGTAAGTTTAATCCGTTCTATTTTAAATTTGGTAATCATATATGATAGGATTAATTTAGTTTAGAACATCGATATAGGGGTTAATTCTTTCAATTTAAATAGCATTAAGATTAGTCAAGAGGAGTTGGGCTAGTTAAGTTATCATGTACGTATTTTTTATAATTAGTATATATATACTTAGTGGATGAGTTTTATTTGTAACTGAATTTAAGTTCTATTTGTATAGTGTTTAAAAAAAAAATTGGTTACAGGAAGAGAAATTTAGTAGGTTAATTTGTTTAACTAAGTGGATGCTCTATTTGAATAAGCTCGGTTTTGTTCTGGGCAATTTGAGAGGAATGTATCCAATGTTTTTTTTATTGGGTAGTTTATCAATGGCGAGTCTTAATTCATTTAATATGCTTTCAAGGGCTTTGAGGTTTTAAATACCTTTCATTGTCTTTGGTTAGGGTTTGCTTTTGCTCGGCTTTTTAGCGGCTTGCATTCTTCGAGTTTTGATTCTCCTTAACCTTTGGGAATTCTTCTCCAAGGTAAGTCGTTCTTCGACTTGCTCGGCTTGATTCAATTCTTGTTAGATTGAGTGTCATGTATGTGGAATTGGTTTTTGGGAACTAGTCCCTCTGCATACTAATTCTTTTAAAATGAAAATTTTCTCTCGATGCTTCTAAATATTGTAATTGTATTCGTAATTGTGTTAGTACTTATATTTGTAAATTGTGCTTGTAATTGTATTGTAATTGCGATTGAAATTGTGCGTTTGAAACATGTAATTGTAATTGTCTTTGTAAATGTAAATGTGGTTGTGCTTGTATTTGTGTTGCAGTTGTAATTGTGGGTGTAGTTGTAATTGTGATTGTATTTGTGAATCTGATTGTGGTTGTGAGTCTGATTGTGATTCTGAATCTGACTGTGACTATGAGTGTGCTTGTAATCGTAACTGTAATTGTGATTGTATCTGCAATGATTGGGGTTGAATTGAAATTGTGGTTGTGCTTGTTATTGTGATTGTTGACTTGTTCGGGTCTATTTTCCTTCCGCTACGTATTTGTTTTCGTCTTTTGAGAAGCTTCTGATCCGTTTTGCTTTGAATGAGTGAACTGATTGTATAAACCTTATTTTGGAATGATTCCATATCACGTGCTTGTATATGTTTTTGGAATTATGAAAAATTGTTTTTAAATATTTTTCGTTATGCGTGCATTGGGTTCCACCGGTATGGTCATGGGTACGGGTACGCTGAGGAGGAAGAGGCCCCTGGGCATGATCATGCGGCTGGAAGGGACCCCCTTTAAAAATAAATTAAATTGTTTTGGCAAACGCTCTAGTAGAGGTTTAGCCGGGGAAAGAAGGGTGAATAGGGAAAATGGGCACGTGTATAGGACGTGCCCTGACCGTGCGCCATAGATGAGAGGCCGGAGGGTGCCATTTGGATTTGAGAAGGATTGTTTTGATTGCTATATTATTTGACGGTTTTTGGCTTGAATGGTCTCGTTTAATGGGTTTGTTTAACGTAATGTATTTTGTGGTTATATATGTTGGGAAGATCTTTATGAATATTACTGTTATCCTTGTTACTATTATTGATGCTATTTGTATTAATTTTACTATTGTGGTATTGTTGTATTTTTAAGGTGATGTTAATTGTGATGTGGTTTGTATGTGTGTATGTGTGTGTATCCGTGTGTCTGTCTGATTGTGTGTCTGTGTGTATGGGTGTCTGTGTGACTATTTAACGTTAAGTGTTGAATTGATATGAATCGATAATTATTGATTTATGCGTGAAAATTGATTGCTAGGGTTCTATGTGGTTTTTCAAACGTTCTATATGCATCTCACGCTTTCTAACTTGAATTAGAATTATAGCTGACCCCTCGGGGAATATTTTTACAGTTTCAGGTACATTCGAGGAATTGTGATAGATGATCTATGAAGTGGGGAAGCGGACTTGGCACATGTGTCATTAGGTTCGGGTTGTTGGGATCTGGGTATCTATGTAGTAAAAGTGGCCTGATGAATTGTTTTGTTACTTGTTGGATATAACTGGTTTAGGACATCTTGAAATTACAGAATGATTTGTTTGTCATCTCCTATGTATGATTTCGAGAATACTATCATGTTTTCCACCCTCTTTTTAAAATAAAAAGTTGGTTGTTTATTTGTTTCTCGTCGTGTCCGAGTTGCAAGATCCTAGTGAATTTGTTGTTAAACTAATCTGAGTAGTCCCAGACAGGGTCTACCATAGAGTCGCGCCCCGGCGAAAGTCGGGGTGTTACATTGATCACTTGATCTAGTTTGTTCCTTTACTTTTCCAATTTCAACAATTTGCACAATCGTTCTCCTTATATATTATATATCCAATATAATTTTTAATTGTTAAATCAAGCGCATATGTCAGCCCATGAAACATGAAATCCGAACCTTAAAAGTACTAACTACACACCTATAGGCTACAGTTAAGGAACACTTTTTTCTAAAAAGTATATTTACATTAAATACACTCTCTCTCACCCTAATTACTATAATTGGTACTAGGTTATGACCCGGTGGGTCAGGCAATCGTTCTCCTAACCCAACACATCTCTAGACCAAAATTCACCTTGAATTTTAAAGATAGATACACTAGCTTGGTTCGGCTTCGAGAGAAAAGAGATGTGTGTTTGGTAGTAATCTTTTTTCTTTTTTTTTTGATCCATGTTTGGTAGTAATCTTTTGGGGAGAAATGAATGAGAGGAAATTTTTTTAAAAAGAAAAGTAGAAGAATAGAAAATTTGTACAAATTTTTTGTTTGGTTAGAACGAAAGAAAATGGAGAAAATAGTTAGTGTTGTTTGGTTTGTAAGAGGAAAAGAGAAGAATATATAGTTAAACTATAAAATCAAACCATAATTTTTTTTTTTATAAAAAGGCTTAACTCCACTTTCCCTTCAAATTCCACCAAATTAGAGAGATTCACTTTCTCATTTTTTTCTCCTACTCTTTTTTTTAATTCTCTCAAATAAAAACTACCCAAACAAGAAAAACAACTCTCCTACCCCTCCCATTAAATTCCATCCTTTTCCATCCAATCAAACATGAAAGGGAAAGAAAGGGAGCGAGGAAAAGTGATTTAGTAATTTTCATAAAATGCAAACTTAGAGCAACTCCAAGAGATTCCCTATATATACATTGATATTTGTATTTTTAGAGATTTTATGGTCCAACATATTCTCTATCCCGTTCTCCAAAATAGAGAATTCTCCAAAAGATTGAATTGTTTTTCCTAGATTTAGAGAATTCTTTAAATTTATTTAGAGAATACATCAATTAAAAATGTATACATGGAAGCTTGTGATTGACCATATGAAATTTTATTAATTTTTTTATATATAAATAGAATTAATAAATATAAGATTTTCTAAAATGAAGAAGCTGTTGGAATTAAAGTAAATTTTATTTGAAAAATATAATTTTTAACTCTACATTTTAAATAAAACTAGCATATATTCCCGTACCTTGTACGGTTTTGATTAAAAAAGTTAATAATTATTTTTTTCAAATACATCAATTGTCTAGCGACAAATAATCCCGATCTTTAAACACAAATTAGCTTTTAATTTTCATAAATAAGATAAACTTAAATGTTTTCGAGATTCTAGAAAATCTTTTTTTATCATTAATATCCAAAATTGAATAATAGATCAAGTGAGCTTAAATAATTCAATTTAATAAAATCTTCTATTTAAGTTTTTTTTAGAATATAAAACCAATAATAATTGATTAGGAAATTAAATTATATGTATCCAAAAATAATAATTGAAAAATGATGGTTTCTATACACATACCTTATGATTTAATATTATAAATTAATATTAATCATCGTTTCAAAATAATCCAAATATAATAGTTATGTTCTTAAAAATTCTAAAAAAATATTATTATATTAATATTTTAAAAATATTTTATAATGAAGATTATGTTTCTATCACTTGCCAAATTTTAAGATGTCTAAATATGATTGTAGTAACATTATTATATTAAAAAAATTATTTAATAATAAAGAGTATGTTTCTTGCCAAATTTTAAGATATCTAAATATCTAAATATACTTGTATATTAGTAACATTATTATATTCAATAAAATTGTTCCATAATGGATTATGCTCCTAGCACAACTTGCCAAATTTTAAGATCTCTAAATATGATTTTATATTAATAATATGAAAAAGAGTCGCGTGCGATTGGGCGCCTGTGTGAGAAATAAGAATAAATCTCGCTCGTTCAATCCAAAAAATCAACGTCCCTGATTAAACATTCATTAAAAAAAAACGGCACGGGCGAATTTTTCCCGTATTATTCACGTATTTTTCAATAAAATACGACACGGACGAATTTTTCCCGTATTATTCACGAATTTTTCGAAAAATACGTTTTTATGAGACGTGCCCAGTTTGTTCATCAGAAATAGCGATTTGTTCATCAATATTCACCAATTGTTCATCAATACTAACTAATTGTGCATTGAGTTTTTTTATAACATTGTTCATTGATTTCGAACTTTTTTTTATTTTTAATTTTATTTTTTAACCTTATTTATGTGTAGGAATACAATATTATGAAATTTTTTATGCACATATAATTAGTTTTTATATACCCATATTTGTTCATTGATATACTCATATTTGTTCATTGATATACCCCTATTTGTTCATTGATATACCCATGATATACCATTATTTGTTCATTCGTATACTTCTTTTTTGTTTATTGGTATACCATTATTTGTTCATGGATATACCCTATTTGTTCATGGATATACCCTTATTTGTTCATTGATATAACCTTATTTGTTCATTATTATACCCTTATTTGTGAATTGAAATAAACTTATGTTTTATGTGTCAATGCTATCAACTTGTACATTTAGGACTATTAATACCATCAACTTATACATTTAGGACTATCTATTTGTGCATTTTTTGCATTTATTTTGTGCTTTAAGGCTATCTTGAATTCAAAGTATAATACGAATGAAGTGCTTTAAGACTAACTTTGTCAATACGAATGAAGTGCTCAATATAGTACCAAAATAAGATAAGTTTGATGTAGAAACTTGAATGCAAAAGATAATAGATAAAGAATTTGACTTTGCAATAATATGGTGTATGCTAAGAGAACAAGATAGCAACAAATCGAAGAGGAGTGCTTGTGCCTTATTTAGCTATGAACAAATTGATGTTATTAATGAACAAATATGCATATAGCAAAGAACAAATTGAGGTTACCAGTGAACAAATATGCATCTAGTAATGAACAATTATATGAAAAAGGCAATGAACAAATATGCATAAACCAGTGAACAAATTGATGTTATTAATGAACAAATATGCACAAACCGATGAACAAATATGCCAAAACCAATGAATAAACATTTTTCGTTTTTTATGAACAAAATCACAATGTTGATGAACATATTGCATGTAATTTTGATACACATTTGTTCATTTTTTATGTACAAACAATAGAATTTTCAAGCACAAGCAATATTTTATTTATACACAAAATCACAGTTTTGATGAACAAAATCACAGTTTTGATGAACAAATCCACATTATTGATGAACAAATCCACAATACTGATGAACAATATGGGCGCGTGTCCTATTTCCTTTTTTTTTCAAAAATACGCAAATAATTCGCCAATAATTCGCCCGTGCCTTTTTTTCCCCATTTTAAGTGAAATGATCAGCGCCTTCGATTTTTCTTGATCCAACGGCTCCTGTTCTTTCTTATTTCGCACCTGGGCGCCCATTCGCACCGGAACCGGACTCATATATAAGGAATATTATTATAATATAAGAATTGTAAATACTTAAATAAACGAAGGGTAAAGAGGTAAATGAAAAAATTAAAACGCCTACGTGGCATAGTTAAGACGACGACACGCAGGATAGAGGGATTCGACTTTAGTTATAGTACTAGTATGTATTCCCGTACCTTGTACGGGTTTTTCTTAAATAAAATATTTTCAAATATATTTATTTTCCGAGAAAAATAATCATGTAAATGCTTAAATATAAATTTTGAATAAATATTTAAAATCAATAAACTATAAAGGTTGTTTATTTGAAGCAATAATATTTTATTAGTATTGCGAATTAAATTAATATCCAAAACATGATAATTTATTTAATCATGAAAATAGATAAGTAATAAGATAAAAACTTATCAATTTATTATATACATGTGACCATTCAAAATAAACTTAATTATAGTGATATAAGATTGCACGTACATTACACTATCTTTATATTAAATTTAATTATCTAAACCTAGCATATGCATTATATCTAAAAATAAAATAAATATCCTAATATTTGTATAATATATAGCTTAAAAATATCTTAATAATATTCCTATTTATCATATCTAAAAATAAAAGATTATTTTTTTTAAATTATGAATGAGATTTCCTATCCATTGATTATAGTAATATAAGATTGTAGGTACATTACACTATCTTTATATTAAACTTAATTATTTTGCCAGAGATTGGTTTTAATAAAAGGGGTGGTGTGGTCCAATCTAAAAATGACATGTGTCGTTTAATAATTTTTTTAACCCTCGCTTTAGTATATAGTTATGATTTAATTGGAAAAAAATAATATAAATAATTTTTTTAATATAAGATGGGGCCAAAATTAATGTGGTGGTTAGAAAAGTTGCAACTTTAATATATAGTTAATTAGTTATAGATAGATACTAGTTGATGAACCGGACCTTGCCCGGGGACTTTTTAAATAAAAATTGTAATATATTATTTAAATATGATATATGTATTATAATTTATATAATAAAACAATATTATAAACATTTAAGTTAATTATAATAATATCTTTTATTATTAAAATGAATACAAATATTATATTATTCTTAAAAATGTTATTTATAATATTTATATAATAATCATGCAAAAGTTGACGTTCTTAACTCATTGGGTTGACGCGAATCCGCACAAAAACCTCAATGAATTGACTCAATCAACCCGTAAATTTTAATGACATGAACTTCTACTCAACCGAAACTGAACTGACCCGACTAACTGGTTTAACGTTAAAGGTATCAATAATTTTTTATTTATTTATGAAGGGATCCGTAATATAAAAATAAACATACTTATGAATTGAAAATTAATATATTGTAAAACATAACATATCTATACCGATATTACTTAAAAAGTTGTCATACTTATTAATATAAAAACGATATAAAAATCATCATGCTTATGGATAGAAAATTTAAAAGTTGTCATATTTGTGAATGAAAAATTAATCTATGTAAATCTAAAAGTTAATATAAATTCTAGAATTAAAAACATGGTCCATATTAATTAAAAAAAGTGTGGGCATAGTTATGGAGAGTTTGGTTGAAATAAAACAACTCCTTATCCTATAAAATAAGGAGCATTTAGAACCCATGAATCTCATTGATCCAAAGGTTGATATTCTCGGAAATTAAGGACGCGGTGACATTTTCATAATTTATGAAAAATTACAAAAGTGCATCGTTATGGTGAAAAAGTGCATTACTATATACAAAAAGTGCATTACTAAACCCAAATATTTTGGGTGATTGAGTTCAATCAGAATTGAGTGAATTGGACGCCCAAGATGGTGCACTTTTTTGGTTTAGTAATGCACTTTTCGGTATTCGCAATGCACTTTTCCACCATAACGATGCACTTTTACAGTGAACCGAACATGGAGCGCGTGCCCTGCTGACTTCATTTTTGCTTGCACTTTTTCGGCTTACTAATGCACTTTTTGTATTTAGCAATGCACTTTTTCACAATAACGATGCACTTTTGTAATTTTCAAGAAATTACCAAAATGTCACTGCGCCCCTAAAAGAGATAAAATATCAGCTCTTGGATCACTTTGATCCAAGAGCTCTAAACACTTATTTTATAGGATAAATATGATATTAATAAATTAATCAAATTCAATTCTTTAAAAATCGTTTCAATAAAAAATTAAAAAGATAATTAATAAGAAAGGATAAAAAAATATAGAATTTCTTTAAAGATAAAAAATCTTTTATATTTTCATAAAAATAAAAAGAGGAAATTAAGGAAAATATAATATAATTTTTTTATAAGAATATAATTTAGGTAAGTAATAATATAGATATTTAAATTTTTACTTTTTTTTAATCAAAATTTGATTTAAGATAAATATTTTTATAAATAGATAAAAAGATAAAAATAAAATAATTTTTGTTATTTTTAATTAAAATTCGAATTAAGTTTTTTTTCACATAAATAAATAGAAAGGAATTTAATTAAAAAATAATATAAATAATTTTTTAAATATAAGATGGGCCTAGAATTATTGTGGTGGCTAGAAAAGTTACAACTTTAATATATAGTTATAGATAGATATGACTATTTTTATTTCAAAGATATGTATGTGATCACATGTACATATATTTTCTTATCATTTTTTTAAATTTATCTTTTATAAATATAATATCCATTTTTATCTATATTAGTCAAATCTATAAATATTATTTTATCTTTATGTTTATGAATTACGATCAGGTGGAAAATATACTTACGGTGCAATGTGCGAGCACGTTCGGACCGTTGGATCGAGCATCTTCAACGGACAGGATCAAAACACATCTTTAATGATTTTATAAACGGATGGGCATTATTGTCTTTTTACGCGTCAAATAAGAAAACAAGTTACATGGATCTTCTTCAACCTCTTGGACGTGTAGTTTTTTTCAACTTTTTCGATCGATTCTTCTCCATACTTGTTGCAACTTGCTTCTCCTGATTTGTTTGGCTTTTTTTGTTGATTCCGACCCCAATTTATGTTACCTCTTCATCGATTTTGTTATAGATCTCTTTTTATGGTTTCAAGTTCACATTTGAGATTTTTTCAAAGTTGGGACCTTGGTACTTCGATTTACATGCTTTTTGTTTGTTTTAGGGTGATTTTTTTATTTTAATCAAACCTATACAGATTTGTGTATCTTTTGCATTTAAATCTGAAGTTATAGATCGAAAACAAAAGCAAATGGTCAATGCTCATCTAATCGCCCACCATGTGTTCGACAAAATGCCCAAATGACCAACTTGGAGCTTAAAGCATTTTTCACCAGTTGTCCTTATTATTTCATTTAGTTTTATGCCAATGTGGTTTGTTACCATGTCTATATTAAAAAGGCCGTGGATTTTTTCATCATATCTCACTTAGTTAGTGTTCAAAATTCATGAACCAACGTTGTGATTTGAGGATAATTTTATGAACTTTATTGATAATATTTATGAACCTGACTATATAAATACATGAACCAACATAATACTCCCTCCGTATAAGTCTATTTGTCTTTCTAGCCTTAACTAGTTGTCTAATTCTACTTGTCTTTTTAAGTATTTTATCCAAAATTTTCCAACTTTACCCTCAAACAACCCATGCAATTAATTGCACACACACGTCTCAAGAAATAAAGTAAGTAGATTATAAGGGTAATTTGTTAATACTAGCTCTTGCCTTAATATATGTGTAAAATGCTTAAAAGACAAGTAGACTTATACGGAGGGAGTACCATTTACAAATCATAACACATATTGCTGTGAGTTTCCATGAACCATATTGAGAATTATTATCAACCTAACCGCATAAAGACATGAACCTATAGTGCAACTTTTATGAACTAAAAGTCGTAAGATGAAATGTTATAAGCTATATGCTTATAAAAACAAGAACTAATGGAGCAAATGTCATGAACCAAAATAACTAATATGACTTAAAAGATATGGACTTCAAGATTGACCGTTAAGAATTAAAAGACATGAACCATAAGAATTATTATGAACTTTAGCTTTCAAAAACATGAACCAAAAGAACAATTTACTATGAACCAAAATACATGAAAGAAAATAATAACTAGCATTAACGACTAAACGACATGAACCATAAGATGAAATTTGATGAACCTAAGGTTATTCAAACATGAACCAAAAGAACAATTGTTATTAACAAAAAGGCATGTGGTTCAAAAAAAACAAAAAGGCATGGAATAAAATTATTGAACCATAAGAATTATTATGAACCTACCTTGCAAAAACATGAACCGAAAGAACAAGTACCATGAACCAAAAATCACGAAAGGAAATAATAACTAGCATGAACTAAAAGACATAAACCATAAGGTAAACTTTGATGAACCTAAGGTTATTGAAACATGAACCAAAAGAATAATTATTATTGACAAAAAGGCATGGAATAAAATTTATGAACCATAAGAATTATTATGAACCTACCTTGCAAAAACATGAACCGAAAGAACAAGTACCATGCACCAAAAATCACGAAAGAAAATAATAACTAGCATGAACTAAAAGACATGAACCATAAGGTAAACTTTGATGAACGTAAGGTTATTCAAACATGAACCAAAAGAAAAATTGTTATAAACAAAAAAGTATGTAACAAAATTTATGAACCATAAGAAGAAATATTATGAACCTTACCTTTAAAAGTCATGAACCAAAAGATCAACCGATACGAACAAAAAGACATGACCGTATCAAGAATTAGCCTATGTGGGATTTGAACCCACATCTATGTGCACATGCACATTGCTCTACCATTTGAGCTAATAGGCTGCAAAATATACTATTTCTCAAGGGTCAAATGCACATTTCTTATTTCTCACTAATACAACTAGATCTAGACAAACTTACATTGAGATTCTCATAGGAAGACTTAGTAGACAACTTCAACAATGGCAATATATCATCAATCATGCCTTCTATACCAAAAGCATGTCATGAAAGGATCAATTCCACTTCTAAATTAACCATTTTTTTGATAACTTATGAACCACAAGCTCAAAACATCATAATACATCAATAAGCAACCATTTTTCTAGAAAAATAAACACAAAGTGAACAATAATAGTTCACCAACCAAAACCATTAAAAATTGCCCAAAAAAACGCCATAAACACTTCCATTGTTGGAAATCAAATCCTAGAACCCTAGAAAATCAAAATCAAATATTAGAAAATCCTATAAGTTTATGCATCCCTTCTTGTGTTTTGTTTCTCCATTGAATTCGAACAATCGACAATTTGAATGAGTTAGGGGGTGGTAGCAACGATTTGCGTAGGGAAGTATGTGAATCTAGGTCTTTGTACATCGTTCGTCGGCGGGGGAGAAGGGTCACGGGAAGGAGAAGAGTAAAAGATTGGTTTGATTGATTTTTTGGATTTAAGGGTATTTTTGTCATGCGTGTCAAATTTTAATGTAATTACCTTCCGTGCCATTCAAACAAATAACCCCCATTTTTTTCCCTTTTTTGTTATATAATTTTGTTATAATCTGGGCCGTTCGTGATATTAATCGGACGCCCCAAAATTGCTCGCATTTTTTATTGTAGCAGCAAATTGTACCCGAGCGTGACTCTTATGTTTATTTGAGATAAATTTTTACAAATATTATTTTATCTTTATGTTTACTTGGAGATAAATTTTTTTACATAATTAACTATTTAAAATTATTATTTTAATAAAGGGGTGATGTGGCGCAATATGGTGGCAAAAATTACTTCGGCTTTAGTTATTAGTAATAGATGACTATTTTTATTTCTAAGATAATATATGTGATCACGTGTACATACTTTTTCTTATCTTTTACAAATATAGTAAATATAATGTCCTTTTTTATCTATTGATCAAATCTACTAATATTATTTTATTTTTATGTTTATTTGGGGATAAATTTTTACAAATATTATGTTATCTTTATGTTTACTTGGAGATAATTTTTTTTACATAATTAATTATTTAAAATTATTATTTTAATAAAGGGGTGATGTGACGCAACGTGGTGGCAAAAATTGCCCCGGCTTTAATTATTAGTAATAGATATTGATGATTATAGGAAACTGTTGAGTTACCTTATAAATCAATTTTGCATTAGTTGCATAACTGACCCTTAATTAATAATGAAGGGTCGCGCTAATAATCGATTTTTCTACCTGTAATTAGGTTATGGTTGGTGTTAAGATTGGCTACCCCCAAACCCTTCTTCTCTGGAATCTGTCACCGCCCGTCTTTTTCTCCCTTTTCTCAAACTCCACCATTTCTGTCTTCCGACGCCCCCGAATTGCAAACCTTCTTCTCCATTGGCACCCCGACCTGATCTCCGGGATGATTTCTCTCTTTTTTTCATCCGGCGACCGATGAGGACCTGAAAAGCGTTCTATTTCAATTGAGGTTTCCCTATTCCAGTTTGTTCAGGTCGCCGCCGTCGCCGGAGTTTTCCTTACTAATTACAAGGTACTCAATTCTCTTTTAATTCTAATTGGAATTAAGATTTACATAGCTATGTTGATCTGTGGCCTTGCTTGTTCACTATAGCTGAAATAAACCAGTGTTGTGATGTTGATACAAATCCCTAAATTGATTTGTGGCTTCGCGCTTCTGTTGTGTTACTAAATTGAATTTTCGTACAGTTGCTTCGGTTGATTTCTGAGAAATTCTGCGCAATTGATTGAGATCGGATTGTGATTTGACTGCCATTTCAGATGGATGACATCTGGACTCAAACCCTATCTCCAGTCCCTCAAACTGCGACCTCTCCTCCTTCAGCAACTCCATCTTCTTTCCCACCAGAATGCAATGGTACCCCGTCACAACCTATCAACTCACTCGCCTGCATTGATACTCCAAACACTGGCAAAAGGAAGCGATCTCCTTACTGGGCTCATTTTGACAAAATTCTCAAAGATGGTTTACAAAAGGCTGTCTGTAAGTACTGTTCTAGACATATTGGTTGTGATCCAAAGAGCGGCACCAGTGCCTTGAAAAATCACATTGAAAGATGCAAAGAATACCCGTCCAAAATGATGTCGGATCAGGTACTCGAACAATGCTCTCCTGTCGCCCCCCTTACTGCTGTAGGTAAGCTAACAAAACTCCTGCATCATCCAACTCCATTATATAGAAAAGGATCAACTGCTTGAATTCCTGCCTCTCAAGTCTCATGTGGAATCCAAATGTCTCTTTGGTGTAAATATCTTTGTGCAGTGCCATGGGATAGGTTTCCAGCAGCAAGAACAGTGCAACAGATGTTGGAAACAATGGCAAGGCTAGCACATGATCCATTTGCCTATGGTGGTATAGCTTGTCCATCAATTCCCACCTCAGAGGCCAATAATGGATACAGAAGCGGAAGAACGCCTTGGGCCATCAAACAAACTGACAAGGGCTACAAGATGAGGTTTGACATGCCAGGTATGACTAAGAAGGATGTGAAGGTGTGGGTTGAACATAATACACTGGTTGTGGAGGCTGAGAAGCTGCTGCCGGAGAGAACAGGGCAAGTTGACGATGCCTTTGCTGACCTAGATGTGGAGGAGGAAGAGTGGCCGGCTGAGAGTTATGGCAAGTATAACAGCAGAGTTGTCTTGCCTGAGACTGTCAACGTTGAGAAGATTATGGCAGAGATAAAGAATGGAGTGTTGTGTGTTATTGTCCCCAAGGCCAGGGGGAAGAACCAAAAAATAGAGATTAATGTGCAGTAGGTTGACTTAACCTGGTGGGATTTCTTCTCTTTTTAGCTTAGTGTTTTGGGGGTGGGGGTGGGGGTAATAAGTTAAGTAATTGTCTCAATGTGAGAGTTGAGACACCTTCGACAAGAATCTCATGTAAGATACCCATTTCTCAGAGCAATACATATAGGTTTTACAAAAAAGGGAAGGATTACATGAATTAGCCCTTCCCATAAACTCAAGCCTACCAAAAAAAAGCAAAGGTGGTAAAATGAACAGTTGGTTTGGATGTTGAACCCTGTGACTCCTTTTCCTTATTAAAAAAAAGTGGTAAAATGAAAGATTCAACCTATGGGTTCCAGCCCACGACTGATCTCAATCAAGCCTTCAATACGATGACTTTGTACCCTTCAGACAACGATTGGTACATAGATACCGGGGCGGCGTTGAACATGTCCAACAACCAAGGTAATCTCAGGTCTCTTACTAATTCGGGTTCTTGTAATTTGATAATTGTTGGCAATGGCAAGCAAATACCTACCTTGGATCAAGGATTAGCCCATATAACTACCTCTGGCCGCACCCTATACCTCAAAAATATCCTTCTTGCAATCCAGTTAATTAAAAATCTAATTAATGTTCGATAATTCACTATTGATAATAATGTTTATGGGGAATTGACCCAATCGGTTTTTCCGTGAAGGATCTTCAAACGAGAACCAATCGAATGAGATGCACTAGTTCCGGCGAGTTATACCCTGTCACGAGTCCACCCTCCTCCACCTCTCGGCCAGCTGGCCCCGTCGCTTATTCTGTCGTGTAGGCACCTGTTTGGCATGCTTGTTGCAGTCATCCAGACACCCCAGTCTTTAATTTACTTAGAACGTCTTCTTTGTCAAATTGTAATAAAGTGTTTGATTAGACTCTTTGTTAGTCTTGTCAACTAGGAAAGTATTCTCATTTGGCTTTTCAGCATTCAAAAACTATTACAATTGCTCATTTTCATATTATTCATAGTGATCTTTGGACCTCTTTCGGTGTTAGTTCTGTTGGGCATAAATATTACCTTGTGTTTCTTGATGATTTTTCACAATTTCTTTGGGTTTTTCCGCTTAAATACAAATCTTAAGTATTTGACCATTTTGTTAGGTTATATCAATTTGTTCGAACCCAATTTAATTGTCAAATTAAGACCATTCAATGTGATAATAGAAAAGAGTTTGATAATCATGAGTTTCACAAGTTCTTTCAAACCCATGGAATTTCGTTTCGGTTTTCTTGCTCGTACACCTCTCCCCAAAATGGAAAGGCCGAACATGTCATCCTAACCATCAACAATATGGTCTGCACCCTTTTGGTCCATGCCACCGTACCCCATGTTCTGTGGCCCCATGGCTTCATATTTACTTAATATTTTGCCCTCCCCTACTTTGGGAAATAGGAGCCCTACTCGTATTCTGTACAATTGTACTCCTCTTTATAGTCATATTCGGGTCTTTGGATGTCTATGTTTTCCCAACCTCTCCCCTCAAACCGCTCATAAACTTCAACCGCGGTCTACCCCCTATGTCTTCTTAGGTTACCTGGACAATCATCGCGGTTACATTTGCCTAGACATGTCTAATAATGGAGTCATTATTTCCCGCATGTCACTTTTGACGAGTCTGTCTTTCCCTTTGCTCGTCGCTCCAAATCAGTTAAGCACACTCCTCCGACTCGATCTCTCCTCTTGTTCTTTTTCCGCCTTTCTCGTCAGCTATTAGTGCATCCAATTTGCCCGGGCCTCCTTCGCCGATTCCTCGGTTTGAGTCCGCCTTGGCCGAGCCAAGCACCCCTCACCATGCCACTAGCCCATCCTCGAGCCGCATTGCTCAACCCTTATCGCCTTCCCCGACATCCCTGACCAACACACACTCCATGACTACTCCGGGAAAGGTCGGCATCTCAAAACCCTGAGCCAATCACGATCTTAACCCCATCGCCAGAAAATCAACCCCAACCATTTCCCCGTTACCATTCTCTCATAAAACAACCCTACTTGACCCTAACTGGTCTGTTGACATGGCCGATGAGTATCGTGCCCTTATTAGTAATGGGACGTGGGAATTGGCGCTCCGACCTTGTGAGGCTAATGTGGTGCGTTGCATGTGGCTTTTCTGCCACAAGTTTCGATCCTATGGGTCGTTAGAGCGCTATAAGGCTCGACTAGTTGCTAATGGTCGGTCTTAGGAGATTGGTGTCGATTGTTATGAGACTTTTAGCCCGATTGTTAAGCCGACTACTATCAGGATTGTGTTGCACTTGGTAGTTTCTCGTTTTTGGCTCGTTCATCGGCTTGATGTCAAGAACGCCTTTCTTCATGGACATCTTAAGGACATTGTTTACATGTTTCAGCTGCCCGGTTTTGTAAACTCCACTCGACCCAAACATGTTTGTCATCAGCAGAGATCGTTGTATGGCCTGAAACAGGCCCCTCGGACCTGGAATCAACGGTTCGCCTCATATTTGCATCGCCTTGCTTTCACTAGTAGCAAGAGCGACTCCTCTCTTTTTATTTTTCACCGCGACAACAACAATGCCTACTTGCTATTGTACGTCGATGACATTCTCCTCACTGCCTCATCTGATCATCTTAGGCCTGACATTATTTCCATGCTGAGTCGGGAGTTTCTATGTCAGATTTAGGCCCTTTGTCTTATTTTCTTGGCATATCTGCTCGCCCCTTGGATCGTAGGCTGTTCATATCACAGGGAAAGTATGATCAAGAGATAGTTGATTAAGCCAATATGTCCTCTTGCAACCCTGCTGTCACGACCATCAATTCGTGCTCTAAGTTGGGTGCTAATGCTGGCCCCCTGATTTCTGATCCAACTCTATATCGGAGTCTTGTAAGTGCTCTTCAGTACCTTACTTTCACTCGGCCGGACATCACGTATGTCATTTAGCAAGTATGTATGTTTATGCATGACCCTCGGAAACGTCACTTGGCTCCGTTGAAACGCATTATCCGATATATACATGACACTCCTGACTTTGGTATCTCCAGTATGCCCGCTGCTACATCGGATCTTGTGGACTACACTGATGCTGACTGGGCTTGTTGTCTGGACACTCGCCAGTCTACGTTTGGCTATTGTGTCTTTCTTAATGACACACTTGTCTCATGGTCCGTTAAACGATAGTCTGTCATCTCTCGGTCTAGTGTAGAGGCCAAATATATGGGTGTTGCTAATGTTGTTGCTAAGTGTTCCAGGTTACACAATCTTTTCCTCGAACTACATTGCTCGTTGTCTAGTGCTAGCCTAGTCTACACGGATAATATTTTGTCTACTTTTCTTGCTACAAATCATGTTCAACATCGGCGTACCAAGCATGTTGAATTGGATATCCATTTTGTTCGAGAGTAGGTTGTTATTGGTCATGTCAAAGTCCTCCATGTCCCGTCTGCTTTTCAGTACGCTGACATTTTCACAAAGGGTTTGCCTCGTTCACTTTTTCTAGATTTTAAAGACAGTCTTCACTGTTAGGTCTCCTCCCGTTTCGACTGCGAGGGTGTGATAACATATATTTTATTTATATAAATAATGTATTTGACCTAACTTCCGATACAAGACTCTGTACTCTATATATATTGTGAATGAATACAAGACAATTCCAAGGAGGATTTTATTCAGGCTATTTTTCATGTCTTAGGAGTCTCTTGTTTATTTTGACTTCATTAGGTTGTTTTCTTAATCGTTATAAATCAACTTGAGAATGGCTTAAAACATACACGACCACCTAAACTTGTGTAAATTTGTCATTTGAACACCTCACCTTTGATATGTTCTATTAAACACTTAAACTTAACACATTGTGTTCTATCAAGCACCTGAGCAATCAGACTTTTGGGATGTGTTTTGCACTCGCGCTGACATGGAAAAAGCACTTGCCATGTAGATGCCACACAGACGCCACGTAGACAATTTTTATTTCAATTGTAAAACTTTTTAATATAAAACAAAAATAGTAACAAAATGACTATTTTACCCCTCTTTTTTTTATCAAATTAAAACTCAAAACCCATCTTCTTCCTTCTCTTCACCTTCTCCAATCCAGGTTTCTCAAAAAAAAATTAAATTGCAATAGAGACCCACAATTGCCAACTTATCATCGAACAAATTCATTAAATACAATAGCCCATTGAATCATTTAATCTCTAAATCAAATCAAACCTTTAAACCCCCTTACGGATATCGACCTCAACCTTCATCAGAAAATTAATCTGCAAGTTAACCAAACTCATACTCTTCCATCCCCTGTTAGCCTCCCAACCTCCGACTTGTCGGCCTACAACCACCTGCTTCCCCCGGCCAGCCCCGTCCCACAACCTTCTCTGCCGATGCCGCCTCAATCTTTAGAGACAAGATGTTTAATTTTCCGTTGGCCCGGAACACTTAATCCCTTCAAGACCCTTAGATCCCACCCCAAGATAATTGAAGAATTAATTGTAGTGTGAATTTTCCGCGGCGGTGGTAAGGGATCTTGAATCTTAATTACTAGCCATTGGTGGAAGAGTAAGAATCTTTGTGGCTCATCGATGGGGCTCTTGATTATTAGCCATGGGCGACATAGGGAAGAAGAGGAAGGGACGAAGGTCGAGTGAGAGAGGTGGGGGTAAGGGTGAGGAAGAGCAACTCGTCGGAAGTCTGCGACTTCGAGTAGGGTCGGCCGTCGGCGGAATAAGACCGAGTACAATAATTTTTTTTTTAAAATGATAGAAATTGGATAGTTGAATCCAAACCCTAGATCCACGTTCAGGAAAGTAAAATTAAAAAATAATAAATAATAAAAAATCCTTTATTAGCATCCCGACATCTTCCTTCACTCGCTCACAAGAGACTGAAGTTCACGCATTTTGCCACGTCAGACAATAAGTGTTCAATAAAGCGAAAAATATAAGTTTAAGTATTCAATAGGTTCAAAACAAAGGTGAGGTGTCTAAATGACAAATTTACACAAGTTTAAGGGGCCATATATGTTTTAAGCCACTTGAGAATCTAAGAGCATGTGCAATGGTGAGGATGAACAATCCTCTCTCATTTTTCTCTCTTCTTCTCTCCTTTTGACACCTCATTTTCTTTATCATTCACATCACTTTTCACTTTTCACTTTTCTTTTCCTCATTCTCTTCCTCTTTCTCTATTCCCCACCACAACAAAGGGTATCCCCTTTCACTTCCTCTCCTACTTTCTACATATTTTATATCATTCAATATTTTTTACAAAGTTAGTTAATCAAATAAATTAATAATAAATTATATTTACTTAAATAATTTGGATTTAAGATAATATAAACTAATTACTAATTAAAAAATAAACTTAATTAACATTATGTAATATCCGCAATATTTCAAGACTTTAGAAATGAAATTTAATATAATATATTTTTTTTTATTATTATCTATTTCTATTTCTAAAATTTTTATAATAAACTTTAAACTTCTCTTGGAAAAAGAGAATTTTGTAAAAAAAATTAATTAAGTAAAATTAAGGAATACTCCATAAGGAATTTTGGGCAATTTAAAAACTTTGAATAAAATTAGGGCTTATTTTTAATTCTCAAAACTTATTAAAATAAATAAAACAAAATAAAATAAAACCCTTCTTCTTCAAATTGATTCTTTTTACGTAGAATGAAAAGAGACCAATCCATGCTTCTCCTTTCCACCATAGCCTACACTCCTAGCCATGACATCACCTTGCTTACCTCATCAAGATTACATCACCGTTCTCACCAACCCTCCCCAATCACCTTTCTCCCTCCTCTTCTCCATTGGGCAAAATCCATGGCAATGGATCATGCTCTACCTATTTAAAGGGGCTGAAATCCCTTCTTAGAATTCTCATCCCATTCTTCTCCTTCTCATTACAATTTGGCTCCCAATTTCCCCCAAAAATCAGCCCTCCAAGCTCTAGTTCTTCATTCAAAACCCCACCAAAGGAGCCTCCTCCTCTCCCCTTTGGACCGCCGGCCACCTCGCCTGACCACCGGCTCCACCACCGTCGACCGCCGCCTCCTCCAGCGCGCCGCCCTACTCGCCGGAGCCCCCTGGTGCGCCGCCCCTCCCACCGCCGGTCCTCCTGCCTCCTCTTCCCCTGTGTTCTGTAACTCAGGCAACTTACAGTAAACCCTTATTTCCATTCTATTTAATTTAGTAATTTAATTTAAGTTTATTATAGTATGCTAAGTATTAGTAAGTTGGTCAAATAATAGTAATTGCAAATTTTTAAGAGTTATAAGAAATTTTTATAAACCTTGTTAGTTGAAAGAAGGAGAAAAATCATTTTTTTTATAGACTATTATTAAATTACTATATCCTAATATGGATAACAAGGACATGGTTGTTTAAATAAATTTTTATGAAGCTATTATAAAAAAGTATTTGATTTTATAAATTTATTAGCTTATGATTTTGTCTCTATATTAAATATCACCATTATAAAGGTATAAGCTTAAGTGTAGAAAATACCAAATTATATGGAAATAAGAATATTAATAATGATTATTTTAATTATTTAATATAATATTAGTTTAACTCATCTCTAGGGTAAAGTATTCCTACAAGGCCTAAGTTCTTTTATAAATACAAGGGTATGGACAATAATATGAATTATAACATTATATTGTTAAGTATTTAAAAATATCTCACCTAGAAAGATATTGTATAATATAGAAAAGAATATTATTTTGTGACCTAGAATATCATAAAAAGTATATTATAAGGAATTGATTAGATATTTTTATACCATGATCTTGTAACTATAGATAAATCATGGGAGGAAATTTGGAAATAAAGTAAATGAGAATATTTATTTTATATTATGATAATTTTATAAAGCTTACTCTATAAAGTAAATAAAAGTTTCTATCGATGGGAAGTTCCTAAGAAATAGCCTAATATTATTCTACCTCTTTTTTTTTTATTATTATAACCCCCATAATTAAAAAAAGGGTTTTTAGTGAGAGGATATTATTAATAAAGTATTTTCGTAAAGGGAAAATGATTTTAATTAACCCTTGAATATCTTTGAAACTAAGTAAATTATTTTGAATAATCAATGAGTTTTATTTTAAATGGAATAAAAGGATATTACGAAATTAAAATAATAATAAAGGAATATTATTATTTTAATTTAGCTACCTAAATTATTATTATAATAATTTAGAATCTTTCCATCCACCTAAGCTAAGTACACTTGAGAAATCCAAATCTTAAAAAGGAATTTCATATCTAAAACCATTCGTAAATTTCCATGTCGATAGGTCGGGAATCTCGTTCAAAGTCGCGAACCCCACCTCCGTCTTATCGCTAAGTCCGGTATCTTCCGAACCAAGGCAAGTGGATTTTCCCCTTGTGACCTTTATAAATTCGTTCCCGTGAACTTCTCGATGTTGGGAACAACTTGTGTGCTAAGTAATGAATGAACCTAGGAAATATCGATTGTTAGATATAACGACCTTTGTTAGTTTAGTTCGCTATCATCATCTCATAGGACTATTTATGCTAGTGTGATTATGGCTTTGGTTGTTTATGGACTCGTTCAGAGATCCACGTTGAATGAACTAGTAAGGGGCGCGGAATAACCGACGCCTCTATATAACCCTTCTAAGTCGTAAGTGCCTACGTGTTTGAAGTACGACTTTCGGGATCATGATCTCATCCGCTCCGATTGCAAGGAGGGATGTGCGCACTCTAGCTAAGTGCAGGGAAACTGGGTTTCCCTTGGTGGATCGGGCTCACCGAATTCCCACCCTTTTAAAATCATTAAATCAAATACGCTACATAAGTGCCAATGCACATTTAAGATATTAAAAATCAGACCGATCTCAAATGATCGATCTGGCACTCGGTCCGCTCAGGGCGCGAGAGGTTTAACTCGTATGAATTAATAATGTTCCCAACATATCTTTTATTCTCGATGCTAAAAGAGGCCTACAATTTAGTAGTTCTTCTCTAAAATTAACGAGCTATCATCGCTTAAGATACGCTCTCCCTCGTACCGTTAAAACCCCACATAAATAAACCCTATCTTGAAACACAACCTATTGTTATCTTCATCATTATTTCGCTAAATTACCGAAATACCCTTGGGAAAGTTCCGTTCCCGCTTGCTTAGTCTCTTAGACTAATTCTTCTTTTCCGCATGTTTGCCTGGCATTTTATCGCCCCTCGCAAATTATGTCAGAACCTAGGATTAATCACAAGGCGTAAGGTGACGGACAAAGGAAGGGCAAGAAGTTTCAAGATGTAATCGAATCTCCTTTTGGTTATTTTCATTATGCTTTAAGGACGGTTTCTTTCATGAGTTGTAATTTCCGAACAAGTTTCTAATCATGTGATTTGGGTTGTAAGAACAAAGTCTTCTTCGGAAGCACCTTTTATTTATCTAAGTATGTTTAAATTCCGCATTTTTATTCTATATCATTCTAAAAGCCTTGGGTGACTTCGGATGGTAAAATCCGAGGTCACTGGCGGTAATACCCAACGTTGAAAAATAGGGGTGTTACAATTATGGTATCAGAGCCGAACCTTTTGTTTTCAAAACCGAAAACTTTTAAAACCAAAATTTTTTGAAAACCGAGAACTTTTAAAACCTAAGTTTTCATTCCGCAAAAGCAAAACTCCTATTTCTAGAGAGTTTTCTTCTTTATATTCCTTAAGAAACTTAAAAGTATCAATTTTCTAAACTTCTTAGCTAAGAAAGTCCTTAAAATTCTTTTTAAAACTTTAACTTAGTTCTAGAACTTTTACCTTTAGAAATTTTCCTTTTTACTTAAGTAATAAATATGTTTCAACTCTTTAAACTTAGCCACCTAAGTTAGAACTTTTCTTGAAACCTTCACCATAGTAACTTCCACGAGTTAGGAAAATTCTTATAACGAGAATCTTTTAAAGAATTCCCCACCTTCTTGAAATAACATAATTCCAAGAGAAAATCCTAAACCCTCTAAGTAGGGCCAAGAAAATGAAAAGTATAAAATAAACCTTTTTTTTAGTAATTTTTCAAAAGCCTTGACTTCCTTCGCTGAGTCTTCACCTTGGAAGAACTAAGGATGTTCTCTATTAACGCCTTTTCCTTTCCTTTCCTCAGACATCACGGTTAACCGAGGAAGAAACTACCACTTAGGGAACCAAGACCACGAAGCCCGCTTTGGAATGCAGGCCCCCAACCCATACTTTCCTTATGACGACGCTCCAAACAACTTCTTCCATCAAGAGAATCATCTCGGAGGAAACATGGAGATTGATCAGAATGTGGAACACTGGGAAGAAACCGAAGAAGATCCAAAGGAGGACCCCGACCTCCCTATCGAGATCCCTGAAGACTACCCGGTACCCATCGCACCCCCACCATCCCCGGCATATTACCCCGAGGACTACTCCTCGGGGGATGAAGAGATAGCACCCGGCTACGTACCGGAAGATAATACTGACGATGAGAACGAGGGATGGGTGCCCCAATACCAACCGGGGGGAATTGTACCCGATTTCAACATTGGGCAAGGGGAAGATGAAGAGGAACTCGAGCTAATGGTGCAAGAGAATGAAGAATGGCAGGCTATGATACAACAAGAATTTGAGGAATCCGAGGAAGAAGATTCAGACGGGGTGGTTACCGACCCCGAGACACCACCCCCACCACCTCCAAGAATGGAATATGTTCCCCCGACACCTATGCCACCCATGATCCAGGTCCCGAGGGTCATGCCATCCCCGATTCAGGTCCCAAGGGCGGAAATTGCCCCACCCCGTCACCCGAACCGCCCGTGGGAGCACCCCGGGCAACCATCACTGTACGAAAGGGAAAGTCAAGCATCCTTGTAAAGTCATATGGAAGGACTCACCAATTGGATGGAGGGGGAATCCGCAAGCAGACAAGCTCGCCAACCATCGGTGAATTTTCCGCCACCCCCGGGAGCCATGCCCTTTGGAAACCGCAGGATCGACTACAACCTTCTGGAAAGCGACAAGAGAGGTTGGCTGCAGGAAAGAGAAAGGTCACAAGATGAGAGGATCCAACATCGAATCTGCATCGCAGAACTTCAGGCTCGGGAAAACCGGCAAAGCAGATGGATAGATCAGGCGAATCTCCTCCTCAACAGTGATCCAGGGATGATTAACGAGGCACTCTTCGAGGAAGGTTTCCTCGACAAGTACACCACCACTCCTAGATCCCCGTAGTTTGTACTTTTCCTTTCAAAGAAGTGAGCTTAGACCACTTCTCCCGACTCCATTTTTGTCCTTAAGGAGTCAAATCGGCTTAGTTTTTCTTTATTTCCTTAGCGTGGATTGGCTCAAGTTATAAAGCCTTGTACTACCTTTTTAAACAATTATTAGTGAATTGTCCTTTTCCTTACTAAAGCCTGCGCGTTAATTCTTACATGTGTTATTGAATTAACAAATGAAACCAACCTAAAACCTCCAGATGGTCAACACGAGAGCCACAAGTCGTACCGTCAATCCCGACGGCAGTAGGGAAGATCATGGCGAGAGTCAATCCGAGGCTGGAGGTAGGCGCCGAGTTAACCCGCCTCCTGCACCAGCAGCCCCAGTTATCCTCAATGAGAATACAGTAGCCGCTCTACGCACTCTGGTGCAGCAGTTAGTGCAAGAAGCCATCCCAGCTGTTGTAGCGAACCCTGAAAACACTGAGGAAGTACAAGAGAGAGTCCCAGCAGAAGAAGTCATTCTCGAGGGGCCGAGAGAAATTAGCTTCACTGAGGGAATCAAAACCTTCAACGCAATGAAACCCGACTCTTATGATGGGACGGGCGACCCATAAGGAGTCCAATATTGGTTCTCCCATGTCGAAAGACTTCTAAGGAATATACCTTGTTCCGAAGTTGACAAAGTGCACATGGCCGCACTAAAACTGAAGGATGAAGCTGGCGAATGGTGGGAGAGCTCTAGTCTGTCTAAACGCCCTGATCTGAGTTGGGCCATGTTCAGAAGCAAGATGATGCGTCGATTCTTCTCTGAATCCATGAGAGAGGAAAAGCTGGACGAACTTCACTCCCCAAAGTTACATGGGCTAAATGTGCTCGAGCGAGCAAAGAAGTTCAACCACCTCCTACAATATGCTGAAGAAGAGATCACAACGGAGAAACAGAAAATCAAGCACTTCCACCGCTGGATGAGCGATCACATCAAACCTTGGATGGCAAACCGCTCCTTCAGGACTTTGGAAGAATATGTGGACCATGCCCACAGAATGGAGACGACTCTCAAAGTCCCCGAGCGGAGGAAGTTCGACGGAGGAACGCCTCACCACTCTAGCCACAGTGGGTTCAAGAGGCCGGCATCTCCGCAAGGATCTCAATGGTCCAAGAAAAGCAAGAACAAAGCCTCATCAGCAGGATCAAGACCTGGCCCGGGACCCGAATCAGCAAGAACCCAGATTGTCTGTCACAACTGTGCAGAACCTGGACACATAAACCGGAGGTGTGCCAAACCTCCCAAGAAATGCTTCAACTGTAACAAAGACGGACATCTTCGGCAATTCTGCAGACAACCAGCAAATTCGGCAGGCCAGACCCGCTCCAACACCGTGTCTCAACGTCCGCAAACTTCTAACAAGCCCGCAGGAACTACTTCGGCCCAATCCACGGCTCACCAGAAGGGAAAAGGGCCTATGTATCCTCAAGGTCAAGGGCAACGGTTGTACGAGATGCGCACCACCGATAAGCCTGAGGAACCTATTTGCCAAGGTACTCTCCAAATCCACTCTAAAGATGTGTTTATACTCTTCGATTCAGGCGCCTCGCACTCCTTCATATCCGAAAAATGTGTAGAGCTTTTAAGATTGGATAATCTCGAAGAGTGTGAGCCGTTCATTGTAAACCTCCCAAACGGAGAAAGAATCATAGGAGCCAAACAATTAGGTAGTTTCCCCTTATGCATTCAAGGAGGGAACTTCAGCTCCAACTTGATATGCATTCCAATGGACCCTTATGACATCATTCTCGGAAGAGATTGGTTATCTCAGCATGGAGCGGTAATCGACTTCTATACCCGAACCGTAACCATGAACTCTGGAGGGAAGCACATATGTAAATTCAAAGGAAAACGAGAAGAAGAAAATGGAAAAGTGATCAATGCCATGAAGGCCGGGAAGCTACTCCGACAAGGCTGCATTGGGTATCTTTGCTACCTCGAGTCGAGGGAGAAGGAGGTCATGGATATTCAAGAAATTCCAGTGGCCAGAGAATTTTCCGATGTCTTCCCAGAAGAGCTTCCTGGATTACCTCCCCGACGAGAAGTCGAGTTTACAATAAGCCTCGAGCCGGGAACCGCACCTATCTCCAAGGCCCCCTACAGGATGGCTCCGCTGGAGATGAAAGAACTCAAGAGTCAACTCGAAGAACTACTCGAGAAGGTATACATCCGACCAAGTGCTTCACCTTGGGGCGCACCCGTGCTGTTTGTGAAGAAGAAGGATGGGACCTTCCGTCTATGCATCGACTACAGAGAATTGAATAAGGTCACCGTCAAGAACAAATATCCTCTTCCGAGGATAGACGATATTTTAGACCAACTCCGGGGTGCAAAGGTTTTCTCCAAGGTCGACCTGAGATCAGGCTATCATCAACTCTGGATCCGCGAGGAAGACATTCCGAAGACAGCTTTCCGCACCCGCTATGGCCACTACGAGTTTGTGGTGATGCCATTTGGACTGACCAATGCACCTGCGGTGTTCATGGATCTGATGCACCGATGCTTCCATGAGTACCTCGATAAGTTTGTCATCGTCTTCATCGACGACATCTTAATCTACTCCGAGGATCATGCAAAACATGAAGAACACCTCCGAACCGTGCTACAGATTCTAAGGCACCATCAACTTTACGCCAAGTTGTCCAAGTGTGACCTATGGCTTACAGAAGTGGCTTTCTTAGGCCACGTCATCAACCAAGAAGGATTTATGGTGGACCCAAAGAAAATCGAAGCGGTCTCAGAATGGAAGCAACCGAAGAATGTGAAAGAAATTCGCAGCTTCCTAGGACTAGCAGGATACTACAGAAGGTTCATCGAAGGATTCTCGAAGATTGCTCTTCCGATGACAAAACTACTCCGAAAGACCCACAAGAAGTTCGTGTGGGATGAAAAGTGTGAAGAAAGCTTTCAAGAACTCAAGAAGCGCCTCACAAGCGCACCAGTTTTGACTCTGCCAAATGGACACGAAGACTACGTGGTCTACAGTGATGCCTCAAAACAAGGGTTGGGATGCGTACTAATGCAAAAAGGGAAGGTAATTGCCTATGCATCTCGGCAACTCAAGGTCTACGAAGTGAACTATCCGACGCACGACCTTGAACTAGCAGCAGTAGTGTTCGCTTTAAAAATTTGGCGACATTACTTGTACGGGGTCAAATGTCAGATTTTCACCGATCACAAGAGTTTGAAGTATGTATTCACTCAGAAGGAACTGAACATGAGGCAAAGAAGATGGCTGGAACTACTAAAGGATTACGACATAGAACTGCTCTACCATCCGGGCAAAGCTAACGTCATAGCAGACGCTCTCAGTCGAAAGACCCAACAAGAGGGCTTGATCGCAATGCTAACGGTCCAACCAAAGTTGCAGCAAGAACTGATCAGAGAAGGCATCGAGGTCTGGTTTGGAAGACAACAAGGTTGCCTAAACACCTTGGAAATCCATTTCGACCTGTTAGCCGAAATCAGAGAGAAGCAAACTGATGACATCATGCTGATCAGGATCAGTGGCGAAGTACAAGAAGGCAAGGCACCTGGGTTCGTCATTCAAGATGACGGTTCCTTTTGGTTCCAAAACCGAATCTGTGTGCCAGCAGTGGGCGAGCTTAGAAAGATCATATTAAAAGAAGCCCACGCATCTGCCTATTCCGTCCACCCAGGAGCAAGTAAAATGTACAAGGATGTACGAAGAAACTTCTGGTGGCCAAATTTGAAACAAGAAGTTGCAGAGTTCATATCCAAGTGTTTAGTTTGTCAGAAAGTGAAGATCGAACACAGAAGACCTGGAGGAAAATTGCAATCCCTCCCCGTGCCAGAATGGAAATGGGAGGATATAGCAATGGACTTCGTAACTGACCTACCCAAGACTCAAAAGCAGAAGGACTCAATCTGGGTTATTGTAGACCGGCTCACCAAGAGCACTCACTTCATCGCTATTCAGAAGAAGTGGAAAGCCCCAAAGCTGGCAGCAGTCTTCATCAAGGAAATAGTCCGCCTCCACGGAACCCCGAAAACGATCATCTCCGATCGAGACGGTCGATACATGGCATCGTTCTGGAAAGGGTTACATAAGGCCATGGGTACCGAACTGAAGTTTAGCACCGCCTTCCACCCTCAGACAGATGGGCAATCTGAAAGAACCATCCAGACTCTTGAAGATATGCTTCGAGCCTGTGTGCTGGACCGCACCACAAGTTGGGATGACAGCTTAATTCTCATAGAATTCACATACAACAATAGCTGGCATTCCACGATCAAGATGGCTCCCTTCGAAGCTTTATACGGCAGAAAGTGTCGTTCCTCGCTCTGTTGGGACGACAATGTCGACAAGATCCTTCTAGGTCCAGATTTGATAGAAAAGACTGCATCCGAGGTTGTCCTCATACGCCAGAGAATGTTGACTGCTCAGAGTCGGCAAAAGTCTTATGTTGATCTAAAAAGCCCCTCGAAAGACGAGATATCGAGTTCATAGTTGGTGATAGGGTTTTCGTGAAGGTGTCTCCCTCGAAAGGCGTCTTCCGATTCGGAAAACGAGGCAAGCTTAATCCTCGATATGTGGGACCCTTTGAAATCTTAGAAAGAGTCGGCAACCTAGCTTACCGAGTTGCTTTACCACCTGCTGCTCACCCTGTGCATAATGCGTTCCACGTGTCCCTTCTGAGAAAGTACGTGCCCGAAGAATCCCACGTAATCAACTTCGACGATGTCGAAATCCAATCGGACGACACCTACGAAGAAAGACCAATTAAGATAGTGGAATATCGAGTGAAGCAACTACGCAACAAAGAAGTACCTCTAGTTCGGATACTCTGGTCTAAAGATGGCAAGGAAGGTACAACTTGGGAAACCTGGGAAACCGAGCAAGATATGCGGAAACGTTTCCCCGAGTTAATGTCACCCTAAGAACCAGTAGTTTTACCTTTTTAAGGGGGTACTAGACCCGTTTTGTCCTCACAAGTCAAGAAGTGTAGTAGTCACTTTCTTTCTTTCCCATCTTAGTACCGCCCTACCTTTCCCTAGTTTAGGGGACGAAACTAATTTAAGGGGGTACTATTGTAATATCCGCAATATTTCAAGACTTTAGAAATGAAATTTAATATAATATTTTTATTATTATTATTATCTATTTCTATTTCTAAAATTTTTATAATAAACTTTAAACTTCTCTTGGAAAAGAGAATTTTGTAAAAAAAATTAATTAAGTAAAATTAAGGAATACTCCATAAGGAATTTTGGGCAATTTAAAAACTTTGAATAAAATTAGGGCTTATTTTTAATTCTCAAAACTTATTAAAATAAATAAAACAAAATAAAATAAAACCCTTCTTCTTCAACCTGATGCTTTTTACGTAGAATGAAAAGAGACCAATCCATGCTTCTCCTTTCCACCATAGCCTACACTCCGAGCCATGACATCACCTTGCTTACCTCATCAAGATTACATCACCATTCTCACCAACCCTCCCCAATCACCTTTCTCCCTCCTCTTCTCCATTGGGGAAAATCCATGGCAATGGATCATGCTCTACCTATTTAAAGGGGCTGAAATCCCTTCTTAGAATTCACTCATCCCATTCTTCTCCTTCTCATTACAATTTGGCTCCCAATTTCCCCCAAAAATCAGCCCTCCAAACTCTAGTTCTTCATTCAAAACCCCACCAAAGGAGCCTCCTCCTCTCTCCTTTGGACCGCCGGCCACCTCGCCTGACCACCGACTCCACCACCGTCGACCGCTGCCTCCTCCAGCGCGCCGCCCTACTCGCCGGAGCCCCCTGGTGCGCCGCCCCTCCCACCGCCAGTCCTCCTGCCTCCTCTTCCCCTGTGTTCTATAACTCAGGCAACTTACAGTAAACCCTTATTTCCATTCTATTTAATTTAATAATTTAATTTAAGTTTATTATAGTATGCTAAGTATTAGTAAGTTGGTCAAATAATAGTAATTGCAAATTATTAAGAGTTATAAGAAATTTTTATAAACCTTGTTAGTTGAAAGAAGGGGAAAAATCATTTTTTTATAGACTATTATTAAATTACTATATCCTAATATGGATAACAAGGACATGGTTGTTTAAATAAATTTTTATGAAGCTATTATAAAAAAGTATTTGATTTTATAAATTTATTAGCTTATGATTTTGTCTCTTTATTAAATATCACCATTATAAAGGTATAAGCTTAAGTGTAGAAAATACCAAATTATATGGAAATAAGAATATTAATAATGATTATTTTAATTATTTAATATAATATTAGTTTAACTCATCTCTAGGGTAAAGTATTCCTACAAGGCCTAAGTTCTTTTATAAATACAAGGGTATGGACAATAATATGAATTATAACATTATATTGTTAAGTATTTAAAAATATCTCACCTAGAAAGATATTGTATAATATAGAAAAGAATATTATTTTGTGACCTAGAATATCATAAAAAGTATATTATAAGGAATTGATTAGATATTTTTATACCATGATCTTGTAACTATAGATAAATCATGGGAGGAAATTTGGAAATAAAGTAAATGAGAATATTTATTTTATATTATGATAGTTTTATAAAGCTTACTCTATAAAGTAAATAAAAGTTTCTATCGATGGGAAGTTCCTAAGAAATAGCCTAATATTATTCTACCTCTTTTTTTTTATTATTATAACCCCCATAATTAAAAAAAAGGGTTTTTAGTGAGAGGATATTATTAATAAAGTATTTTCGTAAAGGGAAAATGATTTTAATTAACCCTTGAATATCTTTGAAACTAAGTAAATTATTTTGAATAATCAATGAGTTTTATTTTAAATGGAATAAAAGGATATTACGAAATTAAAATAATAATAAAGGAATATTATTATTTTAATTTAGCTACCTAAATTATTATTATAATAATTTAGAATCTTTCCATCCACCTAAGCTAAGTACACTTGAGAAATCCAAATCTTAAAAAGGAATTTCATATCTAAAACCATTCGTAAATTTCCATGTCGATAGGTCGGGAATCTCGTTCAAAGTCGCGAACCCCACCTCCGTCTTATCGCTAAGTCCGGTATCTTCCGAACCAAGGCAAGTGGATTTTCCCCTTGTGACCTTTATAAATTCGTTCCCGTGAACTTCTCGATGTTGGGAACAACTTGTGTGCTAAGTAATGAATGAACCTAGGAAATATCGATTGTTAGATATAACGACCTTTGTTAGTTTAGTTCGCTATCATCATCTCATAGGACTATTTATGCTAGTGTGATTATGGCTTTGGTTGTTTATGGACTCGTTCAGAGATCCACGTTGAATGAACTAGTAAGGGGCGCGGAATAACCGACGCCTCTATATAACCCTTCTAAGTCGTAAGTGCCTACGTGTTTGAAGTACGACTTTCGGGATCATGATCTCATCCGCTCCGATTGCAAGGAGGGATGTGCGCACTCTAGCTAAGTGCAGGGAAACTGGGTTTCCCTTGGTGGATCGGGCTCACCGAATTCCCACCCTTTTAAAATCATTAAATCAAATACGCTACATAAGTGCCAATGCACATTTAAGATATTAAAAATCAGACCGATCTCAAATGATCGATCTGGCACTCGGTCCGCTCAGGGCGCGAGAGGTTTAACTCGTATGAATTAATAATGTTCCCAACATATCTTTTATTCTCGATGCTAAAAGAGGCCTACAATTTAGTAGTTCTTCTCTAAAATTAACGAGCTATCATCGCTTAAGATACGCTCTCCCTCGTACCGTTAAAACCCCACATAAATAAACCCTATCTTGAAACACAACCTATTGTTATCTTCATCATTATTTCGCTAAATTACCGAAATACCCTTGGGAAAGTTCCGTTCCCGCTTGCTTAGTCTCTTAGACTAATTCTTCTTTTCCGCATGTTTGCCTGGCATTTTATCGCCCCTCGCAAATTATGTCAGAACCTAGGATTAATCACAAGGCGTAAGGTGAAGGACAAAGGAAGGGCAAGAAGTTTCAAGATGTAATCGAATCTCCTTTTGGTTATTTTCATTATGCTTTAAGGACGGTTTCTTTCATGAGTTGTAATTTCCGAACAAGTTTCTAATCATGTGATTTGGGTTGTAAGAACAAAGTCTTCTTCGGAAGCACCTTTTATTTATCTAAGTATGTTTAAATTCCGCATTTTTATTCTATATCATTCTAAAAGCCTTGGGTGACTTCGGATGGTAAAATCCGAGGTCACTGGCGGTAATACCCAACGTTGAAAAATAGGGGTGTTACACATTAAGACAACTTCAAACAACATTATAAAGTGCAAAAAATTACAAAATAAAAATAACGTTAAACATAAATAATAAAAACATTGTTGACATAGAAATTTAATCTAAATCTGAATCCGATGTCAAACTTTGAAACTTCTCCCATATGTTATCCACCAAATCTTTCTTTAGAATCACATGCATTTCTTTATTCCAAAGCTCCTTCCTTCTAGCCATAAATCTTCTTATATTTTGCTCATTATATCGTCCACGTGTCATAGTGAATGCCTCATTATCATTTCTTTTTGATGATCCAACTATATTTTCGGGTTGATCTTGGACAAATTCACATGGGTCTTTATAAATTTGATAAGTATTTTGCTCGTCTTCCACAATCATATTGTGCATGATGATACATGCCATCATGATTTTCCATAGTATCTCGACACTCCATGCCAAACCGGGTTGTAGCATGGCTTGAACTTGATCCAAATTAAATGTATTTGGATTATATTGGGTGTTTGAGTTATTTGGATTTTTATTGTGGTTATCCATGGAATGTAGTAGTAGTAGTGAAGGAGAGAGAGTAAAGCTAAGATGAATTTGTGAAAAATGAACAACAATATTAGACTCTATTTATAGATAATAAAAAATTATAAAAATTGATTAATATTTTTTTAAATATCAACATTAATTATTATTTTATTAGAAATATATTTAATGATAGGTTGAAATTAGACCTGTCAAAACTTGACCCGACCCGACCCGCCCGATGTTTTTTGGGTTTAAATCCGACCCGAAAATCAATGGGTCAAGAGTAACCCGAACCCGGTCGACTCGGAAAAAACTGGGTTGGGTCATGTTGAAAGGGTTTTACCTTGATCCTAACAAGCAAATAAATTTTTAGATCAAGACCCCGCTGAGTACAGGGAGGTCAGGTTCGTCCACGGAAATTAGAAGAATCTACGTCTAGCTACTAATCCTAATAAAAGAGAACAAAGCAAAGAAAAAAACACACAAACAGACACTCGGCACCGACCCACAACAGGTCGTAACCGACTAACTACTCAACACAAACGCAGGAGAAAAACTAAGGGAACTAGGAGCTCGGCCCCGACCTGAAAGTGGTCGTAACCGACCTATCCGGGTAACTAGAAAACTTCGAAAACCAAATTAAAAGAGATCTAGAGCAAAGGATTCACCACAACAAGCTATGCATGCAAACATGAATCAAAATCATCCCATAATAATCTCATAAATGACTTTCGTCACAAACAATCAAGTAGAAATCTAAACTTTCATAAAGATCTAAACTTGCAACCCTACTTGTTTCCTAAGAGTTTCAACTTTCGTTTTCAACCAAGTATTATCCAAATTCACAATTCAATCTTTCAATTCAATCATAAACTCGAACATGCCTCAACTTTCATTAAGGAATTGATAGAAAACAAGTAGACAAGGGATAGAGATTCAAAAGGATTGATCAATCAAAGATTCATGCTTTAATCATGCACAACTCGTCGGGTTTCACCCCAACCCTAGAAAATAGACTACTCACGATCCATGGCACAATCAATCATCATAGACAAAAGAAAAGACATAATTCGAATCCAAACAAACTTCAATTAAAAGAAAACTTACAATCTCAAGCAAACCTCCAAGTCTCTCTAAAATTGTCCAAGAGCTTGGAATAAGATAACCTAGAAATCAAACTTGCAACTCGTTCCGTCTTCCACAAATAACGTCTCCAACATCCCCCTTGGAATCCCCCTAAAATAAAACCCTAGCAATCCTTGTATAGTAGTGGAAATATACCTATAAGGAAACTAAATTCTATCTTAAAAAGGCCCATAAATAAAACATTTACTGAACCTAGCTTAAAACGCAAGAAACAAATCCGCCACACACGGATTGGGTCGTCACCGACCTAGTGTAGGTCGTCTCCGACCATTGGCTACACTTGATTTCTTCATTTCTTCGCTCAAACTTGCTCCAAAGCTTGGTTCTTCTTCAATGTTTCTTCTTTAATCGCTCTTGGCCTTCTAAGACTTCCTTTAGCTCCTTCATAAGCACCTTGATCTTGAAATCTTCAACTCGGAATCTTCAAACCTTCAAATGCACCGACTCTCACTCTTCTTATCAACATCACCATAAGACCGCTTGAACATCACCTCCTAGAAAGCTTGAAAAACCTAAACATCTCCTCTTCAACGCTTCAAATACCTACAAAAACAACAAACAAGCACAAACGACTCCAACTCTCCAAAGAGGGTCGGAGTTATATGCAAAATAACACAATAAACCTAGAAAAGACTCAATCCTAGCTAGAAAACTACCCATAAAACCCGACTAAAAAGTGCGACATCAGGTCACCAACCCGTTGGGTTGACCCGTCCAACCCGATAAAGTATTATTTCAATTAAAACTTCAATATTTTATTATAAATTTTGTATAAAATTATTATTTTATTATTATTAAATAATATTTTATATAATATAATATTAATTATTTTAATAAATATAAAGATAGAGGTTAAAAAAATTGACGATCTTGACCCGTTGGATCAACCCGAACCCGTACCAAACCCGTAACAACCCGGTGCATATAAACCCTGAAATTTTACGACCTGTGACCCGTTTTGACCCAAACCCGAACCCGACCCGCTCGACCCATTTGACAAGTCTAGTTGAAATGAAAGAAATGAAGTTAGTTGAAAGTTGGATACATGTGTCAACTTGTAAATGGATGAATGTTCCTCTTTGGGCACAAGGGCCAAAGCATTCATTCCTCTATAGTGGCAAAACTTTAAAGTGCTGGAAAAATACTCTATGAAAATAAACGCTCTTTGCTTCCCCTCAATGTCGGAAACCGCCCCCATGGTGGTTGCCCAGACACAACCACCCCCCATACTCCTCTGCTTGACCCGTCCCAAAATGCTGCCACCCCCCAGCGTGCTTGGAAAGATCTTCTCGTCAATGACGCCGGCTACCAACGTCCGAGACTTGAGCCTCAATTCCTAGCGGGGAAAGTGAACATGTCCTTTCCTGATGGACCGCAAGGTGAGCCGGTGATTAAGGTCGCCCCAGAAGTTAGAGGAGCCATGTCGGAAGTTTGGAAGGACTCGCTGATCGTTAAGGTTCTAGGCTATTTCGTCTCATTTCATGTAATGGATAGAAAGCTCCGTGAGATTTGGAAGCCGATCGGGAGGGTCATGGTGGCCGATCTACCAAAGGGATATTACGTGGTCAAATCTGAATCTGGAAATGACTACGTGAAGACCCTTACAGGAGGACCTTGGGTGAGGTTTGGGCATTACCTCATAATTAAGGCATGGACACCCAGCTTCAGACCTGAAACTGACGTAATCTCCACATCCTCTGCATGGGTGAGAATCGCCAAACTTCCCTTGATGTACTATGAAGAAGAACTTCTGCTCATGGTGGCGACGACAATTGGACGACCCATAAAAGTTGACACGAAAACATTATACTCCAACAGATGCAGATTTGCCAAAGTTTGTACTGAGGTTGATTTGACACAACCGTTGAAAGGAACCATTCTTCTGAACGATGAAAGATACTATCTCGAATACGAAGGGCTCCATCAGATTTGCTTCCACTGTGGGCTTTACGGCCATTTGGTCAACAAGTGCTCGAAGGTGAAGAAGATTGAGAAGGGGAAAGATGTTGCGGTTGAGACGAGTACTGCAGTTCAAAACGCTGATCAATCCGCCAAAGAAGGTGACTCGGTTTCTAAAGAGTCGTCTAGCCAGATTCATGGTCCTTGGATGGAGGTGCCCCAGCGCCGAAACAATTCCAAAGCCAAAGCCAAGGCCGCCGAGAACGCCCAGCCGTCGAGCAACCCCGCCAACCGTTTCCATGCCCTGGATGTTTGCCCGGAAAAGAGTGCACAGGAATTGAATGAAAAGACCGTTGCCAACAGCAAAGGGAATGTTGGGGGGCAAACCCAATCATTGTCAGAAGTTTCAAAGGGGGGAAGTACCATGGGAACTGGATCAAAATTAATGAGTGCAACGATTAAGGCGTCTAATGTGAACGTGGCCTTTGTGCAAGGTGCCGCCAACAAGAAACAGATAAGATAAAAAAAGACTAATAAAAAGAGGAACAAGGGCAAAAGTGTTGTAGGGGCTGCTGAGCTTGTGAAATCAAGTAGCGAGACTCTTAATGGGCCTGCCAAAAGGCCCAGAGGTGAGGGTGGGCCTCCTAGGAAGCCCGCTGCCATCACTCCCTACAAGCTGCCCCAAGATAACTCTGTTGCGATGAACGAAGACACCCCAGGAAATTCCACGAACACGGTTCGCATATTCACGAGCGAAATTACTAATGGTTCCATGAACCCCCCTCGCGACGGCCAGGACAGGCTCTAAGAGGATAACGACACCATCGCAGATTTGAGAAACCAAATTATGATCGCGGATTCGGCTAACAGAGTCCCGAACATAGATCAGGCAATGGAAATCATGATAGTGGAACCCACGGCCAACGTGAACGCCTCTGGGAGTCAGACTAATTGAAGCTCCGTTCCATCTTTGATTGTTTTTCCATGAATTGCCTTACGTGGAATTGTCGGGGTGCCGGTAGTAATGGGTTTCGCCACGCCGCCAAGTATATGATCAAGCAACATAAAATCTATATTTTGGTCCTGTTCGAGCCAAAGATATCTGTATTAGGGCGGGCCATGTTTGCAACAAGTTGAAGTTGAAGTCACAGCACATGATCGTGGCTCGAGGGTTCGCGGGTGGCCTTTGGGTCTTATGGGACAATGACAGGACCCTTTTAAATATTTTACATACTCATGATCGTTTTATTCAAGCCTTGGTTTCTTTTCAGCGAAAGAATTTTCACTTAATTCTTGTCTATGCTCCGCCAACTGATACTGATCGGAAACTTTGCAGGATTACATCAGGACTATTAACGGTCCTTGTTTGGTTGGGGGTGACTTCAACTGTGTCCTTCACGATTGGGAGAGTAAGGGAACTGCCCATACCCTTTCCACTGATTCTGATAAGTTTGAAGAATGGGTGAGAGCTACTGGAATGATCGATATGGGGTTCATTGGCCCTCCCCTCACGTGGACGACTGGCTCGACTCTCGCTAGATACAAAGCAAGACGTCTCGACCGCTTCTTTCTGAACTCTTGTGCCAAAGTAGATTGGCCGAATGACAGTGTTTCCCACCTGCCCAAGATGAGCTCTGATCACCCACCCCTTCTGTTGAAGCTCGACCCTCCTTTGAATGCTATCAAGTCTCGTCGTCCTTTTCGTTTTGAGGCGGCTTGGATTTCTCACTTGACCTTCAAGGAGTTTGTGGGGAGCAATTGGAACAAGGACCAGATCATGACTGATGCGCTCAGCTGCCTTAAAGATGCTCTGTTGAAGTAGAACAAAGGTATCTTTGGTAATATCCACATCCGTAAGAAGTCAATCCTTGGCAAACTTGAAAGGACAGAGGTAGGTTGCATGAATAGGTGTTCGCAGGCCCTTATAGACGAACAAGTGAAACTTCGCGAGGAGTTGGACATGGTTCTTGAGCAAGAGGAGCTTCTCTGGCTTTAGAAGTCTAGGGAGAGCTGGCTTATGGTTGGAGATCGGAATACCTCTTTTTTCCATATCTCTACTTTGGTCAGACGTAGAAGAAATAGGGTGGAGGCGATCATGAACGACGATAATGTGTGGATTACTGTGCCCAAGGAGGCCGAGAACTTCGCTATCGATTATTTCAAGAGGCTCTACTCAGATGATAGTTGCCACCTGGCCACGCCGATCATGCCTCATGGGCTTTTTCGTGGTTTGGATCTGCAGCAATGGGCTGCGTTAAATTCTGAGGTGTTTGCTGATGAGATATCGAAGGGCTTGAAGCAGATGGGAGGGCTCAATGCACCAGGGATCGATGGTTTCTAAGCCGTCTTCTTTCAGAAGTGTTGGGACTCGGTTAGCGTTTCTGTCTGTCGTTTCATCAGGGATTTTTTCAAGACTGGCAAGCTGACTTCTGGCATTAACGAGACTCTCATTGTTCTCTTGCCCAAAGTTGCGAAGCCGAAAAAGATTAACCAATTCAGACCGATCAGCCTCTGTAACGTTATCTACAAGATCATTACCAAGATCATGGTGAACCGTATGCGGCCGATCCTTTCGGATATTATTGGTCCGATGCAGGGTAGTTTTCTTCCAGGGAGATACATTACAGACAAAATCATTGTTATTAAGGAGCTGGTTCATTCCATGAAGAGAAAACAGGGTAAGAAAGGTTGGATGATCCTCAAGATCGACCTTGAGAAAGCCTATGATATGCTTCGTTGGGACTTCATCGTTGATACTCTACTTGATGTCGGTTTTCCCTCAGTCTGGACAGCCTGGATTAAGGAATGCATCAGTTCGGTCTCAATGCACCTTCTTTGGAATGGCAAAATGACTGAAGGGTTCATTCCCGAGAGAGGTATTCGTCAAGGAGATCCTATTTCGCCTTAACTTTTCGTCCTCTGCATGGAACGATTGAGCCAAATGATTGACATGGCGGTGGCTGATGGGGTGTGGAAACCTGCCCGGATTTCTAGAAGAGGGCCTGAGGTTTCTCATGTTCTTTTCGCCGATGATGTGATATTGGTTGTGGAAGCATCAGTTGAGCAGCTGCATATTATCAATAAGATCCTGGATAATTTCTGCCTTGCTTCGGGACAGAAAATCAATGTGGCTAAGTCCAAGCTCTTTGTGTCAAGAAATACTGATAGTAGTACTATTGATGATCTCAGAAGCGAATGCGGATTTGAGGTCACCTCCAACTTGGGTAGCTACTTAGGTATGCCGATCGTTCACAAAGCAGTGAACAAGAACACCTTCGGGCATGTGTTAGATAAGATGAACTCCAAGCTCGCTGCTTGGAAAGGGAAACTTCTTAGCCTCGCCGGAAGAATTACCTTAGCAAAGTCTGTCCTTGTGGCTATTCCCACCTATTCCATGGCAAATGTTGTGCTTCCAAAAGAGCTTTGTGATGAGATGGACTGGATCATCAGGAATTTTGTCTGGAATGATGAAACGGGAAGGAGTAAAATCCACCTTGTGGGCTGGCGGGATATGTGCCTTAGCAAGAGTGAAGGTGGCCTTGGGTTTCGTACTATGCACAAGGTTAACATGGCTATTGTGGGTAAGCTTAGCTGGCGCTTTCTCAACAGCAAAGATGCCTGCTGGTCGAATATTCTGAAGGCTAAGTACGTTTGGGAGTCGGGCGCGATGGTGGCTGGTTCTTCGTTTGTGTGGCATAGCATAACTAAGGGCATCAATAAGGTCATCACTCCCGGGTGTCGTTGGAATGTCCGGAATGGTTTGATGGTTCGTTTTTGGATTGACCCGTGGCTTGGATCCTCTTGTTTGCTGAAGTGTGCACTTGTTGAACCTTCTGAGGACGAGATTTCTTTCAGGGTTCGGAACTACTAGACTTCGTTGTGGGCTGGAATTGGGATTTGCTTTCGGGGTCTCTTCCTTCGACTTTCCTGATGAAGATGGTTGCAATCCGCCTGTCGGATGATGATAGCGATAGTGATTGCCTGGCTTGGGCGCCATCTGCCAATGGCGACTATACGATCGGAAGTGGCCATGATCTTATCGCTTACAAGGGCACGATCAGTGGCAATGATTCCACTTTTTTTCGAGCCATCTGGACCCTCAAAGTCCCGGAATGGATCCTTGTGTTTGTGTGGCTTGCTGCCCGAGGTGTTATTCTCACCAACTCTGAGCGTCAGAGGCGGCATATGGCGATGGACGACTCGTGCGCGATTTGTAGCGCTGGAGTGGAGACCCTCATTCACCTCTTCAGAGACTGCAGGATTATTCAACCCTTTTGGACTAATCTTAATTCTAATCTTGCCCATTCTGATTTCTTTCAGTTATCCTTTGCAGGGTGGATCCGAAGCAATATCTTGGACAACAAGGACCTTTCAGTTATCCTTTGCAGGGTGGATCCTTTGCCTTTGGTGGATTTGGAAGTGGAGGAACGGAGAAGTTTTTGGCAACCGGAGCATGGTGACCGGCCCGGTGGGCTTCGTCCTCAATCGAGTTAAGGAGTACAACAAGGCTTGGATGAAGACTAGAAGCGGTCGCGAGCGAACGACGAGAAGAGAGGTGTTGGTGGGCTAGGATAAACCGCCTGTTGGGTACGTCAAAATCAATACCGACGGTGCCGTCAATGCCGATGGGGGTGCTACGGTGGCTGGTGCTATTAGGGACGACAATGGCAATTGGGTCGCTGGCTTCGCCCACAACTTAGGCCAGTGCACGGTTCCGATGGCCGAGCTTTGGGGGATCATGGACGGCTTGTCTCTTGCTTGGTCCAAAGGCCATCGCAAGGTTATTCTCGAGTTGGATTCTAAGCTCGCGGTAGATCTTATCCATAAAGGTGTCAATCCCTCGCACCCCTCTACAATCTGGTGTCCAGATGCCGGAATACCATCAGTCGGGCCTGGGAGGCCAGACTCCTCCATGTCTTCAGGGAAGTGAACAATGTCGTCGACTCCCTCACAAAAATTGCGTTTTCCTTTCCAGTTGGTTTACATGTTTTTTCGGAGGCTCCTTTGAGTATCCTCCAAATTTTTTATGATGATGTCGCAGGTTGGGCCACCCCACGCGTCGTGAACTCCTTAGGCCCCAGTTAGTTCGGGTTTCCCGTCTTCTTGATCAAAAAAAAACATTCATTCCTCTATGGAAGGGGGATTCTTCCATTCCTCTTTAAAAGGGGATTCCCCTTTCAATTTTTACAACCAAGAGGAGCTCCTCTTTGAGGAAAGAGAGTGCAAAGAGGAGATTGATTCCTCTTGGTTGCACATGCTCTAATGTTGTTCTCAGGCCCAGCTCAACAGCAGGGGCAACCTGGGCGACGACCCAGGGCCCAGATCTGTTGGGGGCCCAAAATTTTTATGCATGTGTAGTATTATGAATTTAATTTAACAAAAGAAATAAAAATATGATGGATCATAAAAGCAATAAAAAAAGGCCCATTAAGCCCAATACATATCTGACCTAAAAAAATGAAAACAAAAATGTATCAAAATTAATGCTTTAGGCTCCGCTTCAGCATACCTATCAAAATTAATGTGTAGTATTAGGGATTTATTTTTGTCTTTGAAGCTATAAATTTAATATTTTTTGGTGATGAATGCTACTATGTATTTTTTGTCATTAATTAATTGATATTTAAAGTAGCAAAAATGTGTTATGAAAGGTGAAAATATCATTTTTTATATAGATATATTTAACACATAATAGGTTAAGGGCCCTAAAAGAATTTTTTGCCCTAGGGCCTCTAAAATGTTAGGACCGGGCCTGGCTGTTCTATCCCGTGAATTGCGACGATGACCCAGCATTTTTTCTTCAAGCCAGGAACCATAGTTAAAGTGCTAATCTTCTTCATCTATTAGTATGATATAATTGTTTGTTATCAAGTTTTGAATCATTCTTCGTAATATTGAACTTGTGTGGATACATAATTGTTTGCTTTCATTTCTACTTGTGTTATTATTTTGTTTATAAAACAAACGTTATTTAATTGAAGGATAACAAACTTAATCAGATTTCTATCAAGTCCTTCGAGTGCAAACTCTATGCCTTGTCTCCAACTACAAATGGTTATAAAAAACAGAAAAATATACAAACACACAACGATGTAATTGTAACTGAAGATACAACCTTTTCCTTTTATGGTGATACAGGGACATCACACTCAGTTGGCTTATCGGATTTATACAGCATCAATCAGTTTTTTTTTTTCCCATTCTCTCTGACAATCAAAGACACCTTGAACCCTTCAGTTGAGCATGTATTCGTTCGCGTACTCTTGTTGCCCCATCCATATATTTGTCAATTGAAGAATCACATGCTGTTCGGAATCATGAGTTTGGGCAACGGAGCATCCGTTCTTTGGGTTCGAGTCTGGAGCCATGGTTGAATGTCTCCTCCCTGTCTAACAAGCATCTCCGGTCTAGCGTTTCTGTGGTTTTGGCCAGATGATGCTTTTGGCGTTCCTGTTTTCCAGTTCATATATGAAAAATCTAAGTTAATTGCAAAAATTAACAGCATTGGCATCATCAAGACAGACTAGAGCACAATCTAATTCATTCCAATTTTCCAAACAGGCCAAAAAAGTGGATGAAATTGACCAAGATCAGAAAATTACTTCAGCTGACAAGGCATTGTACTGTTTCTCAAGCTCACGCAACTGCAAAGTCGTCATCCCATACCAATCATCAATCCACGAGAAGGAATGGCGATGCGTCTCTATGAAGAGTGCTCTCTCACCCTATAAAGTGTAGCAGACAAAACCATATTCAACACTTCATTTAACCACTCAAAACACTTCCTAATAAAAACTATGGTAGTTTTAAAGTAATGGAAAGCTCTAAATTTGGTGTTCAAAGGGTTTCTTGGAAGAAAGATACATACAGAAATCAGAGCTTGCTCGATTCGTCTACCAAAACCCCAGTATGGCGCATCTACTGTCACTAATTTGTAGGCAGTCATAACTGGCCTGCATTCATCCTGTCAATATTATCAAACAGTCGATGATCATTTTAATTCAATATAGGAAGTATTTATAATCAGAACAAGGCTAATATATTGTATGATGATTTAGTTATAAAAGCACCTCCAAACCTCTTAAACAGGCAATAAATTTATTGTTAATAACGTTAATGGTTGGCAGAAACTCCATTACTGAACAGACGACCAAGTTGTGTGATTTAAGTTGGTGGCCACTTAAATCACACAAAGCAGGGTATCGAATGACATTTTCCAAATTATGCAAGTATCAAATGTGAGTGCAACTGAGTGAATTTTTCCCGAAAAATCATGGTGAAACAAATCCTTACCCTCCATCCTTCTAAGAGGGGCCCACGACCAGTCCTAGACGATTTGAACTGTGAAAAGTCCACGTCGCAGCATCCAACCATGTAGCTCCAATAGTCCCTTACAGCTGAAGCTATATCAATGACTTCCACCTCTCTCATTTCCAGCTGTTCTTTACTTAATCCATGAACCTATCAAGTTACAACAACCAAAAACAACTGAGTTACTCTAAATTAACCATTTTCAAGTCAGGACAACAAATGGTTTGGAAGAGGCAAGTTACATACGTTTTCTGATTGTCCATTATCAGCGACGTGAACTGTTTCAATTGTAAGAAGCATCTTCTCAAAGTATGGACACTGCAGAAATGAGCATGAGGTTTAGATCCTGTCAAGGTTTGTTGAAAGTTCATTCCATACTGAAAAAAGGCTTACCTTGATTACTTCATTGATTAAGCATTCGTCACCAAAAGCATATGTATCAGTACAACTTCCAAAACAGATGAAATCAGAAAATGAAATAATTACTACGATGATGAATCCAGTAAACCTGATTTGCATCTCGGGTATGCATTCCATGCTTCTTCTTGCATAATGAGAGCATCTGCTGGTGCAAAACTGGTAATCCAAGATGGAACCTTACTGCAAGAAAGTTGAACAAATACATGTTGAGTACGAAGGGAACAACAAAAATGCAATTATAAGGCATCAGCATCATAAATACTCCACATAATCTAACACGGCAGTGATTAGTATAGTGACCCTGTAATTCACCTTTGGAAACGGTATAATTTTGATGTGTAATGGCCCTTTCCAAATATGTTGTCTTCAAAAGGGTGGCTTTTCAGGATCTCGATCCCTTCTGTACTGGTTGCAGTCTGTTGTTGCATTTTAAATACCATGTACATCTGTGCTACCTCATACTGCACACACATAAATACCATTTTTGTTAGCAAAATAACAGAGAAATGAAGGCTTTTTCGTTCATTTCAAAGTATTCACCTCTTCAATGGACATAGGCATGACAATCCGACTGTACGCAACCCAGATAGCAAAACAGATGAGTTAAGGAAACTAAGAAATGAGAGATTTACAAGAATACATCCAAGCATCGAATTGAATGACTTGTATTCACATGTAAAATGCGGGCATCAAAAAAAAATAGTGAGATCTGCAAATTAGATCATGAGCTTTGTACATATAGTTATTTTCATAGGCAAAAAAGGGAACAAGAGCTGAGCAGCTAATAACCCAACTCTACGCATAAATTTGGTTATCAATTCAAAAGTACAAAGCACTCTCACTTGGTTCAACTCTTATTGGGTTAATTAATATTAACAAACGAAAAGACTAATTTCAAAACTTATTCATAATCAACTATATCTAGATCGTGATTCAACCTAATAATCTTTCTCTTTTACTTCTCTTCTTACTGTCCCTTTCTCTTTTTCTCTATATTTTTTCACAGCCGGACTAAACAATCAAAACATAACGGAAGCAAAGCAGTTATTTTTCTCAACTAATCATATCATCAGATAACCCACCAAAATGAGAGGAAAAATCGCATCAAAAGAAAATCAACATTACCAAACAAAAGCAAATCCCGGTAAAAATATAAGAAAAGGATACAATTCCTTCAACTGAACCATATTTTCTTTTCTTCTACCGTGAAGAGATCAAATCGGCTACTGTATAGTATAAGAAGCAAGCAGGTTAAGCTTCAATGATTCGAAATCCCTACTGTAATCAGGACAATCTGGAGAGAGATGGAAGGACAATAAACAGAATGAATCAAAGAATCTGATTCGGAAGTCCTCGGGAGATTTAATAAGAATAAATAAAGAGTCGCGTTTGGCTGGTCTTGATTCAAAATTTGAAATTACAACCAAAACAATTTTCAGGTGGGGTAGGGTTTGGATGCTTTTGAAACTTCAAAGCTTACAGGAAACGGAAGAACGAGGAAACGGAAGAGAAATTTGGGTCAGGTCTATGGAGTGGGGAAGAAGAGGATCTAGACGACGTCGTTGCAGGCAGAAAGCGCGTTAGTTTAATGGTGGACTGTTGCAGTTTGGCGAATTCGTCCGTGTTAAAGCCCACCGTTGAATTTTCTTCTGGCCACCAGGGAAATTTTTAGAAGATTCTTACATGCTGCTCCCAAAACGTGGACCTAAATTGGAATTAATTAGCAGCTAGTAGATACCCAAGTTGGAATCACATTTAATTCTCAGTTCGCCTAATCGTCCAACACTGTTTGGTAATGGTAAAACGAGACCAGAAAATTATAAAAGAAATTTAAAATTTATGTTTTTTTGTTTTTGAAATAAAGATTGAGTATTGTATTCTATATCAAAAACTACCCTAAACACCATCAACTCTAAAATCGCTTGGATTGTAAACCAAATTAAACCAGAGGATAAAAAACCTGCACAGATTCTGGATGAGATAAAGGCTTTGTCATCCAAATCTGAACTGGAAAACCTCATTTTCTCTTGGTGGAGTATTTGGTTATTCAGAAACAAGGCTGTTTTTGAATCATCCAACTCCAACCAAACAGACCAACATATTGAACTATGTGAGTTTATTCGCAATCAAATAAGGGATTGGCACAACACTAAAAAGAACGGTCACGCTGATCCTCCACCTGGCAACCAAACCGCGAAGAACACACGAAATCATGGTAAATGGAAAAAGCCCATAACTAATTTTACTAAACTTAATTTTGATGGTGCAGTTAATGCGGATGGGATGGCGTCGTTCGGGTTTGTCCTCAGGGATTGCGACGGAGACCCTATCCATTATGACGGTGGACTGATTGGTCGGCAGTCTGTCCTTATGTCCGAGACCATCGCCTTACGACAGGGAATTATTGAGGCCACAAGACGTGGTATTTCCCACCTCCAAATCGAAGGCGACAATCTTCAACTGATCAAGGTCGTACTTGGTGACTGGCGCTGTCTTTGGGAGATCGAGATGTTACGTGCTGATATCCACTGTTTGCTTGCCCGTTTCCAGTGTTGGAGTATTGCCCATGTCACTAGGGAGTGCAATTCAGTGGCGGACTACATTGTTGTTTCGTTTCGCCGTGTCTCTTCCGTCCCTCTTACAGTTGACCCGGTTCTTCGGAACCTCATCCTTCAGGATGCTCTTGGGAGGTCGCTAGCCTGTTAGCGGCCGCCCAAACCTCTTTCCTTATCAAAAAAAAATATATCAGAAAAAAATACAATATATCCATGTCTAGAGATATGTACAGACATGACAATAAAATACCAAACTACAACATATTGAAAATCGACTATAACTGAACCAATATTCGAAAGAGAAGTAGATAAACCAATAGCTCCTATTATGAGAGTAAGGTGAAGCCAAAGCACTATTAAATTATTCCTTGAACAATCTTCTAAAATTGCCATGTGATGTTTCCGACCAGGTGCTCGTTTGAAAGGACTGAAAAATCCAGTTTGTGTGGAGCACTCTTGCAAGTTTGTTGTAGTGAAAAATAACATATCATCATCAGCGGGACGGAATGGAACCGGAGCTACCATAACACCTTGATATGATTTCGAAAACAGAGATTCCAACATACAAAAGGTTTACATATACTCTATTAGGTGAGTAATATTATCAACAAAGCCAACAGAATCTTCACCCGAATATGGTATTGGTATTGAGGATTGTCGGAAATCAGTAGCCGATAGAGAAGAAACACCATAGACCACAGTATCAACAAAAGAAGAATTATCTTCCTTGTATGGCATATATGTAGACACAAAAACATAACTTATACCAGGAATAGAAAGAGATGGTGGCATAAAATTATACAAACAGTATCAAAGGACTTGACCAAGTGAAGAGATACACCAATGATGGGTATATGAGAATGGAACAACGTTGTTGGCAATCGTAACCACTTGTCGTGAGTTGTCAGACCCCTCAAAAAGTTTTGTAGACCCTCAATTCCGCAAATCTGTTTTTCAAATTCCAAATCGACACACACAGAGAAGAAGATGGGCAAGTAATCATATTGGATACCCAACCAAAAGATGTACCCAACAATAGAGAAATTGCCCTCCCTCAAAAGTGTCTTGGAGACATCTGTATGAAACCTTAAAATTAAAACCGAAACTGAAAAATCTGGGAATCCATCAATTGCTTTCATAGTTGGAGTACTTCGTAAGCCAAGATTCAAATCCCAATTTTGGATATAAACCCAAACCCAAGAACACCCAACTATGAACCGTCTGTCCGCAGGAATAGAGAATTGGGGTACAAGAATGGAATCAATTACAGGACAGAGATGAAATCGGGGTTGCAGGAGCGTGCAATGGCCAATTCCGACTTCAATTGATGTTTGTGCACAAGTAGAAAGAGGGAACCAAGAGAAAGCCACCATGAACAAGAAGAAAGAAAGATGGAGAAGGGCCATGATGAAAAGAAGAGAAAGTTTGATGGAAAATCACTGTTAATTGTCGGACTCAACCAACAACATGGCGGAAACCGCCAAGACACCGGAGAAACTGATAAACCGGCGACCTTCCTAGTCATTCGCCAGACAAATTGCCCTAGGGGCGCTAGAGAGCGCTAGGGCACTTGCATGAATTAAAAACTCGTTTTTTTTTGATAAGGTAAGGATTAGGAGACCCTCTAAGGAGGGCGTCCTAGAGCATCCTTGCGGATGAGAACCTGAAGTTCTGAGTTATTCAAGAGGAGGTTGGTAGGGATGCTGTGGCCCAACTTAGCGATTTTATCGGCCACAGCATTGCAATCCCTGCCCACATGTCGGACTGTTACAAAGTTAAATTGTTTAAGGGATACCATAATATTCGAAATTAGTATTTCAATCTCCCAAGGGCATTTACCTGTGTTGTTAACAGCATTTATAACTATGAGATTATCGCCTTCAATCTCAATTTTTGTAAATCCTTTTCTCTGAGCTTCTCTGATTCCTTCTTTGAGTGCAAGAGCTTCTGCCTTCACAATTGAGATTGGTCCTTGTTTCCTAGTTCCTAGCCCGATAATTCTAGCTTCATGGTCTCGTATGACAAAACCCGAAGAAGCGTGGTTGGAATCAAGTTTGGATCCGTCAAAGTTCAGTTTGACTATATTATCAGAGGGTTTTTTCCATTTTTCTATTCTTTTCTTCCTTTTTTGTCTGTTTTGGGGTCGAAGTTGTGTTCTTTCTTCATCTTCTTCCCACCTCTTTGCTTTTTCCCATTGTTCGATTTGGTTTTTCGTATATTGTTCAAGATTCTGAATAACGTCATTGGGAGTTTGTTGAAAAACTAGTTTATTCCTTTGGTGCCATATACACCACCAACATACTGCCAATTTCGCGAACTCAATGCTCCCTAAGCTATGAAATAAGTCATTCAGAATGGTACTTGTTGATTTATTGGTCACAATATAGTTTCTGATACAACTTTCTAGTTTTGTGTTAATTTTCTGGACTAGTTTTTCGTATATGGACATTCTACAAGGATGTGTCCAACATTTTCATGGGTACAATTGCACATTAAACACCCCGAGGGGGGGGGGGGTAGCTATGCATTTTTGTAAAAGTCTTTCTTTGGTTGGGAGTCCATTGCATGCTATTTTCCATAGAAAATTCTTAACCTTAGGTTGTGTGTCAAGTTTCCATATCCAATTGTTGGGATGGGGTGTTAGATAGTTCACACCCGTAATTAATTCAATAACCGAAGCCGTCGAAAACCACCCATTTTTGCTTGGAGCCCAGTACAATCGGTCCCTAATCCAATTATCTGGGATTGGGATCAACATGATTTGGTTAACTATGTCTGTCGGAAGTAAACAACTAAGGATATCTAGCCGCCACGTTTTAGTACTGGTTATGAATTCGTCAACCGTAGTTGATTCATTTATTGCGTCAGTGTTCAAAGCAAATTTGTCTAGTGTTTCTTGAGATAACCATTTGTCTGTCCAAAATTTTATGGTTCTCCCATCCCCTACCTGCCAGATAAGGCCTTTTTTAAAGTCTTCTCGTAAGTTCATCAGTTTCGTCCATTGCCATGAAGTATTATTCTGTTTTTTATATGATAAAATTGAAGTGCCCTTTAGGTATTTTTCATTCATTAGCTTAACCCAAATATTTTCTGGTTCTGCTAGCAGCTTCCAAAGGAGTTTCGTTTGTAATGCCTTGTTTGCGTGTTCAGTTTTCCTAATTCCAAGACCTCCAAAAGGTTTAGGTTTACAAATCTTATCCCATCCAATGAGTGGTTTGTGGTGAATATCCTTGTTCCAAAGAAAGTTCCTATGTATTTGGTCCAATTCTTTATGAGCAGAATTTGGAAGCATGAAGTTTTGCATCAGATAGTTAGGTTTTGTAGCCAGATTAGATTTTAAAAGGACTGCCCGTCCTTCCAAAGACAGGGAATTATCTCTCCATTTAGTCAATTGTGCCTTTGTTTTTCCTATTGTGTCGCCAAAGGTTTGTCGGTTTACTCGACCATTGATGATTGGACAACCAAGATATGATTCTAGATTAATCATTGCCGTGATCCCTAATGTTTGTTGGATTCTATTCTTATGTTGATTGTCAACACTTCGTGACGTTTGAAAAGTCGATTTATGGTAATTAACTCTTTGTCCTGAGATTGCGCAATAATCCTCAATTATCCTTTTTGTTCTAAGACATGCTGTTTGATTTGCTCTAGTAAAAATTATGATGTCATCTGAAGGCAAGAAAGGGGATCTTAGTTCCGGCTCGGGTGAGTGGGAAACCAATAGTGTTTTTTCTCCAAATTGCTAGTTTCTTGAAGCTTCCTAGCTAGTATTTCAGTCACAAGAATAAATAGGAATGGAGAAAGCGGGTCTCCTTCGCGTTCTGGAAGAAATAGTTCTGTAGGACTATTGTTGACTAGGACTGAGAACGATACAGTTTGTACACATTGTTTAATCCACCCTACAAATTTGCTGTCAAATCCAAATTTTTCAAGAATTTCGAATGTAAATTCCCAATCTAATCTATCATAGGCTTTCTCCATATCTAATTTTAAAGCAATCCAACCATCCTTGCCTTTTTTGTTTTTAAAAGAGTGGAATATTTCGTGAGCAATCAGAACATTATCTTGAATTGATCGTTTGGCAACAAAGGCTCCCTGCAGCGGGTGAATAATTCTGGGCATAATTGTCTTAAGCCTTTCCGTAATGATTTTCGTGATAATTTTATAAATGGTTGAGCATAGGCTAATCGGTCGGTAATGGTTGGTGGAAGTAGGATTTTCTTTTTTTGGAATTAGGGTAACGAAGGTGTGGTTGATTTGTTTCAGAATCTTTCCGGAATGGAAGAAGATTTTAACTGCTTTGATGACATCTGGTCCGACAATATCCCAGTATTTTTTGTAGAAGCCTGCCGACATTCCATCTGGTCCAGGGGACTTATCAGAGTTGATTTGCATTAAGGCATGTCGTATTTCTTCATTTGAGACTGGTTTTATGAGACTTATGTTGTCTTCATCCGTTATTTCTTTATTGATTAAGTGGGAATATTCTCTAAACTTGTCACAATTAGTCTGTTCTTTCCTATATCTAGTTTTGAATTCCTTCCTAATCTCTTCTCTGATATTTTCCTCTCCTATGATTTGTGTTCCTTCTGCTGACGTGATTTCTTCAATAATTTTCTTATTTCGTCTTCCGCTAGCAAGTTTACTGAAATATCCTACATTTGAGTCTACTAATTTGATGTGTTTCGTTTTTGCTCTCTGCTTCCAGTATGTTTTATGAAAATTTAGAATTTTTTCTTTCTTATTTAATATTCTTAATTGTTTGTTGATGATTGTTTAGTCAGGAGAAAGTAGGATTAACTGTTGTAATTCCAATAGCTCTTTATCAATTTGTTTTAGTTGTTCAAAAGTGTTGCCAAAAGTTTTCTTGTTCCATTGTTTAGCTTGGGCTTTCAATAGTTGTGTTTTCTTTACCTGTTTGAACATGTTAGAGCCGTCAAAGGAGGCCCTCCATGCTTGCTTGACAACATTCCTAAAGTCTTTCCTTTGCATCCACATATTTTCAAACTTGAAAGGTTGGGCTTTAGATATTGTTCCATTGTTTAGTTGAATAGCTATCTTGCTATGGTCGGAAGAGGAGAAAGCATAATTTTTGTTGCTATGCTGGGGAACCACTGGAGGACTTGGGAGCAAACCAGAGTTCTATCTAGTTTTTCATATATGTTATCAATTTCCGTCTTATTTTTCCTCCAGGTGAATTTACTGCCAATTACCGGGATATCAAAGAGATTACAACTATCCTTAAAGCTATGAAGTCTTGCAAATCTGTTGTGGTCCGGATAAGCACCACCCTTCTTTTCACTAGGTTCTTGTATTTCATTTAGGTCTCCCATGACAATAGTGGGTAGGTTAGTTTGTTGTATAGAATTAATTAGTTGTTGCCAAAAATTATCTTTTTCATTTTCTTGCGGAGGAGCATAGACTAAGAAAATAGCTAGGGTGTATTTAGTTGCAAGATTGGTATATCGTAAAGCAATGAATCGGGGTTCTTGAAGAAGAACCTCAATCCTTTCATTAGTAAATTGATGTTCTTTCCAAAGCACACAAATACCACCAGCTCTACCATTGGCTGGGGACCAAATTATGTTATCAAATCCCGCTCGTCTCCAAACTTGATCAGATGGAATTTGGTCGGTTTTAGTTTCAACTATAGCCATAATTTGTATACCCTCGATTTTATAGAACGAATCAATTTCAGGCCAGAACGACTTACGTCCTATACCTCTACAATTCCAGATGCTTACTTTCATTTAGACCTAATATAAAAATGATTAAGGCATATCAACACGCCCCAATCAATTTCCAGTCCCAAATTCTGAATGACGCTAAATAGTTTCATAAGAAATGCCCTGTCATTTCTAGTAAAACATCTACCTTTACTTTCTATAGTGATATGTACTCCAAAGCAAAAAGAAATTAAGCACAGTCCATAATTTACATGTAATATTTCTATATTTACATACTTTTTGGCAAATACTAAAATTACATCTTTTCTAGTCTTCCACCTTGGTACATAATTTTTAATTCCCCTCTGATCTCGACTGCATTTGAACTTCAAGGCTATCATCAGTAGCATGGTTTGGTGGTCTATTACTGTTATAACAATAGGATTAACCAAACCCTTGACAACTAAGGAGTTTAGATAGATCCATTCATTTCTTTCTCCATTAATTATAGTTGACCTGGGCATTGAACAAATACAACATCTATAATTGTTAATTTTCCTTAGATAATAAGATAGTTTACACCACCAGAGGGTGTTATGTTGCTTAGATTTGTCATTATTAACCACACTTGATTCTCTCTTGTTTCTTTTCTTTCTATCAGGTGTTTTAGGTTCAAAGAACATATTCTTATTCCTTTTCCATCTCTCTTTCTTCTTTCCTTCTGCACTTCTCAATTTAAAAGTAAACATGTGGCTTCGCACTCGTATGATCCAATCAAAGGAGATAATGCCTATATGTTTATTTAGCAGATTCATTCCTTCAGAGTAGTTATTCCAACTACTCATGCTGTTATTAGTCCAATTATTTATCTTACTTTTGGTTTGTTCACTAGTTTTATGGTGGAGAGTCCTAACAATTTTAGTTCTCTGAATATCTATATTTTCCTTATCAATGTGGGAACTCTTCCTAGCTTTTAGCTTAAGGGAACAACTAGAAACATGCAATCTCAGCCAGTAATTCAAGATGTTAACATCCTCAATATGTGGGTAAGAGTTTCCTTGTGACATACCTTATTGTGTGAAGTCACCAGAGCTCCAACCTTTCTCGGAGGCCAATTCTCTTCATAGTTCTTCCAACTATATGTTTTTAGCCTGTCAAACAGCAAAACCATGAACTTGTAATTAAATTTACTTCTGAGGAAATTCCTAATTTCCTTAAACCATGCATAATCCTTCTCCATCCACTTATTATCCCTTTTGTGTTTAGTCTTCCCCCTATATTCCTTATTACCAGTAGCAGTATTATTCTTTTTATTCTTTCTAGTTTTAAAGTTGGTTTTAGTTCCTAGGACTGGAAAGTTTGTCTGCCCTTTGTTTTTTTTATCATGCTTGACTCTCTATTCCTCCTTTTCCCAATACTATTGCCTAATCTCCAAGAGTTTGATTTCCCTTTCCATTCTGTTTTGATTTCTTGTAATTCCTGATTCCTATAATTTCTCATATGTAATATACAACAATTAGCACACCAATAAGCACAACATTTCTTGATTTCAGGCAAGCAAAGCTGCACAATGAATATCAAGGTGTGTATATAGTCACAACATTCATAGAAAGTTGCATAATGGTTCCAATAATTTATGGAAATACTACCATTTTGCCTCAGCCTGGACATTACAATTTGATCCCCAATCAAAGAATCAAATAACTCGGTTTCTTTCACTCGGAGTATATTTTCTTTAACCCTTGACAACATGTCAAAGGAAGCCGACGAATCGAACTTCCTAATGCTTTTTTCTTTCTTGGACCCCGAAGATCCTGCCTCAACAAGCTTGTTCGGTTTGCCACCCTTTAAGATCACAAGGATCATGGTGGGCATTGGATCATGTTGGGAACGAGCAAGCTCATTCTCAACTTTTTCTTTAGAGAAAAGTGATTCAGAAATACCACTACTTGGGGTTTTCTCAACCATAGTGGGTTCGATTTCAGATTGTACAAGTTTTCTCACTTGTTCAATAGATGGTTCTTTATCAGTATAGGTATCAGAATAGTTGAGATTCTTATCATTCAGCTTGTTCATACAAAATTCATCAAATAGAGGAGCTTTCATGAATGTTTTTTCTTTAGGGAGAATCAAGAAGTGGGAAGGCAAGTATGCAAAGGGACTGAAATCCCATAGGGTCAAATTATAGTAACCCATCAAGCAATCAAAGTACACTAGCCTGAATTCAGGATTCGGAAGTTCAAATAGGGTAAGAAACAACCTGTTCCTGTGAGGGTGCCATCCCCCAGGCCGGCTCTTGTAGGATGGAGATTTGCCCGAATCCCCATTGCACTCCTCCTGTCGTTTGTGCCATAGAATCCCCTCCCTGAGCCCTTTTGTGATTCCTCTTGCCATTTTCTCGTATCCCAGCCCCATATCGAGTTTTCTTCGCAAAAACCCTAGAATTTGCACAACGCCTCGGTTGAAGACGGATCCGCCCAGATCAACCCATCTTCTCCTTTTCCTAGAGATGTTAGGAATGATAACACTTTGTCTAGGCAAGTAGCTCGCTTGGCCACGAGCACGCCGATTCAGAGGGAAGGGCCGACGCCTCTTCTTCGTGGTTTGCTCTGGACTTTGTTTTTTCGCCACCCTAAGGAGGCTTATACTGTCAAGGACTGATGCTTGGAGAAGGATTAGACAAAGAATTGCACCGATTATGCCATGGGTTCGGGGGCTAGGTTTTCGATTGCAAGATTGATTTAGGGTTGAAAAACTCGTTTTTTATGTTATTTGGTTAAAACAATGATTGAAAAAAAATAAGATGGAAGAAAAATTATAAATAGTGTTTGATAGGAAGGAAATGAGAGGAGAAATGTGTATACTTAAGTGTACAAATAATTATAGATTTTCTTCTTCTTTCTTTTTAAATTAAAAAGTCGCCACTCACACTTTGATTTTCTCATCCCCATGGATGCTCTAGGCGAGCCCAAATAGTAGTTGTGGCGACCCTAATCCTTATCCTATCAAAAAAAATCCACCAATTTTTTGAAATCAATTTTCTCACTCTTTCTCTTCTTTTTTCTTTGGAAAATTACTTTTGGTGCCCCTAAGTTTTTGCATTTTCCTTTTGATATCTAAGAAAAAAAAACTCATTTCTTTTGGTACCCCTAAGGTTTGGCTTTTCCTGTTGATGCCCCTCTTTGGTTCAAATTAGTCAAATTCAAGCTCATCATTGTGTTTATCACCCCTAAATTAGTAGAATTTGACTATTAGAACATCAAAATTCATAACCTAATCATCCCAATTTGAATTTGTAAATAATTTTTTTAAACAACCCCTTAAAATAGATGATTGTTTTAAAATTCAAATTAATGTTGTTTGGTTTTGAATTTAAGTGTTTTAAGAGTGAAATCACACTAATTTAAGGGTGATGAATATAATGGTAAGCTTGAAATTAACTAATTTGAACCAGAGAGGGACGTCAACGGGAAAAGCCAAAACCTCAAGGGTACCAAGAGGAATAAGTTTTTTTTCTTAGACACCAAAAGGAAAAGGCAAAAACTTAGGGGCACCAAAAGGAATTTCCCCTTTTCTTTCTATTTACTCCACGTTCTTCCTATTTCTTCTATATTTTGTCTACCCAAACAAAGTGACTATTGGGGATTTCAACCCTAATTTCATGTGAGTTTCAAAAAAAATTAAATGAAATTGAGGATTGGGTTTCAACTTCCGAAATTGTGAAACTAGATTTCCATTTTCAGAAAATTTGGAGAAGCAGAAATAAGGGCGCGCCACGTGGCATGCCCTTTTGGCCAATTTTGGCTAATTAGTTTAAGTTTTTATTTGGCTAATTTTTAATTAATAATAAAAAATTATACTTCAATTTAGTATTTTTTTATCTAACATAGACATCAATTTTGTACATATTTAAATCATTTTTAAATTAAATTATTTTTTTGGGTTGCTTTAGAGTAAACAAAAAAATATTTAATCACTTTTTAAAATAACTCAAGGTTTATACTTAAAGAAATTACACAAAATTCATAATATTTTATATAATTTAATTTTCACCAATTTTATATATTTTTATATATTTTGAATTAAAGTAATTTTTTTATAAAATTAAACTAGTTATATATATCCAATTTAATTTGTAGCAATTTTATAAAATTAGTTGCATCTATCTTATTATTAAATTAATTATATCTACCTTATTTTGAAAGTGTTTGTGTATCTACCCTATTATTTAATTTTATTTAGTTTCATCTACCCTAGTTTTTTTTTCTATATATATATGTATGATATTCTCATTTATAAAACATACTCAAATAAAAACTTTCAATAACTCCTCTAATATTATGTAACACCCCAAATTATTTTGGGGATGTCACATGCTAGTGACTTCAGATTTTTCTATCCAAAGTCATCCAAGATTTTGCATTAATTTAAGTTATGTAAAACATGTATTAAAGCATATAAATAAATGTAGCATAATACTTTGAAGTAAACTCAACTTAAATCAATTTGTGTTCAAATTTGCTTTTACAAATAACAATCATAAAAAATGGATTAATAACAATATCACGAAATACATCAAAAGATTTGCTTGAACTCTATTGCACTAAATGAAAAGCCTTTAACAATAAATCAACCAATTACTTTTGAAAACCTTTACTTGTAGTATCATGGACTCTATGTGTCATCACCTTGAGTGTTGTCGGATTGGTGCTAGTTACTTGCTAATACTTGGTACCATATGTGGTCATCCCTCAATGGGGTCAACTAAATTGATTTCATTGTTTATTAGGTCAAAATAATTAATTAAATCAAGATTATTAGTATCATGAATGCATGATTTAAAATGTCTAATACACTTTATCTTACATTGAATCTTTCCTAGGAAAATTATCACATAAACAAATACACATCAATCATCATAATAACAAGAGACTCGAATGATGACCCGCGACGAGTGCTTTATTCAAGTGATTCAATTTAGTGTGCCGCATGCACTTATCTTATATGATCACACAACATTGGTATATTTTACTTGATCTCGAATTTCATAGTTAACTTACTTTAACGAGGAGGTACCACTCGACACGCATCTCATGGCACTACCTAGGTGTTGAACGAATCTTCCCTTGCGATGGAAGGTGAGGCATGGATCATGATCTAATAATATCATTAATGGTGTAGTAACCATTAACATTGTTATAAAGAAGTATTTACGATGATGTGCCCGTAAATACTCCTACCCTACCACTTTTATATTAGCATCAATGGTGTAGTAACTATTAATGTTGTTATGAAAAAATATTTATGATGACATTGCTCATAAATACTCCTATCCTACCACTACTTATGCATTATTTATTTTTTATAATTTCACACATCACAATCAATTTGCATACTTTCACATAATTCGCATGCATAGGTATATTATCTAACACATATTAAATTCAAAACTATTATGTGTTGTCATTACTATAACATAAATAAACCTATGATTGTTTATTTAATTATTTTTACACTTAATAATATTGAGTATACATAAAAATAAAAAAATATTCGGTTAAAAACATATCATATAATTAAGACTGTATGATATCTTCCTAATTTGATCATTTTAACATAATTGAAAATATAACTAAGTGAATTTTTCTTTGTAGTTATGTTCTTTTTAATAAACTAAAACCAATTAAATTATTTTTTTAATAAATTAAAACTAATAAATTTAGCAATAGAAATATACTGTTAACTTAATACACATTCTCGTTAGCAAAAAAAAGATATCAATTTTGAGTATTTGACCATGAAATATAAAAAAGAGATCAAAATGAGAATGAATTAGACAACGATATTTTTGGATAATAGGCTCAATAAAGAATAAAAATGCTAACAACTTTTCAAGCCCAAACAAGAAAAAATAATGAGAGAATGAAGTTGACTAGGATCAAACACGGAGCTCAAAGGAGGCTTTACCACTAGGCATCTCATTTACATGTAATTTTACGCCTTTCTTTGATTTTACTAGCAATTAGGCCGCGTGTTGCGCGGCGATTATAAGACGGAGACTTTATTAGTGTAGAGATATGGAAATGACATTTTCGTAAATTTATTTAAAGGGTCATGGTTTTTTTGGTATTACTTTACTTGACTTCATGACATCCAATGTCTTAAAACTTGTTTTATTACATATACGAGCTTTCTTCACAACTGAGAAACAAACTTATCCGAGCTTGCTTACGAGCGAAGTAACTTGGGCACGTTTTTCGAGACATGTAAAAAATACCCGTTCACATCCAGATATCACTTAAGTCGGGCACGCTTTTCCAAGAATATATATCCCGAGATTACTTCAGAGCTAAGCAAAACCTTTTGGTATTAATTTACTTGACTTCGCGCCATCCAATGTCTTAAAACTTGTTTTATTACGTATACGAGCTTTCTTCACAACTAAGAAACAAACTTTCCGAGCTTGCTTACGAGCGAAGTAACTTGGACACGTTTTTCGAGACATGTCAAAATTACCCGTTCACATCCAAATATCACATAAGTCGATCACGCTTTTCCAAGAATATATATCCCGAGATTACTTCAGAGCTAAGCAATACGACACGAATTTCAAGGAATATTAAAATAACAAAATTTATTTGAGGGATGAATTAATAACAGCCGCACGATACTTTTAGCTAAACTTATATAACAATTAACGGAACGGATTTAATCTACTACATGTGCTTTTATAGTAGTGTTGATACTGATTTAAGTGGGGGTGACCGCTCCTTCAAGCTCCCCCTGGGATCGCTGCTGCTTTTACTTGTACCATTTGGTTTCTTGTACAATTCTTTATAGCTTTACTTGCAACATGTACTTTACAAATTCTTAAATTCATCACCAAAGTCAAACTAGAATTATATAGCTACAACTTATAACTCTAGAAAAATTTCAATTATTTGTTGCAAAATAACGAGTGTAGATCTGAGAAGAAAAACAATGTACTAATTCATGATTAATCTTAGCTAGAAGAACAACTAATGGAAGTATATGATTTTACAAGGAATTGTAAAGTTGTAGAGAAGCTCCACATTGTGAATGTCTCATTGTAAATGTGCTTTTATGGTTTTCTCACTCTCTTTCCTCATAATCTTCTTCTAATATATCGATATGATTTTAAAAATACAAGAAGGGTAAAAGAGTATCTTTTATTAAAAAGGGAATAGTAAGTTTAATAAATATTATTATGAGGGTAGATTTTCCAACTTAATAAGTTTAATAAATAATATTTATTTTTCTCTTCTACCAAAAAAAGTCCAATTTTCTCAAAGAATCATTTATATACATGCATCACAACAAAAATAATCATTTCCCTCTAACCAAAAATTTCCTTCTCCAAGAAGCTTCTCCCAACATTCTAAAACCCTTTCCAAACAAAAACTCGACAGGTGTTGGGTCTCCAACTCAAAAGGAATTCCAGATGGCGGAAAGTGATATGCTTTCTTTACTATATACAATTGATCTGCTTTCTTTTTCCGTCAATAATTTACAACATGTTTTATGGATGCCCATGTGTCTAGAGTTTTCATTTCTTTATTTATTCAATGATTCCAATTGTAGTTTAGTATCGAGTTGAAGAAATAATGTGTTTAGATGATTTGTTTCATTATCATATATGATAATTCGATTTCTTTACAATGGCTTTGTACATTTCCTGATTAAAGAAAAAAGGGAATTTTAAGTTATCTAAGGTTGCTTCTTTTGGTGTAACAACAAACGATAATGTGTTTTGCTCCAAGTCGGTATATCATTGGCCAAAAGAGCATACATTAGGTGTAAGATGGCAAAACTTGTAGCTAATGCTGGTTGAAATCCCCACCGCCATATCTTGTTGAGGTGGGTATAGAAAACTTTTAATTGATGTTTGATTCAATTCCATGCCTATAAATAAGAATATAATTGCATAACAGGTGTGTTTTTGGGTTTTAAAATTGGGTTGACTATTTGAAATCCGGGGTTTCTTTTAAAGTGAAAGCCATGACTTTTGTTGAGTTTGATTTCTGTTTGTCTTCTTTCCTTTGAGATTGAGGCAATTGTTCCTTAATATTGGTTCTTTTGGGTTTATACATAGAATTACGTGTTTTCTATCTTAATTTGGTGTAGAACTAGGTTAATTTTTCTTGGTTTTGATAGAATCCAATGAAGATTAAATGAAAAATCTAAACTCTTTGAATGCTTTTGAGGTACTCTCATCAAACAAAGGTGATGTGTTATTGGGTTTTGAAATTGGGTTTTCTGCTAAATTTTGGGGGTTTTTTAAGTGAATTTTCAGGACTTTTGTTGAATTGCCTTCTTTGCTTTGAGATTGAGATGGATTGAATCAATCTGTTTTGCCTCCTTGCTAGTTGTTCCTTCATACTGGTTCTTTTGAGTTTATGCAAATATTTTGGTGTTTTTTGTCTTAAATTTGGTATGGGACTAGGTCATGTTTTTATGGTTTTGGTAGAATCTAGTCAAAAATTAAATGAAAAACCAAAAGTCTTGAATGCTTGTGAGGTACTACTCTTACTAAAAAAAAGGTGAAAACATTGATTGAATAGTGTGAATTCAATGGTGTCTTCAACCATAATCAAGTGGTTCAACTCTCCTCATTAATGATAGAATATTCAACGTACCTTACAAATTTTGTTTTAAGTGGTTATGAATTCCTCCTTGAATTGATTCACAACTTAAACCTCTTAGGCATCATCTATGACAGGGATTGTTGCGGCCATGAGGAAAAGAAGTTCATTGAGGTAAAAAAATTTGTTGTCATCTATTTATCTACTAAAGGAAGAGCCTATTTTCCACGTGTCAATATATGGTTGATTTTGCCTATTGTCATTACCATATTCTATTCATATACATGGCGTAACATCATCAAGTCTCTAAAAAATAAGACAAAACTACTTTTAATGAAATTTATTTATAATTAAATATCTCTTCTAATCTTGTTTTGTTAAAAAAAACAATAACTAAATCTAATATATCTATTCAAATCTTTCATTTCTCCTTTATTAATTACATATTTTCTTCCAAAATTACATATTAACATTGGTTTAGTAAAAAAGTATTTAATATTAATCCTATTTTTGTAGATAAACTAAAAAATGTTATTCAATCATCTCTAATTTCAAGTTGATATTATACATACATTTTAGTACTACCCTTTTAACTTATCTAATTTTTGAAAACAAAAATAACGTTAAATTTTTCATGTTGAAATCTTTGAATTTAAAAGAAAATAGTATCACTATATTAATCCTATTTTGTTGATTTTGAGATAAAAATTTACGATTAAAAGTTTAGGAAAATTAATGAATTATTGTCGTAATCCATATTAGTTAACTTGTTAAAATCTAACATTAATGATTATAGAAAATCTACTAATTCAATTTGTTATAATTAATTAATGATTATCTAGTTTTGTTAAAAAACAGTTGATGATACGCGAAATAATCTCTAAAGTAATTAAGGGCAAAAGTTACAAATATAAAGAAAAGAGGTAACACACCGCGTTGTGTATACGTGTCCAAGCATAATATATGCACAAAATTGGTACGTGACTTAAAATAAGTGGCCACGTTCATGCATGGAAAAGTGCCCATGCAAACACAATCATTTGTGTGCGTGATTTTATTATGACACTAGCTAGCATTCCCCATGCAAATACACATGCATAGCCATGAACATTCGCAAATGGTAAATCCAATAAGAGGGCCTAAGCCCATTTGGAAAGGCCCATTAAATAACCAACAACCCAACTAAATACATATAAATGTATGTGATCGATCTATGTACAATCCACATGAGCAATTCAAGCTAACTCTTATCTTTGGAAGTCAACAAATTCAGCTATCACTTTATTCCATGTAGGCTTCCAAGCAAAGGGAGCCAAGGCGCAATTTCCAAATCCTATCCCACATCGAGTATTTATGCACAAGCAAGAACGAGGCTAAATATATAAATATAAAGGGGGCAAGACCAAAGAAAGGGTCGAAAAACATCTCTAGTTCAAGAACTATCTTGCTTGTTAAAGATCGACGTGTTTAATCTCCGAGTGAGATCACCCTATTCACGGTATAAAGTCCAAAAAGCTTTATTTGTAAATTGGAGTACAAAAATAATCATCTGAAGGGTGGGGATGATGAATAATCTACGTACGAAAACCGTTTGATTGTATGAAATCCAAGAGTTAGTATTTAATATAATCCCATTTATAGCGCGTATTATATCGGGTTTCATCAATAGTAACTAAATTTTTGATATCGATTGAAATATTTGATTCCTCCATAATTACTTATATATTTACTTAGTTAATTATATATTCCTTGGTTTTTGAAAAAAATATTGGGTCTCTTAATAAAATAATTTGACTGTTTTCATTAAGATCATGTAAAAATAAAAGAAGTAATTTGACAAAAGAAAAAAAAGTATTGAGTCTCGCAAAAACAATGGACAATTTTGTTCATATTCACATAAAAATAAAAAAGCATTTTTTAAAATTATTTTATTCTTAAAATATATTGCTTATATTGACAAAATTCATACATGGTACGTGTACTTATGCTAGTATTTGTAAAAAATAATCAGCTGACTTCACAATGTTGATTTTTTGGTAACTTATTTGCTAGAGGCATTAGCCAATGTGGAGTGTGATAATTGGCACTACGTTGCAAACATGGTAGATTCTAAAACTAGTGATGAATTCAAGAGCCACTTCATAGAATACAAAAACCATCCCTTGATCGCCATTGTTGAAGTGCAACATGCTACCACCAATCGACCAGGGGGTTGCCACTGTAAGTTCTGATCTTACCAATGTCACCGTTGAAGTGCAATGTGCTGCCACCACTCTCAGCCAGGAGGTTGTCGTTGCAAATTTTGATGTCACCAATGTCACCGCTGAAGTGCAAAGTGTCGCCATCACACTCGGCTAGAGGGTTGCCTTTGCCAATCTTGATGTCATGAAAGTCACCGCTGAAGTGCAACGTGCTGCCACCACACTTAGCCAGGGGGTTGCCTCTTCCAATCCTATTGTCACTGTCGGAGTGCAAACGCCATCCATTAATGTCAACCAAAATAGGAAGATTTGAAAGTTGAAACGAGGGCTTGTTGATTGATAATTAAGCACTCTTAGGTCTCCTAAAGAGAAGAAAATAAAGGAAATGGAGTGGAAGGTAACAAGTGAAGACAATTATGAGTTTGAATATGATTTTATGGTGCTGATGATTGACTTGTTGCTGAGGATTTATGCCTCTGATTATTGGCTTGTTGCTAAGGATTTATGGCTTTGATGATTGTTTTGTGGCTGAATATACGATTCTCGGGGTTTTATGTTTCTAACGAACAAGTGAAGATCGTTATCAATTTGAGTGTAAAGCGAACAATACTGATGAATAGGATTATATGGTTCTGCTAATTGTTTTCTAGCTGAATATAGAATGATTGTCTTGGCAGCTTGCTTATGTATCCTCTCAATTGAAGTAGATAGACGTAGCTTGTAAATTCAAATAGTTTCATACTCTTTGCCTATGTTTAGATCATACATTTAATGCAACTTAATGCATTAAATGCGGTGATCCAAACAAACCCTTTAGCTCTAAAAAATCTAATTATTAGGTTTTTCGCTTTTTTGTGCAAGCTATTCCCAAAATTCTGGAGGTTTTATATGGTTCAACTTCACCTGCATGAAGACACTCTTCCAAACTTTAAAGTATATGTAGCTTCAAATTCCGTTTGAAAAAAAGAGTAATTTAACACGAGCTTCTAAAATAAGGTATACACTACTTTTCTAAATTTAAAATAAAATAAAATTTTCTCATGCTTCTTTTTCTGAATAAAATTTAGATAATTGGATGTGTTGCTCCTTCTTTGTTATCAAAAATCGTGGCCTTGTCCATTGCTCTTTGAATCGGAGAAACCCAAGCTCAAGGCCCAAAACCAAACATCCATCCAAGAATTCAAATTTGGTTGCAAGATGTCAAATTGAACAAACAAACAAACACCTTCTAAAGTATTATACTCAAATGGTTTTGTAACAAAGCAGGTTATGACATGCGTATGTACTAGCTTTAACAATGCATCTCAAACACAATACTTCAAGTCTTCAAAACATGTTCAAGATAACATCTTCAAAACAGAATCAAGAAACTGGATGGAGAAAATTCAACCAAGGCACCAAAGGTCACGAGTGAAATGCAAACACTATCTCTGCATGGTTTTCTACTTTTTTGTGGCAAGGTTTGTGAAATTGATCAACGAATGACACCCTTTTAAGCAAAATGAATCTAGTTGAACATGTTTTTTGCCCCTAGATGGTTCAACTTCACCTGCATGAAAACACTGCCAAAATTCAAAGTATGAGTAGCTTCGAAGTCCATTTGGAAAAAAAGGAGAGGAAATTGAAGAAAACAAGCATGCCTTTTGTACCTAGTTGTAGTAAGAGTTTCAATTCTTCTTGTTCTAGATCTTAACCATTGCTAAAGAAAATGTTCACATTAACATTGTAGTCACCGTCCATGCCGACTCTTGTAAGTCAACAATCACAAGTCAATTGATCTACATGCTTGGAGGCGTCCATAAATTTGTGATCATTTAGTTTGACAAGCTCAACACTAAACGTGAGTGTGGCATTACAATTCATATAGCTTTGTGTATGTCGAAGACACCAAATACTTCCACCATCATTGGTACACTTGGACACTACAACTTTATAAGGAACATGGTTTTTATGACTTCTCAAACTGACTGTTTGTCCTTGTCATTGGCTCCCCAATTGGCGATTTCAAGGATGGAATCGCCAAGAACGACCCATGAGCAATTTTGCTTGCCTTCACCCTTGGTGTCAAGCAAATGATTTTGTTGTTGTAATTAGGTATTATAACTTACACATCACATCTTAACTTCTTTGAAATCAAATATTCAAGCAAATAGTATGTAAGGGCCTGTTTGGCAATTGGAAATTGATGAGAAAAGAAAGGATGGTGAAAAATGAGAAATGAAGAGAAAGAAAAGGGTGGAAAAGTAAAAGGTGAGAATGTAAGGAATGTTAATGTTTTTCCTTTGTTTGGGTAGAGTTAGGTTTTGATGAGAATTATGAGTAAGGTTTTATTTTTATTTTTCTTATTTTGAAGCATGTATCTCTATTTTTTCATCAAATTCCACTAATTTTATGAGATTTAGTTTCTCTTCATTTTCCTTCAAATTTTCTCATGAAATCACATAAATTTCTTACCTAAAATTGCAACCAAACAATAGGAAAATGTTCCTTGTAGTTTCCCTTCCTAAAATTCCTATAAAAAAACCCATCATCCAAAATCGTAGGATCTTAGCTAGACCCCTCCCTATGGTAGATACAGGCAAGAGCTTGAAGGGGAGGGGGAGGTCTCTCTCCCTTGTTAACAAGGTTTATATTGCTTGCCTATTGTCGTCTCTCCCCAACTAAAAACCCTTATAGGCGAGCGCACCACCGTCCCTCACTAGCACAATCGTCTTGGTCATCTAAGTCTTCAAACTTTGTGTCTTATGTTAAGTCGTTTGAATTTACCCCTATCTAGAAAAAAATACTTCATTTGATTATTTTCCTTGTTCTCTAGAACAAATTTGTTTGCCTATTTCATCTTGTCGTGAATCTAAAAAGCTTCCTTTTGAACTTATTTATTCTAATGTTTGGGGTCCTACACCCTCTCTTTTACTTGATGGTTATTGTTATTTGGTCCTACTTATTGATGATTTCACTCGTTTCACCTAGGCATATTTCTTAACTCACAAATCTCAAGTGTTTCAATATTTCACTCTTTTTCAACAAATTATCAAAACACAATTCAATGCCAACATCAAAAAAGTTCAAATTGATTGCGGTGATGAATTTAGAAATGTCTCCTCTTTTCTTCAAAAACAAGGTATCATTCATAAAGTTTCTTGTCCATATACCCCAAATCAAAATGGCATGATTGAAAAAAGAAACTGGATACAAGAAAAAGGTCTCACTCTTCTAGCCTAATCACGCCTACCTCCCGAATTTTGGGAACACACATTTCATACTGCTCTTTACCTTGTTAAATGCGCCTCCACTCCCATTCTGAACAATGATTCGCCTTTTTTCTGTCTCTATAAACAAAACCCGAACTACAATTTCTTGCGATCTTTAGGTGTCTTTGTTTTCCTTTTCTTGGTCCTTAATGATCTAACAAACTTGAATTTAAAACCATGCCATGCATTTTTCTTGGGTATAACTCGAGTCACAGATGATACCTTTGTTATCATTCTCCTACAAAATGAACCAACACTTAGTTTGTAGTTCTACGTCCAAATTCTACTAATATTGTTGATTGCAAATGGGTTTACAAGGTTAAGTGCAAAGAGGATGGTTCTATTGACTGTTACCAAGTGTGTTTGGTAGCCTTTTGGATACCGCCAAGAGGAAGGCATGGATTATTTTGACATATTTATTCAAGTGGTTCGGCCCACTACAATTCGATTGGTTCTATCTCTTGCTCTACATTTTCATTAGCCAATTCGATAATTAGATATCAACAATGCTTTTCTAAATGGTGAATTAAGTGAACAAGTTTTCATGAAGCAACCTCAAGGATTTGTTGATCCTCGTTTTTCATCTCATGTTTATTGCTTAAACAAGGCTCTTTATGGCCTCAAACAGGCACCGGGGGCTTGGTTTTGTAAGTTGAAGTGTTATCTCATTCAATCTGGTTTTCGTTCATGTTAGTCGGACTGTTCAATCTTTGTTCTTCATTATGGATCTTGCATTATTTATATTTTGGTCTACGTTGATGACTTGGTTATCACATGAATCTCTCCATCTTTTATTATTAAGTTTATTAGTTGTCTTCTCTCTACCTTCTCGTTGAAGGATTTGGGACCCCTACACTATTTCCTTGGCATTGAGGTCACTCGTGCTGATAAATCTTTACTTCTTTATCGGCATAAATATATCTGGGAGCTTCTTACTCGTGCTAGAATGGAGGATTAAAAACCTATTTGGAGTTCGATTAAACCTTAATCTTGTCTATTAGCAGTAAGTGATCCATTTCCTAATCTGACTATTTATCATAGTTGGGTCACCCGCGAAGATGATTCATCCCGGTTGAATCCTTTCAACTCTCGTTTTTAGAAGAGGCCTATCCTGCTTTACTTTGACTCTTTCCTTGACGTGGTTAGATATTGTTGGTGTCTTACAATATGTTACGATAACAAGACCATAAATATCGTATGTTGTAAATCATGTCTATGAACACATGCATAAGCCTATTAAGGATCATTGGGTGGTTGTCAAGTGAATCTTCCGCTATTTAAAATGCACTCTTACGTCGAATTTGTGTCTTAAGTCTCCCTCTTCGTTCTCTATTACGGCTTATTCTGATGTTGGATGGGCTTTTGACAATGACGATTGTGGATCTCAATTCAGTTATGCAATTTATTTTTGTGAGTCTCTTATCGGTTGGACATCTAGAAAGCAAAAATCGGTGGCTCGGTGAAGCACGGAGGCCGAATATAGAGCTATTGTTGCAACTGTTGCTGAATTGTCTTGAATTCAGCAACTTTTGAATGATCTCCATCAGCCTCTTATTCGGCCATCACTCCTTCTCTACAACAATCTCAGTGCTACCTTCATGGCACACAATCTTGTTCTCCACAATAAGTCTAAGCACATTCATGTTGATTTCCAATTTGTTCGAGAAAAAGGTTAAATCTTGTGATCTAGTTGTTCAACATATAGACAACTTTGATCAAACAGCTGATATTTTCACAAAGGCTCTCGGGTCTCGCCACTTCATTTTGCTTCGGTCCAAGCTTCATGTCAGTAAACCTCTATAAAGTTGTCGGCTATTAGAGGATAGAATAATTTGTATAAGATAGGATATTTGTCATAAAGGATAAGAAAATATCAACTCATTTATGTATTAGTTTATTTCCTTTTTTTTCTTATGTTATCTTTTGTAAATACTTCTCTCTTTTTTGTTTGAAGGAGAGGCAATACTCTTCGTTCCCTCGAGGGGGATTTTATTAATAAGAAAAAATGGGATACGTAGTAATCATAAGGGGGACAACACAGGCCGTAACATCATCAACAAGCAAAGAAATAACACCTCCAGGAGGGTCAAGCAATACATAAAAACCTAAAATGAAAGAAAAAGACGCAAGGTAATCTGCAATGCTATTTGCTTCCCTGAAGACATGACAAAATTGGATCTCCTAGTCTCTATACGAGTGAAGCTTTGGAACTGGTGCACCAAGCTAGCCAAAGGGTGACTACACTCCATAGACCGACCTAGAAGTAGAATCATCAATTGCGAATCCACTTCCAATCGAACCCTCATGTAGCCCTTACTCCATGCAAGTTGCAACCCTTGAGCGACTCCCTAAAGTTTCGACATTGAAACTATACAGATACCAACATTATGAATAAAACTCACCTTCCACTTACCATCCTTTTCTCGAATGACACTCGCGGCAGCAGCAAGTCCTCTTTCTTTAATTGAACCATCAGTGTTCAACTTGACCCATCCATGCGGGGGGTGATACCAGGAAATTTAAGACTCCACCACCCTTGTCCGCGAAGATGTCTTTAAGACCTTAATAGCTCCACCATAATCTAAAGTTAATTTACAAATAAAAGCAACTCTATCACCCTCAAATTTCCCATGATCAAAGATAAAAGAGTTACGCCACTTCCAAATCCACCACATAGACATAGCAAAAATATCCACCCAAACGAGCCCATTTCCATAAGCATGAGTATAAGTAAGATTATCCGCAACTAGCTAGCAAAAGGGGATTCAAAAAAGACTTCCCTAGAAAGAGGAGGGTGAAGATCATTCCAAAAGCGTTTTGTAGTTGAACAATCACGCAAAAGGTGGATCAATGACTCCTCCTCGTTCGTGCACCTCGAGCGAAGTGAATCCCCTGTAATAAGTCGTCGAGCCCACTCTTGATTCATAAGAATAACTCCTTTCACAACGAGCCAGAGAAAAACATGAGCTCGTTCCGAAACATTAAGCTTCCAAATGGTCACGTAAATCAACCTATCAATACAAAAACCATGCTAAAAATTAGTAACAAGTTTGTAAGTCGAAGACACAATGTACTTGCCAATGGTTGGCAAACTCCAACTCAAAACATCATTATTGTCAGCTTCGTCCTCTAAAGTTCTCGAAGCAAGCCGAAGAAGAAATGCAAACAACAACAAGGCTTGCAGTTCTGTCCACTTCCAACCGGTCAACCAATAATCACAAACAATCTTGTTGAGATCAACTGCGACAACAAGAGTAATGGCCTCATCAAACAAGAAATGATCTGTCAACCATCTATCCATCTAGAATCTCATTCCTATCCCATTACACACGCACCACCCATCCCTAAGACCACAACCTAGTTAACCCCTTTGTTAAGGCTCCTACACACATAGGATGGATTAGCCCTATTACAAAGATAGGTTAATCCAAAGGTTATCACTCCTTGTAAGGAACTACCACCCAAGCTTCCCGATCAAGGCCAAGTTGAGTTCCTTCAAAGATCATAAACCCAACCCACCTTGTTCCTTAGGCTTACCTCCCAATAAACTAAGTGAAGACGTCTACGATCCTCAAACCCGCCCCACAAGAAACACCCCATCAAAGCATTAATCTTAGCACACACCTCTCTCATAAGCACAAATGTGGCCATAGAATAAACGGGGATCAAAGATAAAACTATTTTGGCCAAAGTAAGTCACCCCGACATGCTTAAAAACCGGCCTTGCCACCCTTCCAACTTAGTCATAAACTTCTCGAGAAGGGGCTCAAAAGCAGTAGCCTTCACTTAATCATGAAAAAGAAACATGCCAAGATACTTACCAAGATTGGTAGTAAAAGAAAAGCCGCTCTCATAGCTCAACGCTTCCTGGAGGTCAGCCTTAACATTTTCCGAAACAAAAATGCGAGATTTTGCCGGGTTTACTCTTTGGCTAGACGCCACACAAAAGTAATCAAGAATCTCCATAATGACTCTAATTTAATCAACTAAAGCTTTTGCAAACAACATAATGTCATCAGCAAACAGAATATGCAATAGTTTAGGTCCACAAGGGACAATTGGATAGGTTTCCACCTATTCTCAACAACAACACGATTGATCATTTGACTAAGACGTTCAACACAAAGGAAAAATAAATAAGGAGGGATCGGGTTGCCCTAACAGACTCCCGTAGAAGGAAGGAAAGAGTTCGTCATCTCACCATTCCAAAGCAATCGAAACGACATCGTAGTCAAACATTCATGGATCCAACCAACCCATTGCAATGGAAAGCATGCATCCTTGAGAGTGTCATCAATGAAGTCCCAAAGCAATCTATCATATGCTTTCTCCAAATCCAGCTTAAGCAGGATCCAATCGTGCTAACCTTTCTTACGCTTCATCGAGTGAACGACCTCTTGAGCAATCACAATGTTATCCGTAATCATCCTGCTAATCAAGATACTTCCTTGAGCAGGGCTAATTAATTACGGCAGGATATGTTGCATTCCCCATACCATAACCTTAGTAATGATTTTATAGAGAACATTACACAAGCTAATGGGCCTAAACTGATTTATCCTTTTCGACACATCAACTTTCACAATTAAGGTAATGAGCATTTCATTCAAACCAGGTGGTAAGGTAGAAGTCTGAAAAAAAATCCTTAACAATATCCACCACCGACCTACCTACAGTAGACCAACACTTTTGGTAAAAGATCAGTTGGAACCCATCGCTACCGGCGCTTTTAAAGCATCCCTCGACTTTACTGTCCTAAGAATCTCAACTTTCGATACCAGCCTCTGCAAATCAGCCCACACCACATCAGAAATAGTCGGAAACGCCCCTGAAGCAATCGAAATCGGTTGGCAATTAGAGTCCGATAACTTATACAACTCAGAAAAGAAACAAATAGCGTGCTATTCTAACACTTCCTTATCTTCAAGCCAAACTTCCTCATTCGTACAAAGTGTTTCAACCATATTCCACGTGGACAAGTGATATAACCTAGAATTTCTATCCCCTACCTGGAGCCATTGTATACGAGATTTCTAAAGCCAAAGAATCTCCTCATGTTCCATCAATTTATCCAATTCAGCCCATAACTTAGCTTCTATCCTCATCAAGCAATTCAGCCCATAAATTTGACGAGCACTTTTACGTTGTTATAAAACACTATCAAAGAAAATTCCTAACCTTATCAAAGTGGAAGTAAGGGTCAAACCCACAAAGACTCGGAATATTCGTATTTAAGTAATGTTACTAAGGAAAAAGAGGAATTTTGTGATTGTAAACTAAGATCTAAATTATTATAACTAACTAGAACAAAGCAAGTAAATATGATTTAAGATTCAAATATGGAGAGAAGCGTCCAACCAGTTTCGTATCCATTGCATACATGAGTTTTGATCCTCGATTATCTTTATTTCAATTTCCCTTGACTAATCTATTGTGAATTTATGAGTTCAAGCTTAAGGTGGTTGTTAATATACACCGTCTTTAACAACCTTTTAACCAATTAACCTAGAAAACCTTCTATGTCAAATTGATCATGCAATTAAGTTCAAAGCATTCAATAGAAACAATAATAATGAATTCCACCGTCTATTCATGAAGTCTTGTGATTAAATTCTCCGCCTTTGATTAACCTTATTCCACCGTCTATAAGTTTAATCAAAGGATTCATCCATGAATAATCAAATTCCACCGTCTATTTAATTATTCTAGTTGTAACTCAACCTAGAAGTAAAATAGGTGATCAAGCTATAATAATCCTAAGTGAATTTAATCGATTAAGCACGGAGAGATTCAATCTAGTCAAAGCAAACTAAAATAATTCAAATCTCACAAACAATCATGCATACAACTTCAACTAACTAGTTGGACATGAGAAAATTAGCTAGACATTGTCATTGAAGAAAAATAAAACTTACAAGAGTCAAATTGATCTTCAATTGCAAAAACTAGGGTTTTGTCTCCCACAAATCTCCAAACTCAATCAAACTTAGAACACAAGAAATAATAGATAGCATATCATCCAAATAAAACCTAAAGAAAGTATTTATATTATGTCTAAAAATATCTAAAAGAAATATTAGAGTCGGCCCACAAGATCTCGCGGAAGCCCAAGTCATCGTCGCGTCAACCGCCGGAGCGCGGTTTGGTACTCCCCAGAGCGCGGGTGCCTCTGCCCATTTTGGCCGCGCTCTGGCCGCAGTAACTCGACCCCTCCAGCGCGGTCCTAGCCTTCACTCCGTGGTCTACCACTTTGCTTTTGCCTTGTCATTCTCGCCTCGGATCTTCACTTCAACGCTCCCTATGCATCCCGAGGTCCGGTCCTAAGCCGTCATCCACCGTCTTCCACCTTCCGACCTACAATTATGCACAAAGACACGTAGATTTCGAACTAAACGAAAATAAAACCTAAACTAAAACTTAAAACGAAATCCTAGCTAAAAATGCGTAAAACAGGAATAAAAACATGCTCTAAGACCTATACCTATATGCTCTATCAAATTCCCCCATTCTTGAACCTTGCTTGTCCTCAAGCAAGACATAAAAATCAATCACACCACAAACAAGCAAGCCATGACTTGAATTCATTTTCAAGATGCACAAACTTAACCATGAAATCTTCGCATACATTTATCGAAAGTTTCAAACCAAGCTATTAATCCATTCTAACCCTCACCAAGGTATATGTGTTTGCACTCAACACTCAAGTGTTTAAGGGTATGTGTTTTCGCTCAAAAATCATCTTTGAATGTCAACTACCATATGCTTGCATCAGTGCACTAAATCTCCACCACGAATGTTCAAATGCACAACATAAATCATGAGGTCTTTTTCAAGGTTGTAATGGGGCCAAGGTATAGACAAATAGGTGGGGATCATTATTTGGCCATGTGGTGCTAAATCCGGGAACTAGAACTAACTAAAACCCGAATTACATCAACACTCACTCTCAACACTCTTTCCCCAACTTATACTTCCTTTTCTTCCATTATTTTCTTTTAAGCACTTCTTTCTTTTGATCCAACTTTTGATTTTCTTTCTTTCCACAAACCCAATTGAGATTTATTCTTTCTTTTTCATTTTCTCTCACAAGAACATCTTTGCCATTTATACATAGAATTCATCTCAATCAACCTTTCAAACCAACTTTCTCATTGAATTTTCAATAACATTCCCAACATCCTTAAATTTTTTCAACACTTTTCATTTTGGACATTCCCTTATATTACACCTTTCACACATTCTCACAACCCCAAAGTACATAAATAACCCACAAAATTCCCCTAGTCAAATCCTAATTTCCGGATGAGGGTCAAGCTTATTCGGCTATGAAAAATTTTGTGGAGCTAATAAACAACGCTAAGGCTCAAAACAATGGGGCTACAAAACAAAGGTATAATGTAGGGTGGATAAGGATATATATGAGCTAAAGAAAATTTGCCTCAATCATTTTTACATCATGCATTCAAAACATATAATGTGGCCTCGAAAAAGAATTTAAACGCAAGTTCTAGAGTTTAAACAATCAAAGAGACACACTCAAGAATTGCATGCAAAATTGGCATGTCAAGGCTCAAAAGAATTCTCACAAGGCAAATTGTTGGTTAGAACTTCATAACTAGCTCAAGTTTTCACTTTCATGCATACTCCTTCATAATTAAGCAATTCTTATTTAGAACCTTCATCATAAACTTAACAAGTCATGGGCTATGAAATCATGCTCACTATTTAAACAAGTGGTTCCAAGGGGAAAAATGAATCCTAAATGCAAACAAATCATATATTTTTTTTCAAATTTTCTGAATTTTTCAAATTTTTATTGGATTTTTCAAGCTTTTAATCAATGCATAACAAAAATAAACATGCACATGCAACTATATGATCTAACTAAAACCCAAGCTCTCATGACAAAATAAATAATCCCCTTCCCCCATGCTTAAACATTACTTTGTCCCCAAAGTAAAAGAAAACATAAGTGAAAAAGAAAATTGACCTTATCACAAGAACCTGTCAAACTCGGGAATCTACTCTGCTGGCGGTGGTGGTGGGTATCCCGAGTATGGATACTCAAGAGCTGGATATCTGTGATAAGGCTGATAAGCAAAAGGCTGATAACCCTGCTCAGGCGTGTATGTGTCCATCCGCTGATGCAAATACCGGGTCTGCTCATCAACATAATCAAAACGGCTCGTCGCATAACCCCGGAAGTGGTTGAAATCAGCCGTCATGCCATCCATACGAGTGTGCAAGCCACTCACCCGTGTAGACAAAGGTCTCATCAACTCCACCAAATGGTTGTATTGGGTGGTAGACATGTAGTTCCCCTGACCTTGTTGCTCAAACTCCTGAACTGGTGGCACTTCAATGTGCTCATCATCACCATCCTCTTCATTATCCTCATCATCATCAACTGCCTCTACATCCTCTGCAGGTGCAATAAACTCATCATCCTCTTCTTCTTCATCCTCCACATCCATAGAAACACTAGCCTCCTCAATCTGCCTCCTAGATTGCCTTCTCCTCTTTGTCCCTCCAATCACTTCTGAAACCGGTATATCACCATCTTGAGGGTAAATGTGCCATGTGTCAGCATTGTCCAGACCAGTCTCCAACTTCACTCTCTCTGGATTAGGCAACCTCATAGCAAAAGAGCTATTGCCAATCACCCAATAGAACCGGTTGTTCTTCACATATTGCACTTTCATTTTGTTGAAGAAAGACAAGTTCATAGGAAGAGGATCAATCCGACCCACACACCGCTCCAAATCGATACCAAAATGCTGAGCAAACCGGGTGATGATACCACCCACAGCGATCCGACTATTGCTTCTCCTAACCATAAGATCCATGTTATGCATCATAGCGGCACCCATGTCAATCTTTTGCCCCTCCAAAATACCTCTAAGGAGAAAGATATCCTTCCTAGGGCAGTTATTCTCACCTTCTCCTCTGCCCGTGATAGAATGAGCAAGGAAGCGCTGGACAATCCGAATTATGGGATGAGAAATTCTCGACGTCTTGGTTCTAGATGCCTGATACACATCGGTCCCAGAAAGTCGGACCCACTGTTCGTTGTTCATCCAAGTAGTTCTAGACTCCCATCTATCAACATTCTCTTGGTATCTAGTAAATCTGAAAAGCTTGTTGATATCGGTAAGAGTCATGCATCTCATCACCCCGCCTAACTAAAACATGCAACGTCCTTCGTTAGCAAACCGCCCCTCTAAGATATGAGCCTCCAATGTGCTCAAGAACTCCAATACTAGGCCACGGTACACTGGCAGCCTCATACTCAGCAAAGTCAAATTGTTATGGAACTCAAACTTCCTCAATTCATCAGCCAAACCCAAGTCCGCCATCAAATCCCAATCAATATACCTCGGGGCTTGGATTTCACGCTCCTTTAAATCATCAAACCGATCCAGATGCTTCATGTCCCGAAACTAAATACCAAAAGTCGTCGGAGTAATCTCATTGCTTGACGAAGAAGCTCTAGGCGGAGCTCAGGATCGAGATGAAGAAGGCGCAACAGTTTGGGCTCTAGATGATGCCGTTCGAGTTGCTCTTTCAGGACGACTTGAGCTCGAAGGAGCGTTAGCCGGAGCTTTAGTACGACCCATGGTAGCAATTACCTACACAATCAATCAAAAACACCACAAGCAAACACAATTCGATTGCCCCGGCAAGAGCAATCCACCAAACAAGTAATAATAGACAATAGAATTACCTACACAATAGGAGCTCTCAAAACACTCTCTTCCCCCCACTAACCTAGATTAATTAGCATGAAAATTAATCAATTTCGAAATTATGGAATTTTCAAGTTCTAAACATGAAACTAAGTCATAATCATGCTAATATTGATGAATCTAAGCTCAAATCGAAGAAATTAGACCTAAAAATCCCTTAAATTGAGGTTTTTATGCAAAACCTAATTTAGAAAATTTTAGGTTGAGATCTTCAATTTTTGGGTGAAATTTGAAGAGAAGAGTGAGGAATCTTACTTGTTTGATGACTAGGAGTGCAAATCCGGGCTTGATTTGTGGTTTTTGGTCTTCAATGGAGCTTGAAGGTGGTATTTCAATGGAGGAAGGGTAGAGGAGGCTGCTCGTTCGGTGGGTTGAAGAAGATAGAATGAATGGGTGAAGTGAATGACTCGGGTTTATTGCGCCGAAAATCGCCCAGAGCGCGACCGCGCTCTCCCGGGTTTGCCCGTGCTCACGCCGCATAAAATCGGCCATCCGGGGCGCGGTTTCGGCTTTATAGCGCGGGGGCAGCATGGCACGCTTTAGCCGCGTTCTGGCCGCAGAAACTCGGCCTCGATTTGCTCGTTCCCGGACCATGAATGCAAGGTCGTCTTGGCTTCCTCGAACCGCGTGTACCTGTTTACCGACTTTACCTACAACTAAGAAAAACAAAACAAACTGAAAACCACACAAAAACACACCAAAAACAAAACTAAATCTAGAAAACAAATAAAAACTAAAAACAAAGCATCGGTTTCCTCCCAAGAAGCGCTTGTTTAACGACATGAGCTTGACGCATTACCGCTCATGTGTTTGGTTCGTTCAAAACCGTTTCTTCAAGAACAGCATTGCTAAATTCTTCAAAATACGGCTTCAAACGTTGTCCATTCACTTTCTGCACTGAATGAGTAGCTCCATCATAAATTTCCACCACTCCATGAGGAAACGTCTTAGCTACTATAAACGGGCCCGTCCATCTCGACCTTAGCTTACTTGGAAAAAGTTTAAGTCTAAATTGATATAACAAAACCTTATCACCTACCTTAAAACTTTTCCTCCATATTTTCTTGTCATGCCAAGCTTTGGTCTTCTCCTTGTATATGGCCGCGTTGTCATAAGCTTCTAACCGTAACTCCTCAAGCTCTTGCAATTGAAGCTTCCTGAACACACCAACCTCATCCATCTGTAGACTACAGTTCTTTACAGCCCAATAAGCTCGGTGTTGGATCTCCACCGGAAGATGACAAGCTTTTTCAAATACCAACCGAAAGGACGACAATCCAATCGGTGTTTTGTAAGCAGTCCTATATGCCCATAGAGCATTGTCTAAGCGAGTACTCCAATCCTTCCGGTTTGGCGACACCGTCTTCTCAAGAATGGATTTGATCTCCCTATTAGACACTTCCGCTTGTCCATTCGTTTGTGGGTGATAGGCCGTAGAAATCCTGTGTGTGACATGATATTTTTTCAAAAGTGCACTGACCGCTTTGTTGCAAAAATGGGATCCCTTGTCACTAATTAAAGCTCTTGGAATCCCAAATCTTGAGAATATATGCACCTTCAAAAAATCTGCCATAACTCGGGAATCATCAGTCCGGGTGGCCTTCGCTTCCACCCATTTGGAAACGTAGTCCACCGCTAATAAAATATAAATATTCCCGTAAGAGATAAGAAAGGGGCCCATGAAGTCTATACCCCAAACATCAAATACCTCACAAAAGATAATTGAAGTTTGAGGCATTTCATCCCTTCGGGATATATTCCCGACCCTTTGGCATCGGTCACAAGATTTGCAAAAAACATACGCATCCCAAAAGATGGCAAAAGAATCATGCATCCAACACTTTCCTAGCGGTTTTCCGAGCACTAAAGTGTCCCCAACAAGCATAAGAATGACAAAACGATAAAACGGGAGTTACCTCATTATCCGGAAGACAACACCGGATTACCTGATCAGAACAATGTTTCCAAAGATATGGATCGTCCCACACATAGTACCGAGCTTCACTCTTGAGTTTATCTCTTTGGGCCTTGCTAAAGCTAGAAGGAAACACACTCGAAACGAGAAAGTTAACCAAATGACCATACCAAGGTTGAAGTGGAATATTCACCTCGCACTTGCTAAATTTTTCGAAGATCTCTTTGTCGTTCTCGATCTTACGGGTCTCCTTTAAGGCTTCGGGAAAAGGTGGAAGAGGTTTGAGAGCCGAGGTTGAAGGAGTCGAGGAGTCGCCATGAATCACCGACGACGCGGTTTGGCCGCCTGAGAGCGCGGTCGCGCTCTGGCCGGTTTTGGCCGCGCTCTCGCCGCAGAAAACTGACCCGTCGGAGCGCGGTTGAAGGCTTGGTGGCGCGGGGGCGCTCTGGCCGTTTTGCCCGCGCTCAGTCTTTTGTTCCAACTCCGATACTTCGTCTTCCTTGGTTTCTTCCTCATGCAAGGTTGGTTGCTTGTCGGCTTTGGTTTCCAACAGTTTACCACTACGGAGCGATATTGCATTCACATTCTGTTTAGGATTGAGTTCCGTCTGAGAGGGTAACCTGTTGGAATCTTTAGCTTCAAGTTTTCTCATTGCCTTTGCAAGTTGGCTCATCTGATTTTCCAAGTTGGTGATGCTTGACTTGGTGTCTTGCTGAAATTGCCCCACAGATTGATGCATAATAGTCATGTTTTGGGTAAGAGCACGGATCATTTCATCTGTGGATAAGGATGAGCCTTGATTCGGTGCTTGAGGCTGAGGTTGAGGTTGAAAGGGAGGTCCAAAACCTGGAGGCCCGTTTGGAGGTGCATACTGTTGATTTTGATTTCCATACCTCAAATTGTGATGATCCTTCCAGCCCGGATTGTACGTGGTTGAATAAGGATCATATGCTGGTCTTCTTGGCCCATAGCCTCCAAGTGCATTAACTTCCTCCTCTTGAGCATGAAGAGTAGGACAAGCATTCGTCTTATGAGTAACATCGGAGCAGAAACCGCAAGGCTTGACTTGTTGTTGTCCTTTCAGCATGAATTGCCTGAACATTGACTTCAACTCATTCACCTCTTCATGTAAAGTTGTAGTATCGATAGATTGGGCTGCCTTCGCTAAAGCTCGTTTGCTAAATTGACGCGAGCCTTCAGAAAGTTCATGAAATAGATCAAAAGCTTCATCGGGAGTCTTGTTCAGGATGTTTCCTCCACAGGCAACATTAACATGTCGGCGTTCTTCATCCAATAAGCCCTCATGAAGGTACATAACAAGATCCATCCGAGAATAACCATGATAGGGGCAGCTTGAGATTAGCTTCTTGAACCTCTCATAATACTCGTAGAGTGATTCGTTTGGGAGCTGTTCAATGTTGCTAATGCTCTTCTTCATACTTGAGAGCTTATTGGCTGGGAATTAATTCTCAAGAAAAGCCTTTTTCAGTTCCTCCCAAGTCTCAATACTGCCAGGAGCTAGATAATAGAGCCAGTCACTCGTTGCATCTTTCAAAGAGAAAGTGAAAGCTCTCAGCTTGATTTGTTCATCGGTGACACCATTTGGTTTCATGCTAGTGCAGACAGCATGAAAATCCGATAGATGTTTGTTGGGGTCTTCACTTGCTTTCCCATAGAATTGAGGAAGAAGATGAATTAGTCCTGATTTCAGTTCAAATTGGACACCGTCAGGGAGTGCAGGTATCTTCACCGCCAATGGTTGTTGGGCCAAATCAGGTGCAGTCAACTGTCTCAATGTCTGAGCCATCTCTGGTATTTCAGGAACGCTAACAGAATCAGAATCAGAATCAGAAGAAGAAGCCAGGTTGAACGGTAATTCCCGAGAAATTGCACGAGCTTGCCTGCACAACCTAGAGATTGTCCTTTTGATTTCTGAATCAAACGCAACAAGAGATGGATTAGTAGCACGGGTCTGAACCATGCAAGTGGTTCACACCCAAAAGAAATAAAAAGTAACACTAGATAAATACAAATAATTTGCCGAGTCCCCGACAACGACGCCAAATTTGACGAGCACTTTTACGTCGTTATAAAAGCACTATCAAAGAAAATTTCTAACTTCCTACCCTTAGCAAAGTGGAAGTAAGGGTCGAACCCACAGAGACTTGGAATATTCGTATTTAAGTAATGTTACTAAGGAAAAAGGGGAATTTTGTGATTGTAAACTAAGATCTAAATTATTAAAACTAACTAGAACAAAGCAAGTAAATATGATTTAAGATTCAAATATGGAGGGAAGCATCCAACCAGTTTCGTATCCATTGCATACATGACTTTTGATCCTCGATTATCCTTATTTCAATTTCCCTTGACTAATCTATTGTGAATTTATGAATTCAAGCTTAAGGTGGTTGTTAATATACACCGTCTTTAACAACCTTTTAACTAATTAACCTAGAAAACCTTCTATGTCAAATTGATCATGCAATTAAGTTCAAAGCATTCAATAGAAACAATAATCATGAATTCCACCGTCTATTCATGAAGTCTTATGATTAAATTCTCCGCCTTTGATTAACCTTATTCCACCGTCTATAAGTTTAATCAAAGGATTCATCCATGAATAATCAAATTTCACCGTATATTTAATTATTCTAGTTGTAATTCAACCTAGAAGTAAAATAGGTGATCAAGCTATAATAATCCTAAGTGAATTTAATCGATTAAGCACGGAGAGATTCAATCTAGTCAAAGCAAACTAAAAGAATTCAAATCTCACAAACAATCATGCATACACCTTCAACTAACTAGTTGGACATGAGAAAATTAGCTAGACATTGTCATTGAAGAAAAATAAAACTTACAAGAGTCAAATTGATCTTTAATTGCAAAAACTAGGGTTTTGTCTCCCACAAATCTCCAAACTCAATCAAACTTAGAACACTTTCTACCAAAAAAAAATCAAACTTAGAACACAAGAAATAATAGATAGCATATCATCCAAATAAAACCTAAAGAAAGTATTTATATTATGTCTAAAAATATCTAAAAGAAATATTAGAGTCGGCCCACAAGATCTCGCGGAAGCCCAAGTCATCGCCGCGCCAACCGTCGGAGCGCGGTTTGGTACTCCCCAGAGCGCGGGCGCGCTCTACCCATTTTGGCCGCGCTCTGGCCGCAGTAACTCGACCCCTCCAGCGCGGTCCTAGCCTTCACTCCTCGGTCTACCACTTTGCTTTTGCCTTGTCATTCTCACCTCGGATCTTCACTTCAACGCTCCCTATGCATCTCGAGGTCCGGACCTAAGCCATCATCCACCGTCTTCCACCTTCCGACCTACAATTATGCACAAAGACGCGTAGATTCCGAACTAAACGAAAATAAAACCTAAACTAAAACTTAAAACGAAATCCTAGCTAAAAATGCATAAAACGGGAATAAAAACATGCTCTAAGACCTATGCCTATATGATCTATCAGTTAGCAATCATAATCTTCTAAATACCCTCAATCCGATTAAGCAACAACTATTTTTTTATGCAGGATATGGCCAAAGACCTTTTTGTTCCAATCAAGTAAATTGGTCCGCATCCTTGAGAGATGCAGGTGATGAAACATGATCTTTCAAAGAACTATGCACAAATTCCAGAAATACCAGATGAGTAAGCCGAGCCGCCTCATACCGAAAAGGGTGTCTTGCCCTATTGAAAGCAATCTTAGGTTCCAAATTGCTGGGACGTTGTTGGGAACTCTGGTTCCACAACATCCAAATAACGATGTTATCTCCAGTTTTGATTATGACAAACGCCATATGGGAACTAATGTTTACACTCAAGTATTTTGAGGGATCTCCAGGTCAAACAAATTCTCTCTCAAAAGGGAATGCAAAAGGAACTCAGGACTATATGAAAGCAAGTTCCTATCAAAGGAACTCAAAAGAGAGCAGTTTCCCGCATATGGGAACTCACATGTGAAGACAGACCGTGCAACGCAAATCGCGGGATCCTATCTTGGACAAAACAGAGGCACGGTCTGAGGAACAGACTGGGACGAGTGATCCAATGGTCCGATTGACATTTGAAGTTGACTAGTTTCAAATCAAGTCACATGTGAAGATTGAAAAACTTGGCTTGCAAGACACGGGCATTTTGGACAATCATGAAAGTAAAGATCTCAGCCCAAGCTCAAAGAATTATATAAGCCAATGAATAGTGCTAGGGATAAGCACTTCTCCAAGAACTCAAAACCTCAAGCAAAGAAACAGGAAAGAAGTTTGAAGTATTAAAGTGAAGTCCCCGGCGACGAGTGTTCGATCTCGGCGACGGCAAATCCAAGTTCCCAGGAGTAAGGGAACTGTGACAATGAGCTCAAGGTGCAAGGTTCGGTTTATTTGTGTTTAATTGAGTTGTTTGCTTAGGAACTCGGTTGAGAAGACTTGCTAGTGTTGCTAGAGTTAGGAGACTGCTAGGAACAGAGAAGTGTAAGTCTTGCTTGTTGTAACTAAGGAACAATCAATAAAACAAGTAGATCGTTCAAAATCCTCCAAGCGGAGGTAGAGGTTTACCCACACAACTAGTTGGTTGTCGTGGGGTTCCTCTATAAAGGAACTGTGTCTTTTATTACTTGTGTTATTTGCAACTGTTTACTTCCGCTGCCTTGGGAACAACCTAAACGCTAGTTCCCAAGCTCTTACTAACGCACTTCGATCCAACAATATGTATCAGAGCAAGTCTGCTCTATATTTTTGTGTTAGTTTCGCAGGTTACAAGATGTCTCAGTAACTCACTCAAGTCAGACATGGGAACAACAAGCCTCCAAGGCTTATCCATGAAAGGTTCGAAAACTGGCAACGCAACATGAAGGACTGGATGCGCAGTCATGACTTTCAAGCTTGGTGTGTCATTGAAGTAGGAAACTTCGAGGTAGACCCAACCATTCGAAATGATTTCTCCAAGTGGGGGCAAAACGAATGGAAGTCCATGGAGGCAAACTTCAAAGCCAAACAGTACCTCAAAAATGCCATGTCGGAACAAGACTATGACAGGGTGGCAAACCTGGAAACAACGAAGGAGATGTGGGAAGCCATCCAATAGATGCATATCAGCAATTCCGATCTCAGAGAGGATCTCCAAATGAATGCCAGAAGGGAGTTCTTTAACTTCCAAATGGAGATGGGTGAATCCGTTGACAGCTACCAGTCTCGCTTTGAGGCCCTATGTACCAAGCTTTTTGGACTTAGAATGGGCTAACGAGAGGACCATGTTCAAAGAGAATCCAGAGAACAGAAAGCTCATGCTTCACAAAGTTTTTGGAAAACTCGTAGGACATGAGAAGAGGAAGCAAGATGACAAGGAGCAGGAAAGGGCACACAAAGGGATTGCCCTAAAATTGGAAAAGAAGTTCAAGTCTATTCAGGAACAATACGAGGAGTCAGAAGAGGATGAAGATAGGGAACTCGTTCTTGTCACTGATGAAACCCGAAATAAACCGACGCTAAAGACAAGAAACGAGATTATATATATATTCGACGAGACAAACCCTTGCTTTTATTTATGGTTTCCGAACGAGGTTACAACAACGAGATTATGCCCTAGATCTCCTTTTACAAGATTCGAGGTCTCTACCTAACGAGGTTCGAGACCTCTTTGTTACAATGAGGTTCCCACTTATAAACTACTAGCAAGTTCTTTTTCTATTATGAATCTGGAGTTGCTATCTATTCAGCGAGATTAGAAACTTAAGCGATTACACAGAGATTGTAGTTTGCAAAGTAGTTAGCGAGATCTTGTTGAGACGATGTCTCTTTGGGCGACTTGAAGTCTTTTTGTGGACCTTCTCTTGATTGTAATGTGGCCTTTGCGAACGTTTCAGCACGTCGATCTTCAACAAGCAAGATAGTTCTTGAGTTAGAGATGTTTTTCGACGCCTGTAACCTGCGAGGCTCCCTTTTATTTATAGACTTTTGTGGAGCTTGGCTATTGCTAACTTCCGATGTGGGACGCCCGGGATTCGACCATTTGATTGGTCGAGAAGAAGGTGGCCGACAATTGTTCGAGAGTTAGGTGGCCTTTGACTGGTTGAGCGGGGCGGGGGTGGTAGCTTTTGAGCATGTGAGGCTCGCCTTTGCTATTTCGTGTGGCGAGTTGCTCGACTAGCTCAATCGGAGAGAATTGCGGTGTCGGACGTCGTTCGCGCGGGCATTGCGGGAATATGGACTTCTCTTTTTTGGATGGGTATGGAGAAGATCTCGGGGAGAAGACTTCGAGGGACCCGCCTACTTCTTTTACCTCGTGTTTTGTGCCCACTGTTCACACATTGTCATGTTGCGCACCATCAGTCACCAAGGCCCTCAGATCTTTCTACATCAATGGCAAGTTCAAGAAAGGCCATGGGAACACACAAATGGGTCAGAGTTCCCAAAGCAGGCCCACGGAGAAGGATCTCACTGATGTCACTTGCTACAAGTGCTACAAGAATGGGCACTTTGCCAAGAGCTTCCCACAAGGAACTAACAACAAGAAACCAGGGAAGAAGGCTTATATCGTAACCTGGAGTGATGAAGAGGATGACTATCCTGAATCTTGGGCACACCCAGACATGTGTCCAATGGCTATAGGGAAACCACTGGGGAACAACCCAGTGAGGTAACCACTTAAACCATTCTTGAGTCCTTATCTAATTATGAAAAACATGAGTTGCTAAAGTTGTTGTCTAGTCTGGTCAAAGATAATATCAAACTGCAAAAGAAATTAGATGAATCGGAACACACAAATGCTGAACTTGTTGGTCTTGAATCCTGTTCCAACTGTGTGAAACTAGTTGATAAGCTCCAGTCTTACCTATCCAACATTGTTTCTCTTGAGAATGAAATAAAAACCTTAAAGAGTGAGAAAAATGAGTTCCTAGGAAAAAACTGAGTGGGAACAAGTTGAGTCTTGAGGCCTCTAGTTCCCAAACTAAGTTTGTCCCTGCTAAACATGGGATTGGGTATAAGTCTGAGGGTCCAAAGAATGGGAAATCCCCTCTGAATGAACAAGAGATAAATGAGTGTAGGGCCCTAGAACTCCAGTGTGAGAAACAAAAGAATACCCATCTTGAAGAAAAAATTTGTGTCCTAGAAAGTGGGGTAAGTGGAAAAAGGGATTACTACATTGGGAACACTGGGCACAAACTCTATGTCCAAATCACCAAGGAAAATGGTTCAAGGGTTTACAACAAAGAAACCATGGATAGGAACAGGATACAATGACCCCATCCCAAGTACTACTTAGGTGAGTACTACAAAACCTGTTGGAATTGTGGTGCGCATGGGCACTACAAGGAAAGCTGCCCTAAACGGAAAGTTCGAACTCAAAGGAATCACGAGTATTGGAACAGGCAAAACTGACAAGCAAATAAACATGCTAGAGGTCCCACTCGTGATAACCAACCTAGGAACTTCACCTATCACTCTTGGAACTCTCGTGATATTAATATTGTTGATTATGTTATGTTTGAAACTATATTTCCCTGTAAGGAACCATGTAAGAGTCATCTTGCCTGAGTCTCCAAAAACTAATTCTCCTTGTAGGTGGTAGTGAGGGGGGAATAGCACATGGGTCATAGATAGTGGCTATTCAAATCATATGATTGGGAACAAAGACAATCTCACCTCACTCCACACACAAGCCGAAGGAGGTCATGTGTCCTTTGGCAACAAAAATAAAGGAGAAATCATAGGAACAAGAGAAGTACTGCTGAACAAGTCAATCAAAATTAGCAATGCCAACCTGGTGAAAGATCTGGGATATAATCTCTTAAGTGTATCTCAGATATTTGATCAAGGGAACAATATGGTGACCTTCGACTCGAGGAAATGTTTGGTTATCAACAAGAAAACAAACAAAATCATTCTAAGAGGGAAGAGGTCCAACAATGTCTATGTGGTGGACACAGACTTTGAACCACCAAGAAAGTTGTGCCTTGCAAGTTCCCATGATGACACGGAACTCTGGCACAAGAGGCTGGGTCACGCAAGCATAAATCAAATTCTGAAGCTATATCTACATGACCTAGTCATTGGCCTTCCAAGGATCAACATTGAGGGAGCCAAGCTTTGTGAAGCGTGCATCCGCGGCAAGCAAACTCGGAGTTCCTTCAAGCCAAAGAAGGTGGTGAGCACATTAAGGCCCTTGGAACTGATTCACATGGATCTTTGTAGTCCCATGCAGATGCCCAGCTATGGTGGTAAAAGGTACATGTATGTGTTAATCGATGATTTTTTAAGATTTACATGGGTTATTTTCTTGAGATCCAAATCAGATGCATTCAAGGAATTTGAGCCCTTCATCAAAAGGATGGAAGTTAGCATGGGATTAAAGCTCAAGGCCATAAGATCTGATCATGGAACTGAGTTCAAGAACTCAGAGTTCCTCAAGTTATGTGATGACCATGGAGTCTACCACAACTTCTCGGCTCCACGCACACCCCAACAGAATGGAGTCGTTGAAAGGAAGAACAAAACCCTGGAAGACATGGCTCGGACCATGATGCTCGAAAGTGGATTTCCCAAAAGTTTTTGGGTTGAGGCTATCTCCACAGCAACATACATTCTAAATCGAGCCATGATCAGGCCCATGATCAAGAAGACCTCATACGAGTTGATCAAGCGAAGAAAGCCTAACATTTCCCATCTCAAAACCTTTGGTTGTAAATACTTCGTCCACAACAATGGCAGAGACAACCTTGGAAAATTTGATCCAAGGAGCGACGAAGGGATCTTCCTAGGATACTCTTCGCAAAGCAAGGCGTACAGGGTCTACAAAAAAAGAACCAAAAATATCGAGGAAAGCATTCATGTCGTCTTCAAAGTGCAATCTGTAAAGATAGGAACAGAGTCCCAAGGAAAGGGAACTCTGTTCAAGCTGGTAAGACATGAAGAAGACGATGATGATGATGAGCCAAGGAAGCGAGATGAAAACTACCCAAGTGGGAACACTGTCCCACAATCAGATAACAACAGAGGAGTCCAACATCAAACTGATCATGACTCTTTTGAAGTTCCATCCACAACCGAAGAACCTCAAGATGCCTCTCAATCCAACACACTTGTTCCCCAAGAAGAATACATACCAGAATCTAGTGTCCAGGGGGAACGGCGAGGGAACACTGAAGAAAGTCTTGAGGAAGAAACCCTCAACGAAGATGTTGAGAACAACTCTTCTCATGGAGAGGAACACCAAGACCAAGGTGAAGAAGACACAAGGGAACAACTAGATGTTACAAACATTCAAACCAGAAACTACCATCAAAGGAAGGATCATCCCATCGACAATATCATTACCCTTTATGATACAGGTGTGCATACTCGTTCGTCTCCCTCCACAACTTATGTGCCTTCAAGCCATGCAAGAGGAACTTCATCAATTCGAAATGAACAAAGTGTGGAAGCTGGTTCCCATGCCCAAAAATAAGAACATCATAGGAACTCAATGGGTCTTCAGAAAGAAGCTCGATGACACTGGGGTTGTGGCTAGGAACAAGGCTCACCTGGTGGCTCAAGGGTACATACAAGAGGAAGGAATCGACTACGACGAAACCTTTGCACCAATTACGAGGATTGAAGCCATTCGACTCCTTATTGCCTACGCAGCCCACAAAGGCTTCAAGTTATATCAAATGGATGTCAAAAGAGCGTTCCTAAATGGGCAACTCAAAGAAGAAGTCTATGTGGCCCAACCACTCGGTTTTGAAGAGGAGAATTTCCCAAATCATGTCTACTTCTTGGAGAGTGCCCTGTATGGTCTCAAACAAGCTCCTAGAGCCTGGTACGACAGGTTTGCTCAATTCCTCTTGTCCCATGGATACCTTCGTGGTTCCATAGACAAAACACTTTTCCTTAAGAAAGAGTCACAAGATATTTTAATAGTCCAATTTTATGTTGATGACATTGTATTTGGTGCTACTAACGAATCCCTTGTTGAAAAGTTTAAGAACTTGATGAGCAGTGAATTTGAGATGAGCCTCATAGGGGAACTGACGTTCTTCTTGGGACTTCAAATCTCTCAAACCAAGGAGGGGACAAGGATCCATCAACAAAAATACATTAGAGAGATGCTTGTGAAATATGGAATGGAGCACTCCAGGCCCGTCGATACTCCCATTTCACCAAACTCAAGGTTAAACGTAGATGAAACAGGTATCAGTGTGGACCAAAGGAACTTTCGAGGTATGATTGGGTCCCTTCTCTACTTAACTGTTAGTAGACCTGATATTATATTTTCAGTGTGCCTATGCTCACGTTTTCAAGCTAACCCCAAGGAATCACACCTGAAAGAGGTGAAGAGAATTTTCAGGTACCTCAAAGGGAACAACAACTTGTGCCTTTGGTATCCAAGGAACAGTTCCCTTGAGCTTGTTGCATACTCAGATTCAGATTTTGCTGGGCACTTGGTTGATAGGAAGAGCACTTTTGAAATGGCCCAGTTCCTAGGGTCATGTCTAGTATCATGGGGATCAAAGAAGCAAAACTCGGTGGCACTCTCCACAGTAGAAGCGGAATATGTGGCAGCCGCCTCCTGCTGTTCCCGGGTTATATGGCTTAAGTACCAACTTCAAGATTACGGTATGTCTTTTGGCCCAGTTCCCATAAGGTGTAATAACACAACTGCCATTAACATTTCTAAAAATCTTGTTCATCATTCACGTACCAAGCATATAGACATTAGGCATCATTTCTTGCGTGATAATGTTGAACATGGGAACATCTCTATGGAACACTGTAGAACTGAAGAGCAAATTGCGGACATTCTCACTAAAGCTTTATATAGACGTCCCTACCAGCGTCTCTGGATGCTTCTAGGGATGATAACTCTAAACTGAACAAGTCCCTATTTGTTATTCCTTCAATGCCTGGTTAGTTTACATTGAAATGCATGATAGGGAACTTTAGGAATAATCGCTTTCATTTTACCCTATTACTAGTCTCAAGCAATAGCTTTGCAAGATGGAACCACTTCTCTTTTGGCCCAAAATGATCAACCCGCATTCCCTTAACCCTCATTACAAGCCCCTATGATGGTTGATCATGAAACCAATCCTTATTCGTGAACCAGACAAACGCTTCTCATGAACCCTCATGTTTGTCCCTTTGAGTCGTAATTGTCTGGTTCCCATTTGAGTTCCCTAGCCTCACAAATGATTTTGAGTATGAGTTCCCCTGTCCACTCTGCTCAAATCTGGCCCCGCAAAGATCGTGGGAACTGGCTTGCTTTTTGATCAACTAACAAAGGAACACTGAATCTTATGAAGTTGAACCGTCACTCGGGAAGTGGGAAGAATTGTTAGAAGAGCGTCAAGAGCCACAAATTTCAAACGAGTGATGCTACTTTCCAAGGAACTAATGACGTGTGTCCCAAACATGCAGAGGAAGTTGAAAAGGCACGACGTCCTGATTGGTTGACGTTTAAAATGGGTTTGCTCTTTACCCTTTTGCCCCTATTCCCAAATCCTCTTTAACCCTCGCTTTGCCATTTTTGGGACCTTCTTCAACCTTTGCTCTCTGCAACTCTCTTTCTCTGAAACTCTTCCCCTTCCCAAATCAAGAAAAATTCCAAAACCTTTCTCCTCCCAATACTTTCTCATGGCACCCACTCACCCCTCTCCCTCGATCAAATCCTAAACGTCTTTCCTTCTCTTTCACCACCACCGCCTCTTCCTCGATCATCGTCCTTACCCTTTCCTTCGGGATCTGGGAACTCTCAATCCCAGGATCTCCTACACTCCTCCAACCCTAATCCTATCTCTGGGAACTCTCAATCCCAGGATCTCCTACACTCCTCCAACCCTAATCCTATCTCTGGGAACTCTAGTCCCAAAGATCCCATCTCCACCACTTCTTCTCTTTCTACCACCGATGGGAACACCAACCCCATCGACCCTCATTCTTCCTCTCTAAACACAAACAATCCCCCACCCTCATCTCCCAAAGAAAAATCCCCCCACTCCTCCTCCTCCTTAAATTCCTTCTCCCTCCCACCAAAAATCCCGTCTCCCCTCCACTATTGAAATTTCTTCATCTCCCTCCCCTGCCAAGACCAACATTGACGTCGACTCTAACGACGAGGATCTTCCCATTGCTGAAGTGGTCCAGCGAAAGAAAGGGATGGTTCCTCCCATTACCATTGCCACAGCTGAAGAAAACGCTCGCCTCGATGCTATTGAGGTCGAGTTCAAGGCTGAAATTACAAGGCCAGCAACTACAAAGCGGCCAAGGGAAATCGGCGCCCAAGATGAAGCTGAATTTGAGGGAGAAGAGGAACCCCAAGAAGGAGGGGCCCTCGCACACGATGAAGATGTTGGTGCGACTCTGGACACTCAAGATGCTGCCCACGAGGATTTGGATCTATCCTCGGCAGAAGAAGGGAACTCAGATGGTGATGATGCCACCGAGGTGCTTGACGTTGAGGCTCTTGCCAACGAGCATGCCCAAACCCTGGCTGACGAGGATAGGGAACGGTAGATTGTTGCGTCCCATGGCGCCCCTAAGGAAAAGGAGCCCATGCTCTTGCTCAAGTCCAATGCCTCCCCTCCAAAGAAAAGGAAGGTCACTGCCTCTTCCAAGGGAACCAAGAGCAAGAAAGGCAAGGGCGCTGAAACTACGAGGGTTCCCATCACATCGGACCACAAGCTCATCACCCCATTGGTCCTTTCTGAGTTCCTTCTCACTCCACATGAGCTCGGGGACCTTCTGAGAGCTCATCAAGGCACAAGAATGGGACCAGGTGTGCGACACTTCTGTGACCGTCGACCCTGAGCAAGTGCGCCTCTTCTACAATAACTTCGTCATCAACGACGAAGGCACTCAGGGCACTCTCACTCTTCAAGGCGACGCCTACATCTTCAACGCCTCCTCCATTCGTCACCAGCTAAATGTCCCTGTCTAGGGCTTGGATTTCCTTCCCCACAAGAACTGGGGCGAGTTCAACAAGGATGAGATCCTCTTCAGCATCTACGACGGTCGTGTTCCCACCTCAAGGACCCCGACACACAACCTCAACCTCATAGCCAAACTGGCTCACCAGTTCATCATCACGGTTGTGATCCCACGGTAGGAGAAGCTTCATCACCTCAACATTCAAGACGTCATTCTCCTCTTCCACTTCCTCCATAAGATGCCCATCAACTTGCCCTTAATCATACTTGGGCACATGGAAAAGTGTCTGGCCTCTCCTACTCATTCCTTGTCATATGTTGGCTTGGTGAAGAAGAACATGGTCAAGGAGGGCCTCTACGACGAAACTAAGGAGGAAGTGACCATTGGAAGGGAACTGGACCTTTCTGTGGTCCAAAAGATGCGTCACTCTGAACAGCCCGAGGATCAAGTGCACAGGACCCTGGCCTCTGGTGAAGGAACTGCTGGGAACATTGAGGTGCTTCTACACATTGATGCCATGCTTGAAAGCATCATGTCTGTCATGACTCAACTGTGTGATCATTTGCTTCCCAAGGCCCCATGATCTTATCTACTTTGTTCCCTTAGCTCTCTCTTTCCCCTCAAAAATCTTTTAAAGTTCCATCCTTGTACAAATTTTGCTTAAGTAATATATGGGTCTTCTAATATGATTGTGTTTTCCTTCTTTCCTTACTATGCTTTCTTTTTTCGATGATGCCAAAAGGGGGAAGGACAAAATGTGAGATGAGTTGTTTACGGTTATCATAGAATAGGCTTTGGTTGAGGGGGAACTAACACATAAAATGCTAAGTAAGGGTTACATGTTCATAGAAGTGGTTCCTAAGGCTCATTCTTAGGAACCCATATGCATTTCATGACTCATCACACATTTGAAATACTTGTCTTTTTGAAATGGGTGTGTCATCATCAAAAAGGGGGAAATTATTGGGACGGTGTTGGGAACTCTGGTTCCACAACATCCGAACAACGATGTTATCTCCAGTTTTGATAATGACAAACGCCATATGGGAACTAACGTTTACACTCAAGTATTTCGAGGGAACTCTAGGTCAAACAAAGTCTCTCTCAAAAGGGAACACAAAAGGAACTCGGGACTATATGAAAGCAAGTTCCTATCAAAGGAACTCGGAAGAGAGCAGTTCCCCGCATATGGGAACTCACATGTGAAGACAGACCATGCAGCGCAAATCGCGGGATCCTGTCTTGGACAAAACAGAGGCACAATCTGAGGAACAGACTGGGACGAGTGATCCAACGGTCTGATTGACATTTGAAGTTGACTAGTTTCAAATCAAGTCACATGTGAAGATTGAAAACCTTGGCTTGCAAGACAAGGGCATTTTGGACAACCATGAAAGTGAAGATTTCATCCCAAGCTCAAAGAACTATATAAGCCAATGAATAGTGCTTGGGATAAGCACTTCTCCAAGAACTCAAAACCTCAAGCAAAGAAACAGGAAAGAAGTTTGAAGTATTGAAGAGAAGTCCCTGGCGACGAGTGTTCAATCTCGGCGACGGCGAATCCAAGTTCCCAGGAGTAAGGGAACTGTGACAGTGAGCTCAAGGTGTAAGGTTCGGTTTATTTGTGTTTAGTTGAGTTGTTCGCTTAGGAACTAGGTTGAGGAGACTTGCTAGTGTTGCTAGAGTTAGGAGACTGCTAGGAACAGAGAAGTGTAAGTCTTGCCTGTTGTAAATAAAGAACAATCAATAAAACAAGTAGATCGTTCAAAATCCTCCAAGCGGAGGTAGAGGTTTACCCACACAACTAGTTGGTTCTCGTGGGGTTCCTCTATAAAGAAACTGTCTTTTGTTACTTGTGTTACTTGCAACTGTTTACTTCCACTGCCTTGGGAACAGCCTAAACGCTAGTTCCCAAGCTCTTACTAACGCACTTCAATCCAACACAAATTAAGGAGTGGAACATGATCAAAGGCTATATGAGAGAGATGTCTCACAACTGCACTCGGCCATAACAAGTGCCCCGCGATATTCATGAAGACACTGTCAAGCCGCTTAGCTACAAAAGTACGTGAAGAATTCCCCTTGAACCAAGTGAACGCTTGACCCGTGAACCCCATATCAATGAGTCCTAGATGGTCGACCGTTTCATTGAAAGAACCTGAGTCCTCTGAGAGATTACCCAAGCCCCCTTGACGTTCACTAGTATGGAGAATACAATTAAAATCTCCACCCACAATCATGGGTTCTGTAACCTGTTCTAATTGTCGTGCCAACTCTTTCCAGAAACTCTTGGTTTCCCAAGAGTTAGTGGTGCATATACAGCTACAAGTGAAATTGAGTCGTCCCTCGAACAATCACTGCATGAATGAAATCCTTGGCCATCCTCAAAATCTGAAGATTAACCCGATCTTTATTCTAAAGGAGCCAAATACCCCCTGAGAGTTGAACCGTTTCCACTCTAACACACCCATTAAAGTGAAGCCATTCGCAAACATCTTGAGCAAGGGCACTCGAAATGCGAGGTTCAAAAACAACAAGAACATCAACTTGATTTTGGTGGACCATATACTTCACCGCCCTCCGAAAGTTGGGCTTCCCGTCTCTAAAACAGTTCCAAAAGAGGCAATTCATGGACAACCGAAGGAAGTTACGGTCACTCCAAACCCGGTCGAGGATGGTTGTGAAATAGCAACTAGAGGCGTCACTTCTTAATCAACCATAATCTTACCACTAGGTGTTTTAACATTCTGATTCTGCCCAAAATCTGTCCACTAACCATAACAGCCACATGGTCCTCCTGCGTGTTCTTACCCACATCAGTCTTTCCATTTGCTTCATATAATTTCTTATAAATTTCATGAATCATATTATTAGTTTTAATTTTGTAACACAAAAGGAGGTACTTAATTTAAAAAGGGTTTCCTTCTTGCTTTCAATTATTTTTTTTTTTTTTTTTTTGATAACCAAAACACATCTATTCAACTAAATCATTCAACATTCTACCAAAAAAAACTAAATCATTCAACAGAACATCCCAAAAAACAAGAGGAAAGCTAAAATTGTTTGAAAAGAAAACAGGACTTGCAGGACACCATTTGCATAACCAGTATTAGCATCACGATTAACAAATCTCCACTGGCACATCAAAAAATGATAACCCATCTCAACAATGAGCGCCACCAGTGCTCCAAGAGCAGATCTGGGAAGATTTCCAAGCTGTAGCTTCATAACTAACGGCTTACAATCAGATTCAACCTCAATTTTCTGAAATCCCATCTCTCTTGCTTTAATCAAGCCCCATCTAATCGCTTCTGCCTCTGCCATTTCTACATCTGTTCCCCTTTGAATCCTCTTTGCACCATAGCATAGCACATTACCAGTATAATCTCTTGCAATAAAACCAATGCAGCACTCACCATTCTTCACCGACGCATCACAATTCAGCTTTATCCAATCCTGAGCAGGTTTTTGCCATTTGACTCTAGGAGTAGCTTTCTCCATTGTCTTCTCTGTTTTTTCATGCAACTGCATTAGATTTTCCATAGCACCATGAATATTGTGCACCACAACAGCAGGATCCGACCGTTCCCCTTCAAAAATGTACCTGTTACGAGCTCTCCAGACCTCATTCAGCACAACAGCCCACACATCATGCTCTAATGCAGTACAATGAATTCTCACTTGATCAGCCCAATCCAGCATAGAAGAAGAAAGGCCACCCAAAGCATCAATTATTATTTAATGATTAGTGTAAATGTGTTTTCGTTTATGTTTCTTTCCAATTTTCGTACTTTAGGCTAGCATCTTGATATATGAAAACTAGCCCCTTTTTTCACACCAGATCGGTGTTACTTCTAGATGTGCTTGTTATCTAATTCTATGTTCACTATTTTTGAAATTAGCATTCCCTACTCATTAATTTCTTTTTTGTTTTTGTTTTAGCTAGTTTTTTTTTTGAAAACTGAGCAACCAGCTCATTACAAAGCAAACATTAGGTCGCCCCAATATTACAAGGCCAACCTAAATCATCACTGCGGATGATCTTGAAAAAATTAAAAACTAAAGGTTGAAGACGAAACAATTATCTTAACCTTACTAACGAGATATCATCAAAGCACAAATCCAAGCAAGAGGAAGAGATTGCATGACGAATCTGCGGAATGCTGACATGTCTCCTTGCTAAGAAGTCAGCGGCTGAATTAGCCTCCCTAAAACAATGAAAAAACACCACCTCTGGAAAACCCGAAACCAAAGTTCGGATATCCTGAATAATGGAATATATTTCCCAAGGAACTTTCCAAATATTTTTTAAAGAATTTATAAGAATCAGATTATCCCCTTCTATAATAAGTTTTTGAATATGTAATTGTCTTCCTACTTTCAAACCCTCCAGGAGAGCTGAAGCCTCAGCTTTTAACACCGACATCGGATGAAGAGGCAACCTATCACAGGCTAAAATTGAACTATTATGATCCCTAAAAATAAAGCTAGCAAAAGTAGCATCATTCTTCTGTTTAGATGCATCAAAATTAAGTTTACACCAAGAGTGTCGTGGTTTGATCCAAGAAGTTCCATTTTTCCTTTTAGGCCTATTGCACATTGATCTTTCCATTTTAGAGTTAGCAGATTCCCAAAGAATTAACTGGGAAAGCGCCAAATCACAAGGCAAAAGATGTGGAATTATCCTAGCAGGATTAAAGATTAAAGAATTTCTATGATTCCAAATGAGCCACCATAAAAAACAAAGGATTTTTTTATTTTTATTTAAGTTAAGAGTCGAAATGAGATTATCATTAAAACATCCAGAAGTACTTAAATCAAAAGAGCAATGAATATTGTCTTCTAATTTTGCAATCATTTTCTTTGTAAAAGAAGTGGAAAAAAAGATGGTTCAAATTCTCATTTTCCATATCACACATAGAACAACAATGAGGAACACAGTTATAAAATCGATTTAGTCTATCTGTTGTAGGGAGGCAATCAGTACAAGCTTTCCAAATAAAATTTTGAATTTTAGGGGGTAGTTTCATTTTCCAAATCCAAGAATAACCCACAGAGGTAATGTTTCTTGATTCATTTAATAGTGCCGAAGCAGATTGGACAGAAAAATTACCATCCGAAGCTGGAATCCAAACAATACAATCTTCAAAATCTGAAAAAGAAATCCGAATTTGCACAATTAGATCTATAATAACGGAAGGTAAACTCTCCTTAAGGGCATCAACATCCCAAACTTTGGAAGGGGTAATGTAAGCTGAAACTTTAGTTAAAGGATTACTATTGTCCATATAACAAAGAAGGTTGGAAGCTCCAACCCACTTATCAGTCCAAAAATTTATCCTATTTCCATTCCCTAAAATCCACTTAATTCCTTTCGAGAACATATCCCTGATACTAAGCAATCTGCCAAACTGCCACGAAGTAGTTTGCTTCTGATATTGAAATAAATCATGTGATCCTAAATATTTATCCTTAATAATTCGAACCCAAAAATTTTGAGGTTCTGTTTGTATTTTCCAAAGAAGTTTCATCTGTAGTGAAATATTCATATTTTGAGCCGTCCTTAGACCCATCCCGCCATTTTCTTTAGGAGTACAAATTTTATCCCAACTATAAAGCGGATGATGATTAGGAGTAAATTTATTCCAAAAATATGATTTATTAACTTTATCAATGTCATCCCAAACTCCTTTAGGAAGTAGGAAACTTTGCATTAAGTAACTTACCTGTCCTAACAGATTTGACTGAATTAGAATCGACCTACCAGCCTGAGAAATAGAATTAGCTTTCCATTTAGATAACTGTGATTTTAATTTAGCAATTGTTTCAGCGAACATAGCATTTTGAACTCTACCTTTCAAGATAGGAATACCCAAATATTTATCCATAGTTGTAGTAACCTGTATATTTAAAATACTAGCTAAAGATAACGTTGAAGCTCTAGAGATGTTTGGTGAGGTTTGGAACGAACTTTTATGAAAATTAATAGAAAGTCCAGAAATACGAGAGAAATTAGTTAGAAAATCCTTAATAAAATTCCTATTAACATGATTTGCATTTGTAAAAATAATTGTATCATCTGCAAAACTTAAAAAAGGAATACAAGTCCCATTTTTAACTAGTTGGATACCTACATGAGAAACTGTCTGGCCTTTCATGTATCGCTCTAGTCGTACTTGAGAGTTGTTTCATTTCCTAAAGTGATCGCTTGGTTTCAGAAAATATAGCTTTTGGTGAAAAGCAAAATATACCTCAACAATTAACCATCTAAGATTCCGGCAATTGAGAAGTTAAAATTCTCACATATAGTCGGTCGTTGGTAGCCTTCTATTTTCGTAATTTGGTGACAACTCTATGGAAAGCAAATATTAAACAGGTAATGTACATTGTAGAGTTGCATATGTGCTAAATTTTTTATTAGAACATTACCTATAGTTTAATTATATATTCCAAGTACTATTCTGAGTAAATTCTTACGGCTATTATAACTGCAATTTAGGGCCCGTTTGGTTATCTATTCCGGAAACGTAAACGGAAAGGAAACGAATTTAGTCTATATTAGTGACATGATACATCAATGATAAATTTCCTCTTGCCTTGGTCACCTCATTTTTCATGCAAAAATGTACCACAAGCCCCCTTGTGGTAATCAATCCCTTTCCCTAATTTTAACATGGGGTAAGCAAATCCCCCATTCTCCTCTAACCATTTCCCTTCCCCCTTCTCTAGACCCATAAAAAAAATTGTTGTCAATGTATTGTGACACATAAGTGGTCTATATTCGTTTCCTTTCCGTTTACTTTTCCGTGGTTGGAAACCAAACGGGCCCTTAGTGTACTACTCATGATTCCTTTACAGATTCAAGAAGTTCAAGAAGAACCATTTCCATCGCATGCTTAAGACCTGAGAAGAAGGGACAAAGTAAGTACTCAAGTTGATCACCTGAAAAATAAGCACTTGCATTTAGACCTATCAAACGGGTTGGTTGAGTCAGGTTTAGGTTTGGTCATTTCAGTCAATCGGGTATCAGGTCAAGTCTAAAAACTCAAAAGGATACACAGATTAGATCCCAAAGTACATTTTGTGCAAGTAATATAGGCTATATATGGTCATACAATTACTGTAAAACTTAAATAGATCAATTCCCCCCTGTATACATTATTTTAGGGAGTAGTTCTGTTTCATATGAAGTTTGACATGCCATATTTATGTTATTTAGAGAAAAAAAAAATTAAACTTAACTGATGCTTGACTATTGGATTTCAATTTACTGAATGCAGTTATGGATGAGCTTTTTTTTACGAACCAAAATACCAGTGCATAGAAAAATAGTTACCTCCTGCAGTATATCACACATATTCCTACAATACACACAGGAATAGATAATTACAATATACATCCATAAATGTGCTTCGGAATTTCTAGAAATGCTATGCATCATGTTAAAAGTTGGCAATGCATAGGACTTGCTCAGATACGAGTTTTCTCATCTTGGAAAACAAGGCAGCCAAATTAGATATGAGAGAATACATGAACTGGTGACTCAATGAAAGGTAATATAGGGTCCTAGATGATAAACAATTCCTGCACAAAAAGTGTAGCTAAGCAGTTTCAAGTTCAGCCTTTGAGCGTTCCTTTGATAGTGGTGGTGAAGTATCTGTATTTACATCTGCAAGCTTAAGTCCCAAGATTGCTTCAGCCAGTAAATCAGCAGAATCCGTCGCTGCAGCCTCTCTTCCTGGTTTGTTGTCAGTAGACAATGCAAGGGAGCTTTCAGTTCTTACTTCCAACTCCAGCTTTTTAAGCTCCTCCTCAATATCTTCATAATCAGAACCAATGAATGTTGACGATCCTAAAACAGTAACAACACACAAAAATATAGCATGTTTAAGAAAAAAAAAGTTTTTAAGACTTAATGCACAATGCTCAGTAGTGCTTTTGTGCAAGCGAAATAAAATAGCATGTGTAGCGGAATAGCTTAACAAGACAGCTCCCAGTTTATAAAAGGGAGAAAGTTTTAAAAAAAACAACTGCAGTTTTGTCAATGAACACAACAACAACAACAGCAACATTGACCCAGTTCAGAACCCCTCAAGGGAGGGGTCAATGAACACAAGTTTCACAAATATGAAAGAGGGGTGCATTCACCTAGAGCATCGTGGATTTGTTCTTGTGTATAAGCAGCTTCACCCACGTCTTGCAGACTTTGTTCAAGCTGATCAATGTCTAGTTTATTCTCCTTCATTGCTTGACCCGCAATCTGGATAGCTTCAGATACCTGTCAACGAGTAAGCACAGCAGTCAAGTTGGTTATTTGTAATTATAGTTTGCAGCTTCCGTTGAGCAACTATGAAAGCTGAAGTGGGATATGTACCTTTTTTGTGGATTCTGCATCTGCTATGAGATGAAGAACTTCATCAACTCTGTTTATTAGTAACAGCATTTTTTCTCTGCTTTCAGAGGTTAACTTTAATGCCCTTGCATGCCTCAAAGCGACTCGTTTATTTCCTTCTTTTAAAGAAGCCAATGCAGATTTTCTTGACCTACGCAAAGTATACATATAATGCATTAATCAAAAGTTTGCATCCAAAAACAAGCAGACATGGTGGTGGGTGACAATATAATATTTACCACTTTCCATATTGCATAGTTATAAGTATTTTTTTTACCATCATATTTCATATATAGTCATGATTAATAATTCTAATAATTGGGATTCTTGAACTTAAAAGAGAGCTTGATGGTGGACTGAAGTTCAGTTAACCAAGAGATGACGGATACAATGTACTAACAGATGTGAAACTCACATCTCATATCGCATGTCTAATACATCCAGCTGATGCTGTAGCTTTTCGGCGGTCCAAACCAACTGCAAATTATCATGGTCTACACTTGTAACGTTGATAATCGTGTCATGAGAAAGAGATACTTTATAACCCTGTAACAGGAACATTGTCTGAGTCACTTCTAGTTAAACACCTCCGAACAAAAGGATACTAAAGAACATGATACGACAAAGCAGTCATTATAATAAATATATTGAAAACGTTTCAATTTGAGTAAGAGTTCAAATTTGATTGTAACTGTTGATATTACTACATCATCCTGATTAATCAGCTAGTCTAGTTGGGATTGATATTTACTATTTATAAGATGAATAGCATTTCAATCAGAAAAGAATATCAGCATACTCTTCTAAATTTTTTATCTCACTTGTAATTACCACTATTATATCCTATCAAACGTTGATGAGAATACATAAAATAGATGTATGTATAATACCTCTATCAATTCGTTCCTTTTCACTGACAAGTACTTCGCTCTTCCACATCCAGACATATACCTCCCCATAATGGATGCTTCAGTCTTTCCTCCACAAAGGTCCTCAAATTTAGCCCTAGTTACAATGCAAGTAGAAGTCCAGTGGCAGTCAGTTAAGGTTTTCACAATGCTGACAACTTTATCCTGAAATAACATGAGCATATTTTATTAGTTGTTTTGCAATTTACCACAAGCAAATAAAACATCAAAATAAATAATTATTACTCCTCAACACATGAATTATAGCTGTCATGATTCCCAACAGCATTTGCACACACGCACACAGAGTTTCAAGAAGGAATTTAGGAAGCCTTGAAAAGTTATACACACCCACCTCCAGTGTTGTGACAACAATGAGATGGTCATCAATGACATAGTCAGGAGTTGATGATGTGAAGACACCAGCAAATCTCACTACCCTCATTAGCAACAGTGAAAGGCGCCCACTGGTTTGATCGGCAAATCGTACTAGATCACCCGCCTTGTACATTTCAAGCTGAAAATCAAGCAAGCTAATGAATGAAGAGAGAGTATGGAAACGATAAAGAACATTGCTTGCGATACAAAACCCTGCTTATGGCAGCAGTAAAGACAATCTACACCCTTAACTATTAGGCATGAAACTGTCAGCTTCTATCTACAGAAGAGACAGATACGATGTCACTTGTAACCATAATTCAAAGAATTATTTTATGTGTGTGATACAACTTACCACTGACCTCAAGCCACAAAATTTCATAGGTTTTGTTGCTTCTAACAAAAACAAACCTAAAACTGACAACCAGATCCCTTCATATATACAACTACTTATTCCAATTTTCATAACAACATCAATCCAACACTATCCACCTACTATGCTAAAACATCTATCAAAAAAGAATAAAGCCCTAAAAGCGGAAAAATGCACAATGGAACCAACTCTAGAGAAATTTAGGAACAACAATAGAGCAATCCATCGTATTAGAAGGGGGGAAAGAAGGCCAGTAACATCGATAGAGAAACAAAGCGGGAAATGCTTACCAATACATGATCAAGGCATAAGGGCACCAAACCGCCCCTATTAAACCAGCTCTTCACCTTCACTTGAAGAAGAACAGAAAAGAAAGAAAAAAATTAACCAAAAAATAGAAATTAGAAACCTGCCAGAGGAGGAGAAGGGGAGAAAGCAATACCTGGGAGGGAGAGAGGATGAGAAATTGAAAATGGCGGGAGATTTTTAGGATCAAATCCCTCCAGAAACGGAATTGAGATTCCCAATCAGAGCGCTGGCCGCTGAACGCCTTAAACCGGGCGGTGGATTTCACTTCGTCGTCCCAATCCACCACCTCCTTCGTCACGAACTCCGCCACCGCTGTCGCCGGCGCCGGCCTTTCCATCTTTTCCCCGTTTTGGTATGAACTTCGAAGATTCTCAGACAATACACCGTGACCCCGTGTAACCGTGTTGGATTGATAATTCAAGACGTCCACTACCTGTATAATACGGCTAGTGCCTAAATAATTCGCATTCTATTGTCCATCATGAATACCAAAGGGCCCAGAGTAGTGAAATAGTTTATTTAGCACAATTATCAATATTTTATAACTATATACTAAAGCGGAGGTTAAAAAAATTATTAAACGACACATGTCGCTTTTAGATTGGACCAACCACCACTTCTTTTTTAAAAAAATAATCTTTGGAAAAACAACCATTAATTTTAAAAAATAATTTTTTATTTTTGAATATGATAAATAGGAAGATTATAGGATAGAAAATCCAATTATTAAACAATCTTTTATTTTTGGATATGATAGATAGGAAGATCATTAGGATATTTTTTATGCTATCATACAAATACTAGAATATTTATTTTCTTTTTAAATAGAATCGTTTTTTAAAACCAATATGATTGGTTCAAATTTAATTGGGTTTTTTTATTGGTTAAAAATAATTGTAGATCCCACATATAATAAAATTATTATTTATATCCATGTAAAATAATTTATAAGATTTGGATTTGACAATTTTTGGAAAAATAACCATTAAATAAAAAATATCCAATTCTACAAATTTGTAATTTTCCACAAGATTATAAAAAATATATGAAATATTTTTTCCAAAATAACTATTAAATAATTAAAAAAACATAATCTATCACTATATACTAAAGCGATGACAAATTCTCTCAACATATTGTGCCACATCACCTCTTTTGTTGATATAATAATATAATTTATTTTTTCTACCATATTAAAATCCAAAAAAAAATTAGTAAGCAGATACCATCTCCCTTACGAGATTGAAAAATATCAACATCACGTAATATTAAAATAGTTAATTAAAATAGAAAAAGTGGATATAGTCAGTGATAGAAAAATAAATATTTACATTATTTTTACCTTTTAAAATATTTTTATTAAAATAGAATTTTGATTAAAAAAAGATATAAATTTACATTATATTTTACAAGATTGACAATAATCTACGTATTTATGTAAAATTTCTTTTAAAAATTGAATTTTGATTTAAAAAAGATAGAAATTTATAGTATCTTTTAAAAGATCGCCCATTATCTATTTATGTAAAATTTCTTTAAAAATGAATTATGATTAAAAAATTCATAAAATTTTTGCTTAAATCAAATTTTGGTAAAATATTTAGTTAAAAATATAATTTTTTTAAAAAATGATATGAATCTAAATTGCTCTTATTATTAAATGAATATTTACATTATCTTTGCCTTTTATATATTTATGGAAAATATTTTATTGAAATAGTATTTTGAAAAAAAGAAGATAGAAATTTACATTATTTCTTACAAGATTGACAATTAAATGATTAAATTAAAATTTGACAAAAATAATTAACTCTTACATTTTCTCATAAGAGATAGACAATTCATAATACAAAAAAAATCCATTTCAATTATATTAGTTTTGACTCTATATTTTTCTAAGAAAAAAAAATTCATAATACAAAAATTTCTACTTTTTAAACATTTATTTATTTTATTTATATTTAATAAAACCCGTACAGGGTACGGGCTCTTACACTAGTATATCTTCTAAACCTTAAGCACATTTGGACAGATTCGTCATTACGAATTTATATTACAATCACCCTATTTTTAATAAAGATTTTTTAATTAATTATATATTATGTAATTCAATCACCTTTTGAATTTCCAATTTTATCCACTCATCTTATTTAATAATTTTAATCAATTTACTATGAGATTGTATATATTTGTATCTCTACCCATTATTTTTATCTTTGTATATGTTCGTTATATACTATTTTGAAAGATATGATATATTTATCATACAAAAAAATATCTAATTATTATGAAAATTAAAATATATATTTTAGCATGCATGTCAACATTAAAATATCTCCCATGCATAAAACTAATATATTATAATTTATAATATTAAAAATTTAGCTAATTATTCGTATAGATGCCCATAAATAAAGGTTTGGGCCGATTTTATTTTTCAAAAATTATACGTATCTTATCTAAAAAGTATATTCTATATGTTTTCATTTTATTTGCTTGGGTCATATTTATAATATATTTTTTAATATTTTGTATGTTTTAGGACAAATATAAAATAGTAATTTAATATCCCGAGTACCTTTTATAATTAGATATCACATAATATATTAATTATAATATCTATAAATTAAATAGATAACTTTTATATCCATTAGAATCAAATATGGACCATATCTTAAATTACGGATTTTCTAATAAAATTTCAGATTCATCTATATTAACATTCTATGTACAAGTATAATAACTTTTTTAATTAGTATGAACCCTATTTTTAATCATTTATTTTTATATTAATCTTCGGGATTTGTATTAATTTTATTATTTATAAGCATGACGATATTTTTAATAATATTAACCATATTTTTCATATTTATTTTGTATTTTTCAACATTAATTTTCTATATATAAAAATGATAAGTTCTTAAATTTCCATCCATAATATGTTGGGTTTTGCATATTAATTTTTTTATATAAATATGATAGTTAAATTCAATATTGTCATCAAATTTTAATGTCTCAATCACCATATTTTTAGTTACGAAATTATTTATAATAATATTCTATCCATAGACATGACAATTTTAATTTTTTTAATTAATATGGAACATTTTCTTAATTGTAGATTTTATATTTTCTTATATTAGTTTTCTATTCATAAGTATGATAGTTTTTAAATTTTCTATTCATAAGCATGTTAATTTTTTATATTAATTTTCTTTTAATAAGTATGACAAATTTTTAACAAATGACGCTATAGATATGTTGTGTCTTGCAATATATTAAAATATTATTCATAAGTATGTTTATTTTTTATATTACAGGTCCCTTAATAAATAAATAAAAACTATTGACCCTTTAATGTTATTTATAAGTATGAAAATATTTTTAATTAATATTGACCATATACTTCATATTAATTTCGTATTTTTCAACATTAAATTTCTATACATAAAAATGACAAGTTCTTAAATTTCCATCCATACATATGTTGGGTTTTATATATTTTTTTCTATAAATATGATAGTTAAAATGCAATATTGTCATCAAATTTCAATGTCTCAATCACCATATTTTTTGTTACAAAATTATTTATAATAGTATTCTATCCATAATCATGACAACTTTTTTAATTAATATTGAACATGTTCTTAATTGTAGATTTTATAATAAATTTTAGATTTTCTTATATTAATTTTGAATCCATAAGCATGACGATTTTTTAAATTTTCTATCCATAAGAATGTTAATTTTTTATATTAATTTTTTTAATAAGTATGTTTATTTTTTATATTACGGATCCCTTAATAAATAAATAAAAATTATTGACCCCTTAATGTTAAACCGGCTAATTGGGTCAGTTCAATCAAGTTTAGTTCGTTAAAATTTACGGGTTGATTGAGTTAATTCATTGCGGTTTTTGTGCGGGTTCGAGTCAACCCTATGAGTTAAGAGTTTCAATTTTTTATGATTATTACATAAATATTACAAGTAGCATTTTTAAGAATAAGATAATATTTCCATACATTTTGATAATAAAGTAAATTATTATAATTAAAATAAATTATAGATATGTAAAATTTAATTTGATTATTTATTATATTATTTTTATTATATAAATTATAATACTTATGTCATTTTTTAATAATATATTACAATTTTTATTTTAAAAAGTTCCCGGGCAAGGCCCGGGTTATCAACTAGTTTGGGTCTACTTTAGAGTCTGAACTTGAAAAAAATGATTTTTTTTAGTAGAATAGGAGGGCTCTACTTTAGAGTGTGAACTTGAAAAAAATGATTTTTTTTTAGTAGAATAGGAGGGCTATATTTTGCCCAATGAAAAAAAGGAATTTGTGAATAACCAGCCGTAATACGATTATATATCGTATGGGATTTTTACACACTAAAAAGTAGCTTATTACACCATGCCAGTCGGAACCTGAAAAAAAGGAATTTGTGAATAACCAGTCGTAAAACGGTTATATATCGTATAGGATTTTTGCACACTAAAAAGTAGCTCACCATGTCATTATATTGCGTGAGAATTTAACACATAAAAATCAGACGCCATGATATAGAGTAAAATTTTAACACGTGAAAAAACTCACGTCACAATGTAGCTTGGTGCAAAAAGTGATAGCCTTGTATATTTGCGAGAGACCATCCATTAAAGATGTATTTATTTTTAAAGAGTAGTGAAATAGTTTATTTAGCCCAAATACTTGGACCTACCTTAGAGTCGGAACCTGAAGATCTACTCTTCTGCGGCGGTCTCAAGTACTACGAGCACTCCTATGAGTGTATCACACCGAAGAACAAGCGTTGGAGCATTTCAAGAATTACAATTTGTCAAGGTCACAAGTCAAGTACTATGAGCATCTCATGCCGAAGAACAAGTGTCGTCTGGAGCATTTCAAGAATCACAATTTGTCAAGGTCACAAGTCACAACTACTGACGAGGACAAGGCCACGTGTTCATCATGATGACTTAGAGACCATTTTCATAGCTTAATTATAACCACAATCGCGGTCTTGGCGTCGCGATCGCGGATTGATGATAGAGAGCGCTTTATGAAGACCCTAGCGTAATTTCCGGTTTGGAAATGGCTAATGGAACAAGCTCGTTTTTTGTTGTTTGTCTTTTGTTTGTTTTTTTTTAATTCCTGGCCATGAATCTTTTTTCAAAGTTTTGTTCTCCCTCATTTCTGTTTTGCTTGTTCCATGAGTGTATCTTGACACGCGGTAATATATATACTTAAGGGAATGCATGGATCCCATGTTCATCGCACATGGATGTACGAATATACGATTATACGAATAGGGGGCCCGACGACTTATCAGCATGGCCACTTCAAATAGGTCCTAGAGTGCTTGAGTCTTAGTTGCATTGTGAAACAATCGAACGCAACTAACATTCAAGTGAGGCATTTGTGAGCGGGTAAATATTTAAGAGAATTTTCTTTAAGTATCTTTTCAACTTCCTTATTTATTATTTTTATTATTAAATTATATTTTTATTATCATTATAATGGAAGAATCTATCTTGGTCGAAAGATAGAATTTTCGCGTGGATTGGGGAGCAAGATATCGCTTGTTTGGGTGACAAGGTATTTCGGCCGGCCCTAGGGGTGATTTTCGGCCCCCTACTCACTTTCTTCCATTATAAATACATGGATTCGTCATGTATTATAAGGACATTCAGAACTCGCTGAACTTGCTTGCAAGTCTTACCTTTACCTTGATGTTCAACCGACATTTTTTCTCTTTTGACTTAGGCATCGAAGGTGGATTACGGTGAAACTGCCCCATGTGTGCATTGTTTTGCAGGTTAGGTTGAAAAAGAAGCTTGGAACATAAGGGAAAGAGGCGAAATTCAATGAGCATTCATTAGGGCCTAAAGGCAAATTCTTATGCACTAATAGTTGGTGCCGTTTGCGGGAAGCGAAGATTCAAGTTCATGAAAGCTTTCCATACAAGAAATTTACATGGTTAGCAAAGCAATAAGAGAGTGCCGCCTCGGGGTTCGCGCGAACCCTAGGAAAAACCGCAACCGCGGCCAGCGCCGAACGCAGAGAGCGCTGCGAATTCGACGGCGCTAGGGCAAGATGCGAATTGTTAGTGCATAAAAAAATCCACATCAACGAATGGAAAACATTTAACTCGCTCAAATATCGATTGTTTTTCACGCACAACGCCACGTCATCATGAAGTGTTTAATTGAAGAAATTTTATTAAGTTTAGGTGCTTATTTGAATATTTCAAAGTATAGGGTGTTGGTTGACAAAAACGTACAAATACAGGTATCTGTAAATGTATTTTGCTGATATTTAATTGATACATACATTAATAAGCATTATTCAACACCAGCTTAACATTCTTCTTGAATAAATGGGTATTACCCTCCTATTACTACCAAAAAAAAACATTCTTCTTCCTTATAACTGACACTGTGTTGTTACCTTTTCATTCCTGATTTCGGGTCGATCAATCAAAACTCAGCAAATAAACTTCAGAGCTTTAACAACCAAGACCACCCAAAAGCATATGCTTCCATTTCATTTCAAGCAAAATGCGCTAGTAAGTAGTAACTTCAGTATGGGATTGGTGCAACGAGAATATAGGGAGTGTTTGGCATGACAAGTTTGATGAAGACAACTGAAACTCATAAGATAGCTTATGAAAATAACCAATTATAGTACAGTTATAACCTATATAGATAACAAGTGTTCCTATACATATAAACTACAGGAAAGAAAGGAATATATACTCATCAACGCGCGTTCATCTATATGCATACATCAAAAGCACGAGACAGACTAACAATAGCAAGCACTGGTAGCTTTCTCATTTTTACAAAATTGAGATTCTCTTTCCAATCTTTCTACTTGTAAGACTTTCACCTCTTTAATCATGGGTAAAAAGGACGTAATCCAGTGGAAAAACACAGTGGCACACGTACAATGACATTATAAATCAGCACATAGGATGATGATCCAGCAGAGAGATCTTACAACATGAAGATCCGTAATCTGAGATGGAGACACATAACGTTGGGACTTCGCTTGTATCATTTCTTTTCAAGATGGAGATCGACTAATGTATGCTACAAAAGTTGAATCAAACACTTGCTTTCTCTTTTTGAGACTTTCTACTAATTCTTCCCATCCTGGATGCAATTTTTTCTATACTGCAACCATTACTGCTGACTGTGTGTAAAATGCATTTCTCCTGTCTAATGGCATTCTATAGTGACATCAAGGGACTCTTCAGAGCTTTCCAGATACCTCAACTGCTCTGAGATGCCGATCAATGCCATTAGAGTCGAAGATTCCTGGGTACGACGTTCTTCTCTTGCTCTTCTGATGCTTACCCTTTTTCCGCCTTTTACCGCCATAGAATATTGCACACATCAATGCCAAGAAACCAAAAAACGAAACAACCCACAAAGCAACAATCAAGAACCTAAACGAACTGAACGTCGGGTCTGTTTTAGAAGGTATAGCCTTTGATTCATCATCATCGCTGTCAGAACCATTAGTTATAGAGCTTCTAATTTCGCCTGTGACAACATCTGATTTTACATTGGTGGTAAGTTTATTGGGATCACCACAATTCCTCTTCTTGTGGTGCAGAAGCAGAGCTTCATTAATCACCCTCATACACTCGATGTTCAACAAGTCACGGGCATGTATATCTTTGTCGCCCGTATCAAGAGTTGAAGGATCGGGTGGGTCGGGAAACTTGGCCCAGCACTTGTTGATCATATCAGTGTCCCTCCATTTGGCCTTGTCAAAGCTCCAGTTGCCAACGCTGAATTCAAGGCCATAGTGGAGGACTCTGTAGGAAACGCCAGGCACCGGGACATAACCAGGGTATATCATTATGTTTGGGTTTATAGAATGTCGTAAGTTGAGCTGCAAGGAGAGAATCATTGCAACAGAAATTTAGTCACAGCTCACAATGCCACATAATATGATATAGTAACTGATTGACAAAGTGAATGACCCTAATAACCTCATGGAAAGCATTAATGCCACTACCAGGAATAGGATTGACCAACCACTAACTAGGCTTGAGCAGCTTGTTGAGATGCTTATTAAATAGGTGCTTTACATAAATCAAGTGCTCACTAAATACTATTATCCATTGCCATTTAGGGTGGGTTTAGAGGTGAAGGCATTGTCTCTTTGATGTAACCCATCTGAATTTCAGTTTTCCCTAACCGCTGTTTAGAATTCACACGCAATTTGAAGGCACCCTAACCATGGGATAGGAAAACCCTCCTATCCCTGAACTTTTATGTATCAAGAAGAAGAAGAAAATTTACAAAAAAAATGTTGCGCATAAAGTTTCATTATTTTCAAGATTATTTTTTTAGCTTTGCTTTACATACCAGGTCTAAATTCATAATTTGAGTTAAAAAAAAAACTCTTGAAACTCATTTTCACTTCTTACAAAGTAGAAAGCTATTCCTTGCAGCAAATCTGCAGCCACTATAAAATAATAGTATAATTTGTAACATGCCTGACCAGACAAAATTATATCACCTATGAAAAAAGTATTGAACCATGTATGAAACATGTTTATCAAGTGGGATATCTTGGAAGCAATTTTCTGTCCAAGATCCATTAACTGACAGAAATTAGAGCATATTCATTTAATCTTAATAGTAGCTCCACTAATTTGGGTAGATGATAAAGCACTGAAACGAAAGTATACCTCTGCAGCCCCAAATGAATAACCATACATCTCACTGATCCATCCAGATTCATAGATATCTCCAGTGATGTTCGTGGCATAATGAGCTTTGTCGGCTCGGACCTCCTCGGATTTGTGTAGCCATAGCAAAGCAAACTTCCTAAGATCTTCTATGTGCATGATTATTACGCCACCAACTTTGTCACAAGCTTGTGGGTTGCTAGTGTGGAGCTTTGCCAACTCATTGTTACAGCCGATAAGGTAGCTGCGAATGAGATCAAGACATAAACAATGAGGAAACAATATGTCTAAAAGCAACTAAAATCTTGCATCAAAAAATTCTTTATTGGACAAAAAAGATTAAAATGAACACTGGAAAAAGAAAAAATACTTCTTGACTTACTCATATGGAGCTGAAACTGGGCGGCCACGAGCAGCATTGAATTCCCATGGTGTAATCGGCCCTCTCATTATCATATCAGCATCCAAGATAACGATAAATTCAGCATCGATCTTAGCATGATTAATCCAGTGGAGAACGGCAGCTGGTTTATTAATAGCTGGATACCTAATATAAAATGAATAAGAACAACATAACACAGAGAAAAGATCATCTAATGTCTTGAGATAGCAGAATTACCAATCTCCAGTCAAAGGATGCCTGCTCATGGAAGGAACATAATGGGTCGGAGCTAAATCATGGCCAGAATATTGCTTCAAAGCTTCATCTGTACAGCTCAAAAGACGTGTAATATTTCCCGGTTGACCACTGAGGTGGAAACTGTGAATGAGGCCTACAGTCTGCCAATCAAAATATGGTGTACATTCTGTGGAAAATATTGTATGGATTTTAGGATATGACTTCTCATTATGGGTGTCAACCTCTTCACTTTCGCGAGATACACCTGAGTTAGTTGCAGTTGTTGCTTTATCAGATCTATCAATTTTCCGTTCCGCCTCAAGTCTGTCGTTTATGAAAGTAACAGGTGTTGCTTTTTTCGGTTTGGTAAGTTCAGCAAAACTTCTGCTCTTTAGGAAACTCAAATATCTTGTCCACTTCGGCTTTGGGCACCCGTTTGCAGCATGATGAAGAAGCAGTGCCTCGTTCAATGTGTTAACGCACTCTATACTTAGCATCAGACCCCGCAACTTATTGGGATCACTTTCCATCAAATTAACCTATAACAAAAAGAATAAAAATCTTACATTAATATAACAGAATCATCACTTCATAACTATAATGTCAACATCAACATCATTGCCCAGTAAAGTCCCGCTCCAGTAGGATCCGGGGGGTAAAGATGGGAGCACCCGTAGCCTGAACATGTCAGGAGGATGCGCCCGAAAGACCCTAGGAAAACTGAAATTCAGCTACGTGACAGTAATAACTGAATGTAGTTAAAATGCACCCAAAATTAATATAAGGGTTATATCCATCTCAAAGGCACTGTATAAAAGCCAATGATCATAAGGATGCACTCCAAACTTCACAACTATGTCTTGTACTAAATGTCGTGATCTCTTCAAAATTTACCTCTCTTGGAAAAGGAGGATTAGGAAAAAGACGTCCACAGTCGTATACAATAGTATCATCATGGTGTTCTAGTTTACTGAAGGACCAGTTCCCCACTGTGAAAGGCAAGCCATAATGAAAAAGAATTGGCTCAACACCCTCCATTGGAACATAGCCTGGATATATCATCAGGTCATCGGTTATTTTATGTCGAAGTCCAACCTGGGAGAAGTAAAATCAATATCATGTTAAAACCCAGGAATAGCAGAAAATTTATGATGGTACTAAAAAGCAAGGATAGAAAACAGAATTAAAAAACCCTCACCTCAGCTGAACCGAATGAGTATCCATACATTTCACTGATCCAACCTTGTCCATAAATATCACCAGTTATATTTGTTGCCCAGTGAGCTCTATCATTTCGAACTTCTTCAGTCTTAGATAGCCACAAAGGAGCCAATGCTTTGAGATCATCAATATGAAAAGCCAGGAGCCCACCTACCTTGTCACAAAGCTCTGGGTGCACAGTATGCAACTTTGCAAGAATATTATCACATCCAATTAAGTACAGTAAAATTGCATTATGATGATAAGGAAGAAAAAGATGAAAAATATACTAAAAATATTTTTTGAAAAGCAATTTCCACTCCAGCTTGACTACTCCAAAACCTTGAAATTGATTAATGTCATACCCATAGTAAGCAGCAACAGGTCTGCCCTTCTCTACGCCTAGCTCCCAGGGTATTATCGGACCTCGAATGATCATATCCGCATCCAAAATTACAACCCAATCAACATTCTCAGCATCTTTACTATATTTAAGCCAGTGTACAACACCAGCTGGTTTGTTAATTGCAGGGTACCTGCACAGAGTCACAGAGATATAAAAATAGAAAGAGTTTTACAACGACTGGCGAAATTTAGACATTAATATAAATGAGCACCCAAGATGAGTCTAAATACATCCAAATATAATTGATTCAAATTAGTTTCCTTGGATAAAGCATATATGTTATCAGTAGCAAATTATCCTAGTAGGGTCAATCTCAATGCATTATCATAGTAGGATACACAATGCATAAGTGGTAGATTTGTAGAATTTTTCAACGGCATTTCCATAAGCATCAACTCTCTATCTTACTCCTCCTTGTTAAAATATCACCAAAAAGTGAAATTAAACATCTTTCACTCTCTCAAGCAATTAGATTAGTAACCAAATACCGAAAATATAGAAAAGCCTTGAAAAAGAAGGAAAGTAAGGGAGAATTATTACCAGTCCCCAGTCGAGGGATGTCTGCTCATAGAAGGAACCTCCAAAGTGGGAGCCAGGTTCATCCCTTTATACTTCTTCTTCTGCTCCTCCGTACAACTCAGGAGCCGGGTAATCGGGCCGGGCTGCCGGGCCTTCCTGAAGCTGTGCATGATTCCCACCGTCTGCCAATCGAAGTAGTCTTGGCACTCAGTGGAGAATAGAGTGTGGATCCTCCATGGAGCCTCCCCGACCCGAACTTGGCCCGACCCGACAGCCACCAGAGCCAGGAACACAGATAGAACCAGATGATTCGCCATTAGAGTAGGCTTAGGTCTGATCTCAATTGGTTGTTTTTCCCATACCGAAGATCCGGAGATTTCAAAGTAACATTAGCTAGTGCGGAACTCTTTCTTGAATTGAGATTTTTGAAATCGGGAAATGGGTCAGATTGAATGGAGAAAAGAAAGGATTTGTTTTTGGAGGGGGATGGATGAAATGAAGATCTATATATTGACAATGTGGTGATCGGAAAATGGGAGAGCGAAGTTTAATGCCACCAGAAAGGATGTCCTCTTTTTATCAGTCGTCTGTGTGAGACTGAGATATGTCATATGAGTGTTTGTATAAGAGCATCCACAACCAAGCATCGCTTTAGTGTCATGCATCTCTATTTTTTTTTATTTCTCTCTCTGCCACATTATTTATGCATCCATTACAATTTATTTCTACATCCATGCACCCTATAAATTCTTATTTTTTTCATTTTCAATACTTTTTTCTCTAGATACAATTACAAATAAACCCCCTTCTCTAATTAAAATTATATATATACTTCTCATTATAGGATGATTAAACAACTCAAAAAATACCCTAAACAACCCAAAAATATATTATTAAAATTAATGTGGTCAAATATATACAATATTGGTGTCTATGGAAAGATAAAAAAAAATTATAAGTTATGATAAAAAAAAATTTACGTTTAAGTTTCCCAAATTTCCTAAACCAGTAATTTAAACAAATGAGCATTTAAAATAATACCCTAAACAAATATAAAAACAATTGTTGAATGCTTACACGCACAACACGCGCCTATGCACCCCAAAATCAAATCCACTTTTCAGATTCATGTGATGCTCCTCTTCTATCTTGGGACATGCAAATTTTGATTTTTTTATATTTTTTCTGATGGTATGCACCGGGACATAGCCCCATTGTGGATGCTCTAACTATATATGGTAATTAAAGAATGTATTTGTAATACGCATCAAAATTGTAATATGCCAATCGAAGTATTCCTTTGCCGCCTAGGGTTTCTTAGTTGCCTTGTGCAGCCTTAGCTACGCCGCCTCATGGCGACGTCCTCCGGTGGCGACGACCCACCACCTGCACCACCAAACGAGCAGCAAGCAACGGCAATGGAGGTTGATAACCAGTCCAACGCTCCTAATGAGAATCCTCCAACTATGCCTCCTCCGCCAGCACCACAGGGGAACCTTACGCCTCCTCCAACAACATCTATTTCTTTCAGGGACAATGTTGCTGGTTCATCTACCACACAAAGCACGATCGATTCGCTGGTCTCAGCTTTGGAAGAGCGTCCAGAACTTTATGACACGGATGACGATGAAGTGCCGGAGCATGATGACCCAGCATGCCCGACGATAACTCTAACGAAGCAGGAAAAATGTGAACTCAGGAGACCCTGGGCACACACGCTGATTATCAACACCTTCGATAAAGGGCCTGGATATGTGATGTTGAAGAAGAAGCTTCAACAAAAGTGGGCGTTGAAGGGAGCACTGATTTTGGTCGACATTGGAAATGCACACTATGTGGCCAAGTTCTCGAACATGGAGGATCTTAACCATGTGCTCACTCAGGGACCATGGATGATTGGAGATAATTATCTCCTTATACGAAGGTGGGTGCCAAATTTCGATCCCTATGAAGACAAGGCAAAAATTCTAACAGCATGGATTAGAATCCCGGGCTTTAGCATGGAGTATTTCAACTCAAAATTTCTGAGTCGCATTGGAAACACGGTGGGCAAAGTTATTAGAGTTGATAAGACAACTGTCAATGCGGATCGAGAAAATTTTGTTCGGCTCGGGGTAGAGATAGACCTGGATCATGCTTTACTTTCCAAGTTTCGGTTTCGAGGAAGAATGTGGTCAATACAATATGAAGGGATTCGTTCATTATGTTATGAGTGTGGAGTCATTGGTCACACAAAGGATTCTTGTCCCATGCTAAAACCCAGTGAGCAAGAACAAGCTGAAGAGATTAAGATGATCGTTAAGAAGAAAGACGTACGTCTGAATGTGCCTGAAGTATCAACCACCGAACAGTTCGGCCTTGGATGCATGTCAAGAAACCAATTTGTCGTCCAAAAACTCAAGTAAAGTCTAACTCACAAGGTTCTTCTAAAGATCAGGCTAGCCCTAGCTCAGGTTCTCGGTTTGCATCTTTGCAACTCGCCAATGAAGATGCTTATCCAAGTCTACCCCAAAATCAGCAAGGAATGGTACCCAAACAAAATTCAGCAGAGAATGATAAAGGGAAATCGATCATGCAACATGCTAGTTCTGATGAGGGCTTTCGTGCACAACCTGCTGCCGTGAATCATGCAAGCCCTAATGCCAACCCTCACGTAAATCCTAATTCGGGTGGCCATGGAAACCCTAATTTTGGGAAAGGCGAATTTGAAAATCCGGTGGTTATTTCGCAGGCTGCAGCATCAGCAGCAAAAGTCAATCCCAAGGATCTCGGGGCTAGAATTATGGAAGGCAATAACAAGGGGAGTACAAGCAATGAGATACGGGCTAACCGCAATCCAAAGAAAAAGGATAAAAAAGATCCTAAAGATATAATGCTATCTTCTACGATTAAGCATCCAAAAAAGCAATCTTCTATGACAATAGTATCTTCCAAAGATACGGAGGTTAGGAAGGTTCATTTAATAGCGGAAAGTGTGTCCAACACGTCAGCCAAGCCAAACCCTAACCAAGACCCACCATCTACGATTGTTTTGCCTCCTATTGTGCCTTCTCCCACAACTCAAACACCAGCTCCACCAGTACCCCCTCATGGACCGTCACCACCATCCTCAACTCCCGAACCTAATAGCCGAGGCCACACTTGTCCTCAACAGGTTAAGTTTGATGGTCTCGAACCGCCCGATGATCCCCAAACACGTGTGGCTGCCACGATTAGCAAACCGGATGATAATGGAGTTCCTTCCAATGCAAACAGAGACTCAACCAGCTTTGTGTCGGGTCTCCATGCCTCCACAACTCAGTAATGTGATGCGTTGCATCGCAAGAGCGGTTGTAGCTTATGCAGTCCGATCAAGTTCAATGCATGATCCTATTTATGGGAACCTCATTAATTCATTTATGTCTATGAAGAATATCAGTCTTATTATCTGGAATGTGCGGGGTGCAGGTAGCGCAAATTTTATGGCTTCAATCAAAGATCTGATCCGAATACATAATCCCTCAGTTTTTGCTCTCTTTGAACCAAGAATCAGTGGAGTCCGTGCTGATGTGGTGTGCAGACAATTGGGCTTTGATGGTGTGTTGCGGGTGGACGTTATTGGTTTCTCTGGCGGAATTTGGCTTATTTGGAAGACTTCTGAAGTTCTTCTGATTCCTTTATCTTTAAATCCACAACATATTACAGTTGAGGTGTTACGTCGAGATGAAGAACCTTGGATGCTTATTGCAGTTTATGCATCTCCGGATCCTAATGACCGAGTGCATCTTTGGAATAATCTTTCTATTCTGGCTCGTACAAATAACAAACCTTGGCTTTTGGCAGGTGATTTCAATGCCATGATTAATGCTAGCGAGCAATCTAGCTCTTCTGTGGGTTCTAACAGATCCTCTCTTGCTTTTGCTGAAAACCTAGACGAGCTACATCTCGTTGATATGGGGTTTGAAGGCCCACGTTTTACTTGGTCTACGGGCAATTCTCCAACCACATACAAAGCAGCTCGGCTTGATCGAGCGGTTTTGCAATGGTGAATGGCGTCTGCAATTCCCTGAAGCATCAGTCAAACATCTTGTTACCTCTCATTCTGATCATCTTCCTCTACTCCTTAACACCTCAATTATTGAGCCGTCTCGGCACTCAGATCGCCTTTACAGATTCCAAGCAGCATGGATGAGCCATGACAATTTTGAGCCTTTTCTTCGGGCAAATTGGGAGTCCTTTTCTGAAAACCTCAATACTTCTCTTCACCAACTCTCGTCTTCCTTGAGTCAATGGAATAGAGAAGTTTTTGGCAATATCTTTTTCAAAAAACGAAAATTATTGGCTCGTCTTGAAGGAGTCCGTCAAGCTCTCGGCAATCACATTTCTTCGGGGCTAATTTGGAGAGAACGAGAGCTTTGTAAGGAACTCGAACAAATCTGTCAACAGGAGCAGCTTCTCTGGTTTCAAAAATCAAGATCAAACTTCTTAATTGAGGGAGACAGAAACACGAAATATTACCATCTCTCTACAGTTATTTGACGCAAGGCTAACAAGTTTACTACTTTGCAAGATGAGAGTGGATCTTGGATCACTGATGCAAATGCTCTTAAATCTATGGTTCTATCCTTTTTCTCGGATTTATTTTCCGATGACTCTAGGGAACCGAATTTCTCAAACATGTCTCCTCGGATCAATTTCCCGACCCTCAGTGACGAGTTATTGGTTGATATTGGCAAGCCGTTTACAGCCCAAGAAGTTTGGAAAGCGATTCACATGATGGCTCCCTTCAAGGCTCCAGGTCCGGATGGTTTTCCGGCAGTGTTTTACCAGCGAAATTGGTCAATTGTTGGATCCAAGGTTACCGACAGTGTATTGAATATGCTAAACAGGGGCGATATTGAACCAGAGATTTGCAAAGCTCTAATGCAATTAATTCCGAAAACTGATTCTCCCTCTTCACCAGCTCAATTTAGGCCCATCTCACTGCTCAATGTCACATTTAAAATTGTGACAAAAATGCTTGTTAATCGACTCAAGCCAGCCCTTCCTCTTCTTGTTTCTCCGACTCAATCCAGCTTTATCCCGGGGAGGCAAATAAATGATAATGTAGTGATTCTTCATGAAGTTCTACACTCGTTTGCTTTAGCTACTGATACGTGATTGCCTCGGATTGCTCCTTAGAAACCTCGTATATGGCCCACACAAGTCCCGATCTTGCCTAGTAACCTTGATTCAATCCTACAAAGGCTTTCAAAGTGAGTAACTTGCTGCGCAAGGAATGACGAACTGAATTGATTAATATGAATGAACGAGCGGATCAGAATTCTAGAACTAATCCACTTGATAGTTCAAACGGATTGGCTCTAACGCTAAATCAACTAGTTTGATCTTTAACAATCACAACTAGAACAATCTAATTGAATTAAAACCACAATTCTGATTTCGAAACACAAGAGAAAGAGATCGAAATTGATGATGATGTTGATCGGCCAATGCAAGCACAAACTCGAGTTTTTTTTTGGAGCCCAAAGACAAGATAAACCTTTCTTAGGATTTATCTTATCTCAAGCTGATTTTTATTAATGAAAGACAAGAGTTTAAATAATAGAATACAAAGCTAATACTTGGGGAGCAAGGAATGGAGTGCAGCCGGCCCTAGAGGGGTAGAATTGCCCTTTTCTTGCTTCCCAAGATATAATAAAATATCTAAAATAATATCTATCTAGATCCCCCTTAAATAAAATAAATCATGGCTGATTTATTTACTTAAGGAAAATATCCTAAATATCCTAACAAACTCAAACTATCTCTAACAAACTAAAAATATCTCTAACAACCAGGAGAGAAAAGATCAACCAACTAACATAAGCCTATTGGCTGATTTCTCTACATTATAAAATTAAAAGCACACGCCTATAATTAAAATAAATAAGATATTTTCTCAATTTAGAATGGTCAAGTCAAAGGGTTGACTTTGACCCATGTACCAATTTATCTCACCTGGTCACTTACTAAATTCAGCCCTAAAGTGAGACAAACTAATACATGTTTCTAAATAAAGAAATGATGATTTTCGGCCCTCTTGAGTCAGTCCATGGAATTCGGGCTCAATTGATGTCGAATGCGCGAGACCCACTTTGTCTTGCTAGGCTCTTCAAGAATAGCTGCCAATCGAACCAAGATTGTTGTTGTGCCTTGAATCTTCTTAGCTCGACTTCTTGTAATTGGTCCGTCAGAAGGCACTCGAATCAACTCATCGATGTCGGTTGGAGACATAGCAGGCTTCACTGCATCATTCTCTTCCACTTGAGCTCGAATCATCTCTGATTCGACGTCGGAATCAAAATCTGGCACATAAAGAGATAGATCAGCCACATTAAACGTCGGATGGACATTATACTCACCAGGCAAGTCAACATGATAAGCATTAGGGCCGATTCTCTTGAGAATTCTAAATGGTCGATCTCCACGCTGATCTAGGTTATTCTTCCTCTGATTTGGGAACCTCTCCTTCCTTAAATGCACCCAAACAAGATCAACTTCTTCAAAGATAACCTGTTTTCGACCCTTATCAGCATGGGCCTTATACTTCATGGATTTCCTCTCCAAGTGCATCTTGGTTCTCTCATGTAGCTTCTTCATAAACTCAGCCCTCTTGTCAGCTTCAAAGCTCTCTTTTCCCTTATATGGCTGAGGCGTCAAATCCACTGGAGTCCTCGGATTCAGCCCATAAACAACCTCAAAAGGGGTCATTTTTGTAGCTGAATGGATTGACCTGTTATAAGCAAACTCCACAAAAGGCAAAACATCTTCCCAACGTTTGAGGTTAGCTTTAAGCATAGTTCTAAGTAAAATTCCTAACGTTCTATTAGTAACTTCAGTTTGCCCATCAGTTTGTGGATGACATGAGGTAGAAAACAGCAATTTAGTTCCCAACTTAGACCATAGACTTTTCCAAAAATAACTCAAAAACTTAGCATCACGATCTGAAACAATAGAACAAGGAATGCCATGCAATCTAACAACTTCTCTAAAGAACAAATCAGCAATATGCACAGCATCATCAGTCGTGTGACAAGGAATAAAATGAGCCATCTTGGAAAATCGGTCTACCACTACAAAGATAGAATCTCTACCCTTCCTAGTTCTAGGCAATCCAAAAATGAAATCCATAGAAATGTCCTCCCAAGGTGAACTAGGAATAGGTAAGGGCTGGTACAAGCCATGGGGGTGAAGTCTAGACTTAGCTTTAGCACATACAACACAACTTTTGACAAATCTAAGCACATAATTACTCATCTTAGGCCAATAGTAGTGTTCTTTTAAACCTTCTAAAGTCTTTTCTAAACCCCTATGTCCTCTTGATTCATGAACCTCTTTAGTTAGAAGCCTAAGTATACTAGATGAAGGAATGCACAATTTACCAGCTTTAAACAAGTATCCATCATCAATAAAGTAGGAATCTATTTCTCCCCTAGACATGCAATTCTTATAAATTTCAGCAAAGTGAGGATCACTAGCATACAATTCCTTAATCATTGCAAATCCAAGGATCTTAACATCACATTGGTTCAAGAGAACATACCTGCGAGAAAGGGCGTCAGCTACCACATTCTCTTTGCCTTTCTTATGCTTTACAACATAAGGAAAGGTCTCCATAAATTCAACCCATCTTGCATGTCGCCTGCTGAGTCTGGATTGGCCTTTCAAATACTTCAAGGCCTCGTGATCAGAATGGATTACAAACTCCTTAGGCCGCAAATAATGAGACCAAGTTTTCAAAACCCTAATTAAAGCATACAACTCTTTATCATAAGTAGGGTAATTCAACTCAGCCCCACTAAGCTTTTCACTAAAATAAGCTATGGGTTTCTTGTCTTGCAAGAGCACGCCTCCTATGCCATGGCCAGATGCGTCCACCTCTATCTCAAATGCTTTGGAGAAGTCAGGGAGTTGGAGCATCGGGGCGTTGCATAACCTGTCCTTCAAAGTGTTGAAGGCGTTCTCTTGTTGCTCTCTCCATTTGAATGATGTATCCTTCTTTGTAAGCTCATGGAGAGGGGCTGCAATTGTGCTAAAATCACGCACAAATCTCCTGTAGTAGCCAGCCAAGCCGAGAAAAGAGCGCACCATGGTTGGTGTAGTCGGCTGAGGCCACTCCTTGATTGCCTTGATCTTGTCTTCATCTACCTTCAATCCACCTTTAGACACAACAAAACCAAGAAAAATGGTAGACTCCGAGCAAAAAGAACACTTTTTCAAATTAACATAAAGCTTTTCTAACCTTAAAGTGTCCAAAACAGCCCTAAGATGGTCTACATGTTCATGCAAGGTTTTGCTATAGACTAAGATATCATCAAAGTAGACTACAACAAATTCACCTAAGTATCTTCTTAGAACATGGTTCATAAGCCTCATGAAAGTACTAGGTGCATTAGTTAATCCAAAAGGCATTACTAACCATTCATATAGACCATACTTAGTTTTAAAGGCAGTTTTCCATTCACCCCCTTCCCTCATCCTAATTTGATGGTACCTACTTCTTAAATCAATCTTAGAAAAGAAATTAGCACCATGCAATTCATCAAGCATATCATCTAATCTAGGAATGGGATGACGGTACTTAACTGTTATTTGGTTGATCGCCCTGCAATCAACACACATTCTCCAAGTGCCATCCTTCTTTGGCACCAAAATCACCGGAACCGCGCATGGGCTGAGGGATTCACGCACATAGCCTTTGTCCATGAGATCTTGCACTTGTCTTTGAAGCTCAGCGGTCTCCTCTGGACTTGCTCTACAGGCTGCACGGTTTGGTAAAGAAGCGTCGGGCACCAAATCAATTTGATGCTCAATGCCTCTAATTGGTGGAAGGCCTTGTGGCAACTCGTTAGGCATCACATCTTCAAATTCCTGTAATAGATCATGAATACACTTTGGAAGATATGAAATATCTTGAAATAATAAGTATCTCTTTCCTCATAAGAAGTAAGCAAAAAGAGTTAGGGAAAGAAACACTAGACTGAGTAACTAGAGAGTGCTTTTCTACACTGCCCTCTAAGCCGATTTTTGGCGCTTTCTGTGGGCGTTCTTTTTCCAGATCTGTATCTCTCTGAGTCTCTGATTTGCTCCCAAAATTTGAGCCAAAACGCTCGAGTGGTTTGGGAGATAGCCCCGTTTTCGTCTCAGGTGCACTGCTGGAAGTGTTGCTCGGCACTTTTGACGATTTAGGGACATTTCCTGGGCGTTTTTCGTCCCAATCAGTAGCTCCACTCGTGCTTGATGTTGTCCTAAAATTTGAGCCAGAATGCCCGGGTGGAGACTGGGAAACGCCTCTTGTCTTTGTGGGTGCGACGGGCGCCGCGCCGCAGGTTGGGCCGCCGATTCAGCCTCTTCTTTCTCTTCCTTGGCACGCCTAAGTGCCCTAGCTTGGTCTCTGCGTACCTGGTCCTGTAAAACTTGTTGGGGCGACAATGGTAGAAGAGAAAATCTCCTCCCGTCATAGTTAAACGAATAGGTATTAAGCATGTCATCATATATAACTCCTATCGAATAACCATGGTCTACCTAACAAGATATGAGTGCATTCCATGTTTACCACATCACACATGATATCATCTACATAATTGCCTATGGAAACACGGACTAAACACTGATCAGTAACTAAGTTAGGACCATCTGAATCATTAATGCCATTAAGACCATAACTAGTAGCCCTAGGTTGAGTTTTCAATTGCAAGTGATCAACTACCTTAGCATTAATAATGTTACAACAACTACCACTATCAATTATCATGCATAACACTTGATTCTTCACAGTACACCTAGTATGAAAAATATTTTCCCTTTGATCTAGCCTAGGTGTTTCTTGTAAAGTAAGAGTACGCATTGTTACCAAAGTTAGAGGTTGTTCGGTGCCATCTGGTTCAATGGCCTCCACATCCTCCTCTTCTTGTCCATTGCTCTCCTCCTCCATTTGATTTGGAGGTATATCTTCATCACTCACATATCCTCCATTGGTGGTGAGTAGCACTTGTTTCTGATTTGGACAATCCTTGGCATAATGACCTCTTCCTTGACATTTATAGCACACTAAATCTCGTGCCCTTGGCTGGTTTGGAGGTGCATTATTTGGACGTCTTTGGCCTTGAAAACCTGTGGGTTTAGGTGAGCTAGAAGCTCCCTTCTGCTGCATAGAAGGGTTAGAAGAATAAGAATTGGAATTAGCACTAGAATTAGAAACATACCTTTTTGGAGCATTCCAAGCTTCCTTCTTCTTCCTTTGTTGCTGCTCATAGAGTAGTTGGGCTGAATGTACTAATGCATTGAGATCCTTGATTTGTTGAATCTCCAATGTATCTCTGATATTTTGATTCAGTCCAGCCATGAATTGGGTCCTTAGAGACCGTTGGGAATGATGAATTCCCGCTTTGAAGCTCAAATCCTCTAGCTCATTGAAGTACTCAGTTGGAGACTTGGTGCCTTGTTTGCATGTAACCACTTTCAGCCTTATGTGCTCAGTATGCTCTTCAAGCACATATTTCTTTCTCATTACAAACTTCAGCTGGCCCCAAGTTTCAATTGGTGGTAAGGCCTTTCTAATCCTATCCTCCTTCATTTTGAACCACCAATTTCTAGCGGTCCCAACAAAGTGGATAACAACAACAGCAACTTTCTCCCATTCTTCATAGCCCATGTGATCTAGAATGAAGTTTGTAGCTTGTTCCCACTCTAGATATTTCTCTGGATTGAGCTCTCCACTGAATGGCTCTATCTTGATCTTAATATCACGCTTACCAATCTGATTGACGGTTTGGTTAGCGGTGTTGTTGTTGTTCGGCCTCTGTACTCCATAAGCTGGTGGGATATTTTCTACAACCTCAGCTTGGTTATAGAAATCATCAAGGGGAGGATGCCATGGGCGTCTTTCATCCTCGGGATAGCCATAAGTCACATCATCAAAAGGATTGTTGTATTGTTGATTTTGGTGATGAGTGGCTTGAGGATACCGGTTTGCTGGCTGATTATAGAATTGTTGATGAGTAACCGGTGGAGTGCTCGACCCGTTGCCTCTTCCTCTACCTCGGCCTGCTGTGGGGGAGTAGTGAGCCGGGAGATCGTTATCTTTGTTGTAGCTAGCAAGCACATCATGTTCTTCTTCAACTACTTGTTGCTTGCCTTTGTCGCTACCCGAGGCCTGATTTGGGTCACTAGTAAGCTCTATTGCAGGGGCACTCTTATGACTTGCTTGAGATGATTCAATCAATGTTGCAAGTTGCTCCTCTAGACGCTGCAATTATGGTGTCAAAGCAGTCGTGGCCAACTCTACAGCTCGAGCCTGGCCCTCTCGCACACTCTCATTAATGGACAACCTAATGAAGTCGATTGCCTCCTTAGTGAGATTCAATTCAGCCGTGTTAGGCTCAGTTGGGATCACCATTGTTCCTGAAACAAGCAAGAAAGTAGAGAGAGTAGTGTGTTCTAAAGCAAATCACAACAAGCAATACCACACCTTAATCAAGCCAAAACTTGCCTCAAAGCAATCCAATCAACTTAATTCAGTTTTTGGGTTGAATTGAGGGAGCAAATGGGTAGATATGGTGTAGATATGGTATACTAATGATAAATAAAGGAAATATACAGCTTAAGCAAATGGCAAGTATGCAATAAGACAAGCAATGCAAATAATCCCTCTATGAGCTTCAAAACACATGCAATCTCTCAATTGACTCTATGCAAGTTAATAAAGCCAAATTTAAGCATGCAAGGACAGAAATATGGTGGGCTTAGTGACTTTTATTTCGTCACTCTTTTTTTTCTTCAAAGTGATTTCTACTTAGCTATTTTTTAAGCAAGCAGTCACTAGGGTTGAAAGTGGCTTAAAACTAGCTGGGGTAGATCACTTTTCTTTTCTGATTTTTTTTTTGACTTTATGCACAAACTACTCTTGTGCTAGAATGAAATAATAACAAAGCAATGCAATAAGGAATGCAATAGGGCAGAAAGGAAAGACAACTAGACTGATTTTTTTTAACTAAGTGACTTTAAACTACCAATGAAACCAACTAGAAGCCAAATTAACAAAAGAATATGGGGCTGGTCGAATTTAGATAGGGTGCAATAGCAAAAATTAGCAAATATCAACAAGCAATATGAATCTCTATTGATCATGCAACATGCAATAAAAACTCATAAAATTGTAGGAAGACAATTGCTAACCTATATTGCAACAAAACTCAACCAATTCAGCCAATAAACATGCACAAATCCCTTAAAAATCTCCTAATTGGGTAATTGCTTGGAGGGCAAGGAACAACAAGACATTAGGGTTTGGAATGGTCACGGCTGAAGCTAGGGTTCGAGGGGTTAGGGTTCGGTTCTAGGGTTTAGAGAATGGTAGGGTTTCGGTCCTAGGGTTTACGAACTATGGTTATGGTTGGGGTAGGGTTTTCTCGAAAATTAGGGTTAGGGTTTCGAGAATTAGGGGGGGATTTAGGGTTTTGGGGGGTCCGAAAGGAGTGGGGTTAGTGGGGGTGGATTCGGACTAGGTTAAGGGGTGGTGCGGCTCACAAGAGCGACACCAGATTGGTGGCAGGGTGGTGGTGCGTGGTGGTGAGGTGGCGGAGATGTGGTGGTGGTGGGTTAAAAATTCAGATTATGGTCTAAAAATTCTAGCTTTGGACAAAGGTTCGAACTTTAGGATCAAAAACTGAATTAAAATTGACTAGAAATCAAATTAAGGAAAGAAACAATTACTTGGCGAGACGCTGGATTATGATACCACTTGATACGTGATTGTCTCGGATTGCTCCTTAGAAACCTCGTATATGACCAACACAAGTCCCGATCTTGCCTAGTAACCTTGATTCAATCCTACAAAGGCTTTCAAAGTGAGTAACTTGCTGCGCAAGGAATGACGAACTGAATTGATTAATATGAATGAACGAGCGGATCAGAATTCTAGAACTAATCCACTTGATAGTTCAAACGGATTGGCTCTAACGCTAAATCCGAATGATTAACTAGTTTGATCTTTAACAATCACAACTAGAACAATCTAATTGAATTAAAACCATAATTCTGATTTCGAAACACAAGAGAAAGAGATCGAAATTGATGATGATGTTGGTCGGCCAATGCAAGCACAAACTCGAGTTTTTTTTGAGCCCAAAGACAAGATAAACCTTTCTTAGGATTTATCTTATCTCAAGCTGATTTTTATTAATGAAAGACAAGAGTTTAAATAGTAGAATACAAAGCTAATACTTGGGGAGCAAGGAATGGAGTGCAGCCGGCCCTAGAGGGGTAGAATCCCTTTTCTTGCTTCCCAAGATATAATAAAATATCTAAAATAATATTTATCTAGATCCCCCTTAAATAAAATAAATTATGGCTGATTTATTTACTTAAGGAATATATCCTAAATATTCTAACAAACTCAAAATATCTCTAACAAACTAAAAATATCTCTAACAACCAGGAGAGAGAAGATCAACCAACTAACATAAGCCTATTGGCTGATTTCTCTACATTATTAAATTAAAAGCACACGCCTATAATTAAAATAAATAAGATATTTTCTCAATTTAGAATGGTCAAGTCAAAGGGTTGACTTTGACCCATGTACCAATTTATCTCACCCGGTCACTTACTAAATTCAGCCCTAAAGTGAGACAAAAAAATACATGTTTCTAAATAAAGAAATGATGATTTTCGGCCCTCTTGAGTCAGTCCATGGAATCCGGGCTCAATTGATGTCGAATGCACGAGACCCACTTTGTCTTGCTAGGCTCTTCAAGAACAGCTGCCAATCAAACCAAGATTGTTGTTGTGCCTTGAGCAATCTTCTTAGCTCGACTTCTTGTAATTGGTCCGTCAAAAGGCACTCGAATCAACTCATCGACGTCGGTTGGAGACATGGCAGGCTTCACTACATCAGCTACCAATAGAGCTAAAATGATGATGATTAAGGTGGATCTTGCAAAGGCTTACGATAGAATAAAGTGGAGTTTTCTTGAACTGATTTTGACGAGTGCTAGACTTCCCCCTCGGTTAGTTGATATTATCATTCAATGCCAAACAACGGGTTCAACTGAGCTTCTATGGCACGGACAAAGAGCTGGCGAGTTTAAACCATCAAGGGGTATCCGTCAGGGTGACCCGCTTTCTCCATATCTCTTTGTCCTATGTATGGAATATCTATCTCATATGATTCAAGACTTGGTTGAGTTGGGCACTTGGAAGCCGATCTATGAAGGATGTGTTTGCCTTTCACATCTATTTTTTGCAGACGATCTAATTGTCTTCTCTGAAGCAAGAGATTGTCTTGATCGTTTTTGTACTTATTCTGGTGAGAAGGTGAACTATAGTAAAAGCACTGTCATGTTTTCTCGGTTTGTTGATCAACATGTTCGAGAATCGGTTAGCTCTGTTTTGCATATGCCTCTCACGGAAGACCTGGGCTCGTATCTTGGAGTTCCGACTTTACGAGATAGGATGACGAATGATCGCTATACTTTTCTTCTTGATAAAATCTCCTCTCGGTTGCGATCATGGCAAGCTAAGTATCTATCTGCAGCAGGTAGAATCACTCTAGCTAATTCCGTCCTTTCAAGTATACCGGTTTATACTATGCAATCAACTTTAATCCCCCGGGAGATTTGTGACTCGATTGATCAGCTTATTAGGAACTTTGTTTGGGGTAGTGAGAGACGAAAAATGCATCTATTGAGCTGGGAGAAAATTGCACAACCGAAACGGATGGGAGGCCTTGGCCTTAAATCGATGCGGAATTCGAATTCGGCCTTACTTGCTAAATTGGATTGGCGTCTCATTAATGATGCTCAATCAATTTGGAGTAGAGTAATCAGGGGAAAGTATGGAAATAACCAATTGAGTGTCGATATGTTTCAACCGAAGAGAAGCTCCTCCTACATGTGGAAAGGAATGGTACACGGGGCGCTTGTTCTTTCGAAAGGCATTGGTTTTTCTATTGGAAATGGATATTCCGCTCTCTTTTGGCTGCATTCTTGGCTTATCGATGAGTCTTTGATTCAAGTAGCTATTGATGATGTTCCTATACATGATCAAACTAAAGTGGTGGCTGCTTATTATGGGGAAAATGGGTGGCATTGGTCTCTGTTGTCGCATCTACTTCCTGCGAATATTTTGCAACGACTGTCGAGCGTTAATCTTGTCCTATAGAATGAAGCTGATGATCGAGTTTATTAGAAGCCGACGCCTTCTGGCTATTTTTCTACGAGATCAGCTTATGATCTGGTGCGCAGCACAGCTCATCAACAAGATCACCCTGTTTGGGTGAAGATCTGGAAGCTGGATTCACAACAAAGAGCACGCCATTTCTGCTATCTCGTGGCTAATAACTCTATTTTATGTAATGAGAATAGAGTTAGAAGACATGTTGGAACCTCGAATGCGTGTCCTAGATGCGGTGAAGTTGAAACACAACTGCATTTGCTCCGCGACTGTCAACAAGTTCAGCTAGTGTGGCAGGCGCTAGCTGGTGGTGCACTACCTCAATTCTTCTTCATTGAGGCTGATTGCCGGGAATGGGTGTACTCTAATATTCGTCAGCTTGATGATTGGAGTGCTATTTATGCTAATATGTTGTGGCTCACTTGGAAAACTCGGAACATGCTGGTTTTCGAGTCTAAAGATGATGTTAGTAGGCTCAACTTGAAAGTGATTAATTCGGTTCAATCATACAAAGTGGCCAAAGCTGCAGGTTCATTTCATCAGGTCACGGTTAGTAAACCTCTGTTTGCTAGAGTTTGGAAGGAGCCTCCGCTGGGCTGGATTGCCCTGAATACGGACGCCATCTCAAAAGGCAATCCTGGAATTGCTGGTGGAGGTGGGATCTTTTGTGATCATATGGGTCGATTTATTCAAGCTTACTCTTTTAAGCTTGGGGTTACTGATGCCCTTAGAGCTGAATTGAGCACTATAAAGCAGGGGCTTCTGATTGCTAAACGCATGGCCTTTCCAAAGGTTTTGGTTCAATCTGATTCGGCCCAGGCTATCTCCCTCCTGTCGCAAGATGTGATTCATCCACACAGAGACTACTACTTGATTGTTGACTGCCTCAAGCTTATTCATGAACACTCTTGGGAAATTAAGCTCTGTCAAATTTCCCGAGATGTAAACAAAGTAGCTGATGCCCTCGCAAATCATTCTCTAGCTTTAGATGTTCCTTTACTTGAATTTTTCTATGTTCATTCTAGCTTTGCTCATGCTTTATCTATTGATGTACACCCCTCTATGGGGAACTCTTCTTCTATCTAATTAATAAAATACCCGCAGGAGCTTAGCTCCGTTTCCAGACCAAAAAAAAATTGTAATATCCATAAGTAAAAATAACTCTAAATAATCTCAAGTATTAACTTTGAACCAAAAATAATATCAACTTTAAAAATCACCACTAAGAAATACAAACTATTGCAATATTAATCTAAAATGATATAAAATCATTTTCCATTTAATTTTCCGGTGGAATTGATGATGTGGTAACCAAAAACCCTACGTGGCAAGTTAAGATTTCAAACTTATTTTTTATAATTTCTTTTGGGTGAAATACATAAATAGGTCCCTGAACTTTGATGATTTTGGCATCCATATCCCTATAATTTAGGGGTTTCAAATAAGTCCTTATACTATACATATTTTTTGTCTTTTAAACACAAATGACATGAGCTCTACATGCGTGCAATACACTCGCGCTGATTTGTAAAAAACAATTGCCACCTCAGTGCCACATAGGTGCCTCATGGATGACATGTAGATGCCACTTAGATAAATTTATTAATTTTTAATTAAAAAAACACATTTTTTTATTAAATATCAAATTTTTTTTGTTTTTATCTTTTATCACTTTTCTCTTTATTCAACTGATAATCCTAAAGGAACTAGAGAATCAGAATTCTTCATCTGATGATCCAAAAGATTTTACCACTTTCCTCAATTTCCTCCTCCTTGTACCAATGGTTGCCACCAGCATCCTCTCTCTCTCTACCACCTCCTCATCACCACCGCCCCCACCACCCCACTCTACTTCAACAGTCCAACTCCAACTCCGCTGCCGTCCCCGATCATCTCCTCCGCTAGTTCTAGACCACAACCTCACGTGCCTCTAGCAATAGCAGCGGCCCATGCCCACCGCCTCCCGAAAATCCAACTCCGTCACCGCCGCCTCGCCGCCGGATCTCCTCCTCTACTCCCACCTCTGTCCGATCGCTTCCTCCTGCCATGACAACCCCGACCTCCTCCATTAGTACTTGACCTACACCCCGTCCTCCGCGGCTGCCACCATCCCCCTCGTCGCCGGTGCTTCTCCCGCACACCTCCCAACCCCAAATTCGCTCTCTCGTCGAAAACTTTCCCGATCTCGCTCCTTGATTTCAATGTCATGTGGAAATCTCACAATTCTTCTTCCTCCTGCACGAGCTTTAAGTGCTTCAACCCTAATCTCGGTTTCGATCCAGAAGAAGAAGAAGGCCGCTAAGAATTCTTTCTCCCGAGTCAAGATTCTAGATCTGGGAATTCTAGATCTGGGAAAATTAGAAAAATAAAAATAAAGAAAGGAGAAAAAAAATAGATGAACACATTATTAAAAAACCAGAAAAAGAAAAAAGTAAAAAACCAGAAAAAGAAAAAAGAAAAAATTTATAAAAAAAATCCCATCTTACCCGCAATTTGGAGACTGATGTACACGCGTTTTGCCACATCAGAATTTTGTGTTTAAATGACAAAAAAATGTATAGTCCAGGGACCTATTTAAAACCCCCAAAGTATAGGGATATGGATGCCAAAATCGTCAAAGTTGAGGGACCTATTTATGTATTTTTCCATTTCTTTTGTGTTGTGCCATATCATTATAATAGCCATGTCATTCTAATGAGAAAAAAAATTGAATCCAAATAAGAAAAATTGATTTGATTCCATCGAATCTCATAACACACATTAAAATCACACATTAAATTAAAATCAACCCAAAAAAACTCAAATTAAAAAAAAGTAAAGAAGAGCCAAACGAAGAAGAACAAATGGAGCACTAAGATGACGAGGGCTTCCACCAGAGAGAGATGGATGAGCATATCCTTCCATCGGTCCCATGGGGACTTGCTCTATGGCCCTAATTTCGTTCCCACCACCGGCAAGTCCTCGACCGTTCATAAACCCTAATTCCTCTTTTGTATCGACGATCTAATTTCTCCTCCGATCTTCCCACGAATTTTGGTGCGGGCATTGCGCCTCGTGCTCGATGGAACTCGAATGCGGGTCCAATTTCGAATTCACCGGCGATGTGGACAATAGGTTTAGGTTTAAAAGCAGGCAAGGTCCAATGAAGATCAAGACGAGCGGTTTCAATCTTTTTTATTTGAGTTTTTTTTTATTGATTTTAATGTGGGTTATGGCATCCGAAATCAAGATTTCAATTATACATGGGCATTTTCAAGTCAGTTTGATGGAGTTAATCACAGTCAGGTTATCTCCTTCAATTTCTATTTTTATGAAACTTTGCTTCCTTAGTAATGATTAGGCTATTTCTGATCGAGTGCTAGGGTCTCGACTTTAAGGATTGACATGGTTCCACAATTTTGTACATGTATATTAGTGGTTTTGCATTTTCCGCGTCTCTTATGATGAATCCACATGCATCTTCATTTGTGTATATTTTAGAGCCATAAAAAATATTTTTCACAAGCAAGGTTTGAGGGAGTTTCCATTTTTTCTTAACTTGTTTTCTTGTTGTGCTTTGATTTTGTGTAGGGTCTTTTGGGTTGGTTGAGAGGTTCTACATTAATATATGTTGTTTATTATACTTGTTTAGGTCCTTAATTTGATGAGACGATTGTCATTGAAAGATAGTTTTATTTAGATTGTACCACGAACACCACCATGTTGTAGCCGTTTCTTAAACTCTTTTTTTCCCTATAATTTGAAATAAATCCTTTTGTATTCTATTTGGTCGTTTATTCATTATGTTGCATTGTTTTATAATAGATCTGATCTCATTGTTAATTTGTCTTATGGGTTGTATAGTCCGAGGGCATTGTAGGAGAACATAGATAATATCCTCCATCGAATGGTTACAAAATACAAATTCAAGTGTAGTTGCACTTCTTGGGAGTCCATTGAGGCAAATTCTTCAAATAATTTTTTTATCTTTAGAATAAGTGTCTAATTTTCAGATCCATTCCATGACTTCCCTTTCCCGTTGTACTAGTTTAGTTATGGGGTCAAGGATCGAACTCATACTAAACCACCCATTCTTACTAGGTGTCAAATATAATCGTTCTTGAATACCATTATCCACATATAGATTTTAAGGATTTTCTCTGCAATTTCTGATTATAAGGCCTTGTTCAATAAGCTATCGTTATTTTTTTTTTTTGTGTGCAAAAGATCAAGTTAATAGTTTTTTTTATCATGACCTAAAATTGGTTCATTTACACACCAATTATCATTGCAAAATCTAATAATTTTCTTATCTCCTATTTGCCATTATCAATTTTTGCACAACACTTTTTTTTAGTTCATGAATTTAGACCATTGATAAGATTTTTTTTTTATCGTACATTAGCAAATGGTATTTTTTTAGATATTTTTCATTTATTTTATTTGGAAAAATAATTGTGATTTGTGAGTATTGTTGAAAAGTATTGTGAGATATTTGACAAACAAAATACAACACTTCGTTGTTCAGCTTTCTCCATTATTACCTGCGAGTTGCGAACGCAAGTCTCCCAGTGCCGTATTCTTTTCCCCGTTATACATTGGATTTGAAGCTTCTGCCATTCGTTCTGCATTGGAGCTTCAGGGCAAATCTATCAAGGTTTTTAGGGTGAGAATCTACTAAGGTTTAGCACATCACAGCACTTTTTTCCAGAAATGGGAAAATTCAACGCTGTTGCCATCTCGTTATTAGCCCTTTTACTCCTATCAAATCTGGCGGCTTCGACGGCCGATGTCATCACCCTTACGGAGGACACTTTCTCTGACAAGGTTAGCTTTCACCTCTTAAACCCTAATTTCGTATCGACTATCGATGCATTAGGGTTATTAGTTTTTATTTCATCAAGCTCTCTGGAAATTTCAAGTCCAATCAAGACAGGATCCGAGATCAATTCTTATCCAAATACATACGCAACTATCTTATTCTGAACCGTAAAGTATTTCAATCGGGATGGATTTTAAAGTCGTGGGATTTGCATCTTTCGTTAGGATCCTGAAAATCACGGAACAGGAAATTGGTTGATCCCAATTGATTGATTTAATCGTGTTTCGTTTCATCTGATTTTGTTCATTATCCTTTCCAGTGTTGGATCAGAAATTTTGTTGTTAAACAGAATGAATTGTTTTTTAAATTTCAACTTCAATATTTATGGATGAAATATGGAACTCTGCTGCCAATGACATTGTTTGCAATTCCAATGAGCAATGAAATATATACTATTTGCTATTGCCTCTTTATATGCCATTAATATGTACTAGTATAATACGAGTACATAAATAGGGCTTTTCTGTGGTTAGGAAGTTAATGTAGCTTCCTTATAACCAAGCTCTTTCTTGATACTATGTAATGATACCCTGAAACAGATGATGGATTCATAGTGATGCAATATAGGCATATAGCCTTAGAATCACAATCAATTTGCCTCCTCCTTAGAATCAATTAATGTTGCTTATTATAACTTACATAGCTTGAGGTTCATTCATGCTTCCTTATAGCCAATTAATGTTGCTTGTAATAACTTATATAGCTTGAGGTTCATTTGCCTCTTCCAAAAGGCTATATATAAAGGAGAAGAATAGTTATCACTTGTTATGAAACTGCAGCTTAGTTATGCCCAACAGAATGTGCAAAGCCTTTGCTGCCTAGGATTGGCATTATGTAGCTTGTCGTGGTCAGATCATTGTTTTAGCGTATATTTGTTTTTTGTGTTCCGTGCCTTTTTTTAGTTCAGCTTCCTGGTTGGACTTTGATTTCACCATCAGATCAAATGTTTTCACATATTAAACTTAATAACTGACATGATCAACATGAGAACAGGCTTTGGAGTAGCATGCTTATGACTATTTGCATGTTTGTAAGCAGCACATAGTTAAATCTGTAATTTTCCTTATTTCTTTTTTTCCCCCTCAGATAAAGGAGAAGGATACTGCATGGTTTGTGCTGTTCTGTGTTCCATGGTGTAAGCACTGGTAATGACCTTTTTTAATTAAAATGATGTATCATTAGATAAGTGTTCGGAGTGAAATCGATGATATCTTGTCTTGTCTGCTCATATATTAATGCCTGTGTCTCAACCTTTGCTGTGGTGCTTTAGTAAAAATTTGGGATCACTGTGGGAGGACTTTGGGAAGACAATGGAAGGAGAAGATGAGATAGAGGTTGGACAAGTTAATTGTGGGGATAGTAAACCTGTTTGCTCCAAAGTTGATATTCATTCATATCCTACATTCAAGCTGTTTTACAATGGAGAAGAGGTTGCAAAGTATCAAGGTAACTTCTTGATTATTAAATTATTATGGCAATGTTTAAGCTCTTGTATATTGGTCTATTTGAATCACTATGTGCAAGTGCCTTAATGAATGGGAAAAATGAATAACTCATCAGAATTTCTGCCATTATTACATCTATACCTTAATCAGCTTGCCACTTAAGGTTAGGAAAGAAGAACACTGCAAGTTTTAATCAAATCTGTCATGTACTGACACTGTTCTTATTTTAGCCATAGTGTTTGAGAATCGAAAAAGAAAGATGAAATGGGCTGCATCAATGAGTTCATAGAATAGACTGTTCGACTTGAATACCTCATGCCTCATGGTGCTATCATGTTGACAATATAATAGATCCATATAATATATACGACTTATAAATTGGTACCAATTGATTCTAGATAGGTTTCCTCTTGCTTTGAAGTTTCAAAGTTGCATCCAAATTTGAATATTCAAGTATGTTAATGTGTAAGTGTAACTGATAGATTCATTACTTTCAGATTTAGACCTCTCTTACCCTCACACATATCCCCAGGAAAATTGGCTTCCAAATATTCTTAAAATTCTAATTTAGATAATTAGCTCTCAGGCCTGCAGTGAAGTATTGGCTTTAATGTGATACAATTCATTAAGTGGGAGATTGAAATGCACCCTTAGTCTAAATAAATCAGAAGCAGGTTGCTGCAAATCTTGCAATGTTAATGTTCTGCTCACCTCATCTGATGCTTGGCTATATTTGATGCTCATTGTTCAGGGACACGAGATGTTGAGTCTCTCAAGGCATTTGTTGTTGAAGAAACGGAGAAAGCAGCAGCAAAAGTACTTGAAGATGACGACAAGGATTTGTGATTTCTCTTTGTAGGTAAAAGTTGATGAGTGAGATGGGCGTTCTATCTTCTGTTAACGCGACATTTGAAGGGGTATTAAGTGAAACTTGAAAGAAGTATAGACAGAAGATTCTAATATAAGACAATGTTACATGCAAGAGGAATAGAATCCATCCCTATTTATCAGTCTTCCTACTAAATTTTAAGGGCTGAGCGATTACTCTGAGGAGAGGGAAGGTTCTCTCTAGCCTTTGGCTAATCTTTTAGGATTTTGTTGGCTTATTGTTGAGACCTGTGATAGGCTGGATACTCGAATATCTAGCTCTTCTCTTTGTTTGTTTGTTTTTTAGGATTCGATTATTTTGTTTATGACTCTACGCTGTCTTGCGGCTAGACACCTTATTGTTCAGTATAGTTTTTTGAAATGACATATAATTATCCAGGTTGATGAGTTTTGAAGGTTCCATTATAATCCTCCATTAATTTTAAGTCCTAGACTATCTGCTTTATTTTCGATATGATCAAGATTACAGTATCCTACTAAACCGGCTTTCTGCCCTGCAATGATATAAGTAGAGCTAGAGTCCTACGGTTAGTATAAGTAGAGCTGTTAAATTTGTAATGTTATTTTGGTATAAAGTCAGGGTTTGTATCAAAAATTTGAGTTAGCGAGGCATAAGTTTAGATTCGATAGATGATGAATTTTTTTTGGTTAACTTCTAGATATCATGATGATTTTGGTTGAATTCCACAACTCAGGGTTAGTGCCGACATAACCACAAAACAAACCTTGAATTATGTAATACTCGGAGTAAATTCGAAGTAACCCAAATTCCAAGCTGACCGGACAACAACGGACACTTTAAAGCGACTTCTTGACCCATGAAGTTACATCTGCACACTTTTGTTTCTGTTTGTTGTTTTTGTTGAATGGAATGCTCAGGCTGTAGAAAATCATCAATTAGGTAACTTTTCTTGGTTTATTGATGAAGAACTGATTCTCTTCTAGGGAAGCTCTTACATAAATTCTCTCAACATTCGGCTGTGTCGATCTTTGTAACCGTTTTGTAAAAATTCAAGAAGATTAATGGAAAGAAAGAAAAATAGAATACAACAGAACATAGAATTTTCAGCAAAAATGGAGAGATTCTTAAGAGTTCATTCTTAAGAGTTTCTTCATTGTTGATTACCAATAACCAACTAAACTGAAATACAAATGTCTTGACAGTTTCTTCTACTAGTTGATCTTGGCATTGGCTTGTTAGCAAAGGAGCGGTCCTTGGATGCTTGCTAGTTGATCGAGCACCTTTCACTAAGTAGTGTGTTTTGAGTGTTTCCAACTCCACAACTGAATTGAATTTTTCCTTACATCTAAAATTATCGAAACCTTAGCATAAGATTCTAAAATGAGGTACTGAACAACTTTTCTAAACAAAAATAAATAAATTTGCTCATGCTCTTTTTTATATAAAAAAAAAATCAAATACTTAGGTGTGTTGCATCTTCTCTGTTGTCAAAAATAGCAACCATTGTCCATTGCTCTTGGAATAGGAGGAATCTAAGCTCAAGTTCAGGTATCTAACATACCCCCACACAGGAAATTAAACCAAATTTGATTGCAAAATGTCAAAAAAACTGGTTATTCAAATGGTTATGTAGCAAAGCTGGTTATGAAATGCACGTAGACTTTAGAAGGCACCAAAAATATAGATCACAAAAAGGTCTACAATAACAATGCATCTCAAACACGATATAGTAAGTCTTCATAGCTTGTTCAAGGTAAAACCTTCAAAACAGAACCAGCAAACCAGATAATGCTAAACTGAAAACCAAACCTCCATAAAGTCCAGGTCCTTGAAAACCACAAACATAAGTCCTCCTCACTTGGCATCAGCCGCACTAGACGCCTCTTTCTTGACAACATTCTTGATCACACCAACAGCAACGGTGTGACGAATATCCCTAAGAGCAAAACGACCAAGGGGCGGGTACTCAGAGAATGTCTCAACCACCATAGGCCTTGTGGGAATCATCTTCACCATCCCACCATCACCATTCTTCAAGAACTCGGGCTCCTTCTCGAGCTCCTTACCGGAGCGCCTATCAATCTTACTCATCAACTCATCAAATTTCACAGCAACATGGCAGGTGTGACAGTCCAACACCGGGGCATAACCTTTACTAATCTTACCCGGGTAGCTCATTATAATAACCTGTGAGGTAAAGCTAGCCGCCGCCTTAGCAGGGTCGTTTTCAGAGTCAGATGCAACATAACCGCGGTTAAGATCATTAAGCGCGACGTTTTTGACACAGAATCCAACATTGTCACCGGGATTCACTTGCTCAAGAGCCTCGCGGTGCATCTCAACCGACTTAACTTGAGCAGTCACCCCTGTTGGACCAAAGGTCACAACCATACCGGGTTTAAGTACACCAGTCATGACTCTTCCAATGGGGACAATTCCAATGCCGCCGATCTTGTACACATCGAGAAGCGGGAGACGAAGGGGCTTGTTAATGGGCCTCTTGGGCTCCTTGATCTGGTCAAGAGCCTCAAGGAGGGTTGGACCCTTGTACCAGTCAAGGTTGGTGGATCTCTCAATCATGTTGTCACCCTCATAACCTGAGATGGGAACAAAGGCGATTTTTTCGGGGTTGTATCCCACCTTCCTTAGAAAAGATGACACTTCCTTGACAATTTCATCATACCTAGACTTGGAGTACTTGGGAGTGGTTGCATCCATCTATAGATAGGAGAGCACATAGTGGTAAGAAAATATACAGTGCAATACACATTATGAAAAACATAGTCAAACTAGGCCAATTTGAAACACAGTTTGCGAAAGAAAGGCCAATCACTTATTACCTTGTTACAACAACAAATCATTTGCCTGACACCAAGGGTGAAGGCAAGCAACATGTGCTCACGGGTCTGACCGTTGTTGGAGATGCCAGCTTCGAAACCGCCAGCAGTGGAGTCAATGACGAGGACAGCACAGTCAGCCTGAGATGTCCCCGAAATCATGTTCCTAATGAAGTCACGGTGTCCAGGTGTATCGATTACGGTGCAATAGTACTTGCTGGTCTCCAGCTTACACAAGGTTAGATCAATTGTAATGCCACGCTCACGCTCAGCCAAGAGCTTGTCTAACACCCAGGCGTACTTGGATGAACTCTTGTTCATCTCTGCGGCTTTCTTCTCGAGCTTCTCGATCACACACTTGTTGATGCCTCCAAGCTTGTAGATCAGGTGGCCCGTGGTGGTTGACTTGCCGGAGTCGACGTGGCCCATGACTACAATGTTAATGTGAACCTTCTCTTTACCCATGGCTAAGATCTAGAATATTAGAAGATCAATTGAAATTGTAATTCTACAACTAGCTGGAGTATTATCTAAGTTGTGCTTGTTTTCGATACTTTTATCTTCCTTCAAATAGAGTGTGCTCTCGTGTGAAGTTGAAACGTCCAGCAAAAATAAATGTTTCGCTTTCTTCGATGGCGTCTGACGCTTCATATTTTCATTTTGAGTGATCTCGTGTGAAGTTGAACCGTCCAAACCTCTTTTCTTTTGCTCAGAAGCAGGGTCAAATTCTACTCAAAACTGGTTTCATTTTTATACGTATTAAACTATTAATCACATATTTAAGTTATCCCTCTTATCCAAGTAGTTGAATTTCCGTAATACTCACATGACGATTTTAATAAAGATTATAATTAATATAAAATTTAAAATACTTATATATAATAATATAGCAATAAAATTATGTAATTTATAAAAAAAAACTTTAAGATCGTGTCGCATATCTTAATTAATATATTTAAATTTTATTTTCATTATTTGTTGAGATCTTATTCTTGCCCCATGTTTTGATTAAATTTTTTAAAATGTTAATTTCATTATCACGGGACGATTTTTGTTGGATCGTGAAGCGTTAGTAACAAGTCAGGAAACTAGTAATGTTCCCTAGGCAGCGGAAATAAACAATAAGAACACAGAATTTAGAGAGGAAAACTTTCCCGACCAACAAGTCGTAGAAAGAAAAACCTCTACCCCGAGACTCCTTCTTGGAGGATTTTCAATAGAATACTTTTATTAAGTTTCAACGATTATAAGGCAAGTCAGGTTCCTTGGTAACTAAGGTACCAACCAAAGTTCAACCAACTAGACTTCTACAACCCAAAGCGTAAACCTAAATGGAAGTAAACTACTGACCTAAGTACTTGTGGATTCTTCACCGGAAAAAGCCACACACACTCGAACACTCGAAAAGCTCTCTTCTCAAGTTCGCCGTTAATCAACCACACTTTAACCCTAGCTTTAACCTAGCTATTTATAAGAAATGTCAAGTCTGATCTCATACGTAATTCTTGCCTAATTACGCAGATTTTCCACTTAACAAATCCCACACTAATAGGAGAAAGTATTGTTTGTGATTTGGATCCTCAACCATGTCGATTCTTTCCAAAACCGAATGATCTCGGATTTCCTAGATAAGATAGTGCAAGCTTGATCTTATCCTTCTTTGATCTTCTTTAAGCAACCGCCTACAACTGTCGTGTCTTCGTAGAAGATCGCTCGCAGAAGATCTGGTAACTTGCCATTAATAGAAAGTCGCGTCCCTTCGAGATGCGCTTCCTAAATCTGTCACTCGTTCCCTCCATTGTTCCTCACAATATTCTGTCACTTATGACAATGTACTTGTTTTTCCTGAAACACTTACATGTAGAAGCAAGTTATACCATCTAAGTTTGTTATAATCAAAACTAAGAGAAACCATGGAACAACGATTGTTCCAACAATTTTCCCCTTTTTGATGATGACAAACCTATACAAAAATGCACATCTAGAAACCAACAAAAATATAGAAAAAAAATCCGTGTGGTCCCCCCTTAACAGATGCAATGTTGTTCCTACTCATCACAGTTAACAACTTATCCCCCCTTAGTCAAAGTTCCCTTTGTATTTCCTGGATAGAACACATCTCTGTATTTTTCCTAACTTCCCCCTTTTGACATCATCAAAAGGTCAACAATCATCAAACAAAACGCAGAGCACATGAACAAATTTAATTGAAATTTAAACCTTTCATAAGAAAATGATAGTCATTCCATAGATAATCACAACAACAAAGAAAACATAAAAACACAAAAATCATAAAATCCAAGAGAACATCTTAAAATTTTTGAGTGGGGGTAGATAGGGTAGGGAACAAGAGAAGGGTCCACATCATGGTTTCGAGGAGGTGGGATCAGCAGCAGCAGTGACAGTGTCTCTCTTAACTAAGTAATCAATGATGGTACGAAGCTGAGAGGAAATATGTTGAAGCTTGAATAAAATCTTGGCATTAACACTTCCACTTGACGAAGAACTCCCAACACCCGTCTGAGCAGTCTTCTTTGCAGTTGTTCCCTTTGAATCACCCTGGTACTTCATCCTCGAGATATTGCTCATATCCAGGGGAAATCCAAAGAACTCCTCGCGTGAAGGTGAGTACACCTTCTTCTCCTTCAGAATCGCCTTGACAAACTGAGGATAAGGCAACCCATGAACCTTCCCTGCACTTTTCGCCATGTGCCTAATCATAATCTCTGGAAGACTGATTCTTTCCCTCCTCAGAAACTTATCCAGCAGAATCATGTCGTTGATGGTGAGATTGTTCCTCTTCTCTAGCCTGGGCACTACAACCTTGATAAAAAAATTGATGTGCAATCCTTGTAGTGTAGCCAAGGTCACCAGTAGAGTAAGGACCAGCACCACCAGACACCTTCCCCATAACACGCTTGATGAGTTGATTATTGTTCTTGGGCTAGTTGCTTGAAGTATGCAACTCCCCATATCCTTCACTAGGAACACCCAAAACCTTTGCAACAAAACCCAAAGAGAAGGAGATTTTGGATTCTCCAATAGTAGAGAAACTCAAAGGACCAGTGGAGAGGTCAGTCAGTTGATAATGAGAAAAGAAGTCAACAAGGATAGACACATCTACCTTGACCTTCGAAGCGCAGATCTTTTCCCAGCCTTAGAACTTGAGTAGTTCCTAGAACTCCTCCAAGTCATGCTGTTTCAAAAACTCCTCGTCGATCACCAGAGGATCGACCATCTTCTTCGAACTCTTTTAGAAGTACCCTCTGGTTCCATCGGCAATATCCTTTTGCCTTAGCAGATTTGAGATCTTTCTCGACCTCTTCCTCTAGTTCCTCCTGTTCATCAACTTCATCACCAGATTCCTCCTTTTCCTCAGACTCCACTTCCTCAGGATCAGAACCAGTTTCTTCCTCTTCGTCTTCCTCCGGGTCTTCTTACTCAACAGGATCTTCGACCACCGTTTTCTTTTATGTAGTGGCAGTGGATCGAAGGATGTACTTTTTGCCCGAGGGAACTGTCTTTGCCTTCTTGGAGGCAGGAGAAGGAGTCCGTTCTGAGTCAGAGACATGAAAAATCTGAGTCGGAGCAGAGGGGACTCGCTTCCTGGCCTTTTTCTTGCCTTGGCTTGTTGGCTTGACCCACCCAGGTCGCAAGTGCACTGGTAAAGTCTCCACCTTTTCTGGTTCTCCAGTGGGTTCCTTGGGAGGTGAATTGACCTCGTCCTTTTCAGTTTCACCTAACCCTTCTTTCCCTTCCTCTGTTTCAGCATTTTTCTCGGAAGGAGTTTCAGAGGGGATCACGGAAGGATCTTTCTCCGTCTCCTCCAATTCAGCAATTTTCTCGCTTGGGGCTTCTCCAGCTGCCTTGGTTCCAATGTTGGCAACAACATCAAATTGAGTTTGGAGTTTGGAAACTAGAGAGGGAGAGGAAAGATTGGCCTTTTTGAGAGTTTCGAGTCGAGCTTGAAGAGCTTCGATCTCAAAGGCGTTGAGGCCTTCAAGGTTCAGGGCAAGGGTGTTTTATAAAGATTGAATCTTTGAAGAAGATTTGGGTTTGCAAGGTAAAACAGAGATGCGGTGAAAAAAATTGACCGAGAGAGAAGGGAGTTATAAAGCACACCTCTTTCCTTGTTGATGAAGATCACAATCTTCTAAAAGTCTTCTATCCATATCTCAACAATTAATACTTCACATAATTATGATTTTTACACCGTCATTAAGATAGGACTGCGAAAAACATCCTATCGTTCCCTGCAAAAACACTGCACAAGGACTGGATTTTTCAAACGTAGTCACAACGGCTATTACACTATGTCATGTCTGAGCTGAGTAGACGTCTGTTACTTTTCAAAGAAAAATCTTCAAAATTTAATCAAGGATGTTCCTCCAAAAATCAAGATCTCTAAACCACTTGTTCCATTCCTCGTTACCATGAGTGGATAAAAGGGTTTGTTTGAACAAAAAGGGGACAACGGATGTTCCATTCAAACTTTTTGATGGCTTGGGTTATTTTTGACATCCAAACAATTATTCCCAGTTTAAAGGTAATCAATAGGGGTTCATAGGGCACGTTTGTTTGGACCAGGCTAAAGGACAACTTATAACCAACCATCATTTCGACTTGAAGTGAGGGATAGAATAGATCAAGTTGGTTATTTTAGGCTAAAAGAAAGTCTTGGGTTTTAATCATTTCAGTTTCAGTTCCTTTTAGCATGCAACACTAAACAATTTCTAATGTATATAACATCAATGCATAGAGGAAAGATACAAGCCATTAGAAAAGGTGTCAAATGATACGTAGTTCCCTGAGAAGTTACCTCTTTAGCCAGGCACTGATGGAATAGAGGACCAGAACTTGTTTACTCCAAGGAAATCATTCCTAGCAACATCCTCAGATGCTCATAGGGTTTTCTGCCCAAAGCCTTGGTAAAAATATATACAACTTGATTTTCAGTCCTACAATGATCCATCTTAATGAAACCTTTTTCAACATTATCTCATAAGAAATGATGTCGAATGTCTATATGTTTGGTTCTACAATGATGTACAAGATTCTTGGAGATATTGATGACACTTGTATTAACACACATGATAGGGATAGTTTCAAGAGACATACAAAAATCTACCAATTGTTCTTTTAACCACAAAACCTGGGAACAATAGGCTGCTGCTGCAACATACTCTGCTTCAGCCGTGGAAAGAGCAACCGAATTTTTCTTCTTCGATCCCCAAGACACCAAGCAAGGGCCAAGGAATTGGGCCATGCCTGATGTGCTCTTCCTATCTACCAAGTGACCTGCAAAATCTGCATCCGAGAATCCGACAAGATTGAACGAATTGTGTCTTGGATACCATAGACACAAACCATCGTTCCCTTTCAAGTAACGTAGGATTCTCTTCACTTCTTTCAGATGTGTTTCTTTTGGATTAGCCTGGAATCTAGCACAAAGACACACACTGAACATAATATCTGGCCGACTGGCCGTGAGGTATAATAGAGAACGAATCATCCCTCGGTACATCGTTTGATCAACATCAACACCGTTAAGATCAACATCACGATGAGTATTAGGAGAAATAGGAGTATCAAATGGTTTCGTACAATCCATACCATACTTCTTCAATAGCTCCTTGATGTACTTTTGTTGATGTACCTTCGTTCCCTCATCACTTTGTACCACTTGTAGACCAAGAAAGAAAGTGAGTTCACCAATCATGCTCATCTCAAACTCACTGCTCATCAGATTCTTGAAGCTTTCTACAAGTTTTAGGTTAGTAGAACCAAATATAATATCATCAACATATACTTGAACTACTAATACCTCACCGTCTTGTTCCCTTAGGAACAATGTATTGTCGTTCACATCACGTTTGTACCCATTTGACAATAGAAATTAGGCGAATCTATCATACCAGGCACGAGGCGCCTATTTAAGACCATAGAGAGCCTTATCCAACACGTAGACATGGTCAGGGTGATCAACATCTTCAAACCCTGGAGGTTGTAACACGTACACCTCCTCTTGTAGGTACCCATTCTGGAATGTTGTCTTCACATCCATTTGATAGAGTTTGAATCCCTTGTGAGCAGCATAGGCGATTAGAAGACGAATTGCTTATATTATTGCAACTGGAGCGTACGTTTCATTGTAGTAAATCCCTTCTTTTTGATTGAACCCTTTTGCTACAATCCTCGCCTTGTTCCTTGTGACAGCTCGGGTATCATCAAGTTTGTTCCTGAATACCCACTTTATTCTTATAGCCATCATCATAGTACGAGCCATGCTTTGCAGCGTTCCATTCTTTCTTTCTGCTATGCCGTTTTGTTGAGGAGTCCTCGGCGTAGAGAAGTTCTGAGACACTCTATGTTCATCACAGAAGTTATGAAACATGGAATTCTTGAACTCTGTTCTGTTATCCGATCTGATAGCCTTCAATTTCTGTCCTGTTGATGCTTCTACCTTCTTGATCCAACTTTTGAATTCCATGAACATCTCGTCTTTGGAACCTAGAAAGAGAGTCCATGTATATCTAGTAAAATCATCAACAATAACAAAAACATACTTGCTACCTCCATGACTTTTCACCCACATGGGACCACACAAATCCATGTGTGCCATCTTAAGAGCATGAGAAGTGCTGATCGATAATTTTGGCTGAAAGGAAGATCTGCTTTGTTTTCCTTTCACACACTCTTCACACAAACTTTCCTTTTCTTCAAGAACTTTGGGAAGTCCTATCACCAGATTTTGTGAGTAGAGTTTATGAATTCCTCAATGATTTGCATGACCAAACCTTCTATGCCAAAGATCAATCTCATCGACAACTGTAACAAAGCATAACTCTTCTTGTGGTTGGAAACTTGAGTCGACAAAATAGACATTGTTGCGCCTCTTTCCCTTCAGGACTACAAGATTTGAATTTTTGTTCTTGATCGTACAATCATCTGAGGTGAATGATACCTCATTGTTCCCTTGGTCACAAAGCTGAGCAATAATCAACAGATTGTAACCAAGTCCTTTCACCAAGCTCACGTCTTTAACGCTAGTCTTTTCATTTAGCTTGACTTCACCTGTTCCAATGATTTCTTCTTGATTATTGTTGCCAAAGGAAATGTTTCCTCCAACGTTGTTCTGAAGTGAGGACATAATACTCTCGTTGCCTGTCATGTGACATGAACACCCGTTGTCAAGGATCCAGCGGATGTTCTCCCTCACTTCAACCTGCAAGAAAGAAATCACGTTTTAACGACCTAGGCCTGCTTAGCCTTCCCGGGTCGATTAGCAGAGCACACAGGATGATATATTTGAGATTGAACTAAATTATCTTTCTGTGGACTCTTGGAACAAGAAGCAATGTTTGAGGGATCAACATGGTTTTTCCCTTTTTCAGTTTTAGTCTCTTGCTTCTTTTTGGTATGTCGAGCTGGTTTTTCTTGTTCTGATGAGATTTGTCATACCCTTGATTTTTCTTACCGGACCATTATTTCTTGTTATTCCCTGTGTTTTGTTTTTTACTCTTCTTGTTAGACATTTCTATTCTAACCCTACTGTTGTTTTGGACATGACCTCCCTTACCACAGTGAAAGCACACCCTATATTATTCGCCCAAATAGAGCTTAGGATGGGGTTTTTGGAGGGTTCTTTCCTTAGCACGTTCCTTTGAAGGAACTTTGTGCTAGTTCCCTTGAGACTGTATCAAAAACATCTTATGAGCATTTTACCAGTGTACCACTCAAGATTCCTGTTAATCCCACTTTCAAGAATCTTAACCCGACCCTCTAGATGAGTTACTTTATCTCTAACATATTGAAGCTCCCTAGATTTTATTTTCCATTTTTTCTTCAAAGCTAAGATCATCAGGAGGATATTCAGATTTATCTTTAGCAAAACCAATACCAAGCTTAGATGGGTTGAACACGACTCGAGTTCTTTTGTCAAGATCTTTTTCAACTTCTTCATTTTTGATTTTAAGATCAAGCAAATCAGACCTAATTTCATTATTGGTTCCAGTGAGAATTTTGATTTCATCTTTTAGACTATCACATTCATTACAGGAAACAACACTAGGAACAGTTGACTTTGATAATTTTTCTTCAAGATTAAGACATTTCTCATCAGCAGCTTTTATTTCATCTTGCATTTTCAAGTTTCTTCAAAAAGCTTTTTAACGAGAGAGACAAGATCAGATTGTTTAGCATTATCTAATCCAGCAAGAAATTGTTCAGGAGTTACCTCTTGATCGATATCTTTTGTCTTCATAGTCATGGCGCAGACTTTTTATTCAGATTCATCATTTGAGTCAACATCCCATGCAGCGATATAGGCCTTCTTCTTCTCATTCCCAGACTCTTTACCTTTGGGACAATTCTTTGCATAGTGACCCTTCTCTTGACAGTTGAAGCAAGTAACGTCCTTGATCTCCTTCTTCTCAAAGTTCACTCTTTCCTTCATAGCACCTTGCTTTTTGCCTCTCTTGTGGAGTGATCTCATTGCCTTGGTTATGAGAGCCACATCAAAGTCCTTCTCTAACTCATCATCTTCTCTTCCAGTAGTGATGTTCTCAATGGCCTTCTCCACCTTGAGAGCAATGCCCTTACTAGAGCTTGAAGCACCATCGTTGTCTTTCTCATGACGCTCATAGTCCGTCAGCTTTTCAAAGATCCCACGAAGCTTGCAAGTCTTCATGATTGGATTTTCTCTAAGTAAGCCTCTGGTAACGACATACTTAGGACCGAGACCATCAACGATCGCATAAACCTTCTCAGAATGTATGATGGATTTCTCGATACCCAAATGATTGATCCGATTCACCAAAGCCTCAAACCGAGATTGGTATGTGGCAATGGTTTCACCATCTTTCATCTTGAAGTGTTAGAACTCCTTCTTAGCCTCCTTTTGGTGGTTTTCCTTCAGATCTGTGCTACCAATATGATTTGTTCAATGGCTTCCCATGCATCCTTGGTAGTTTTACAGTTCACCATCCTTAGTAGATCTTCATCACCTAAGGCATTGTTCAGTAGCATCTGTGCCTTGAAGTTCTTCTCCATTCTCGTCCATTCAGTTGGACCCCACTTGGACTTTTTGTTCGTTTTGTCCGCAGGAATGACATAGTCTCCATCCTCAATGGCTGACCAAGCTTGGTAGTCATTGCTCTTGAGCCAAGTAGCGAAGAGGATCTTCCAGTGGTCATACTCTCCAGCAACAAGACGTGGAGGCTTGTTGTTTCCAATCCCGACGTTGTGAGTGTTGTTGGTACCCATTCTGTATTCCTGCACTCACACACAATCTAGAGAAAACCTGCTCTAATACCAATTGTTGAATCGTAAAGCGTTAGTAACAAGTTAGGGAACTAGCAATGTTCCCTGGGCAGCGGAAATAAACAATAAGAACACAGAATTTAGAGAGGAAAACTTTCTGTCTGACCAACAAGCAGTAGAAAGAAAAACCTCTACCCCTGAGACTCCTTCTCAAAGGATTTTCAATAGAATACTTTTATTAAGTTTCAACGATTACAAGGCAAGTCAGGTTCCCTGGTAACTAAGGCACAAACCAAAGTTCAACCAACTAGACTTCAACAACCCTAAGCGAAAACCTAAATGGAAGTAAATTATTGAAATGAATACTCACTGATTTGTGGATTCTTCATCGGAAAAAGCCACACACACTCGAACACTCGAAAAGCTCTCTACTCAAGTTCACCGTTAATCAACCACACTTTAACCCTAGCTATAACCTAGCTATTTATAACAAATGTCAAGTCTGATCTCATACGTAATTCTTGTCTAATTACGCAGATTTTTCACTTAACAAATCCCACACTGATAGGAGAAAGTATTGATTGTGATTTGGATCCTCAACCATGTCGATTCTTTCCAAAACCGAATGATTTCGAATTTCCTAGATAAGATCGTGCAAGTTTGATATTATCCTTCTTTGATCTTCTTCAAGAAACCGCCTATAGCTGTCGTATCTTCGTAGGAGATCACTCGTAGAAGATCTGGTAACTTGTCATTATTAGAAAGTCGCGTCCCTTCGAGATGCGATTCCTAAATCCGTGACTCATTCCCTCCATTGTTCCTCACAATGTTTCGTCACTCATGACAAATGTACCTGTTTTACTGAAACACTTACATGTAGAAGCAAGTTATACAATCTAGGTTTGTTATCATCAAAACTAAGAGAAATCACCGAACAACGATTGTTCCAACAATTTTGTTAAAGATTATACAATAATCTGATATTAATATAAAAATTAAAATACTTGTATATAGTATATCAATAAAATTATGTAATTTATAAAATAAAATTTAAAATCATGCCACGTATTTTAATTACATAAATATTTAAAATTTATTTTCATTATTTGTTAAGATCTTGCCCCATATTTTGATTAAATTTTTTAAAGTGTTAATTTCACTTAAATTGAATATTTTTAAATACTTTTTTGGATTAATATGCATAAAACAATCAATTTTTATAAATATTTATTAAGGTTATGTATTTGAGTTCTTATCTTTTAGATGGTGCGCGAAATAATGGCTAAGTAATTAAAGAAAAAAGTTATAAATATAATAAAGAAAAGAGATAATATGTCGCATTTTATATATGCATTCAAGCATAATTTGGTGGCCACGTAGAGGTTTGCATGCATGGAATATATACCATGCAAATACCCCACCTTTGGCCAATTTGTCATTTAGACACCCCACCTTTGATTCGGACCTATTGAGTATTTGAACTCATGATTTTGGACCTATTGAACCCCTTATATCTAATGTGGCGTTGGGCGTGAAGCTAAACGCTCCCTTACGTAATTGATCACCCTAAAAACTGAAAAATAAAATGACATGGAAATTTAAAAAAAAAAAGGAAATGAATCCCTATTAATCCTCTTCCCTCTTTCTCTCTGTCGCACTCTTCTTCGCACTTCTCCCTATTAATCCTCCATTCTTCTCCTTTCATTAACTCGAGATCGATGTCTTCATCCATTTCAAGTGGGAATTCACACACAAGGGGATGGGGACGACCAAAGTTTGTTTTCCCGGCGTGCATGTGCGGCGATGTAGCAGCGATGAGGCATTCAGGAATGGAGAAGAATTCGGGGAGGTGATTTTTTGGCTGTCCTAACTATAGAGTAAGTCAATTGATTGAATTTTGCAAGAACCCTAAAATTTGGGGATTTGGTTTAAGTGGCTGAAAAAAACCCTAAAATTTGGGGTTTTTTGTGAATTCTGGAATTGCCAGGATTAGTTAACTTTCTGAATTGCCTCCTTGTTGTTGCCTGGTTACAGAGAATGGGCGCATGCGGGTTCTTTAGATGGATTGATGCACCGGTGCCGGAGCATATTATTTCTAGCTTGCGGAAAAGAGTGAAAGAGCTTGAAAAAAAGGGATAAGGCGACATTCCAAGCTCAGATATCGTGGTTCATTGTGTGTGCTCATTTTGTGAACTTCTTATTGTCATTAGGGAAATGAATGTTGTATTAGGTGTAGACAAAAGTCCTCGTTGGAAGGTACCATTTGTGGTCAAATTCAACTGTTGTAATGTGTTCACCTTGATCATGTTGTACTTCTGGCAAGAAATGAAATGTGTTAACCATAATATCCTAGCTTGTAACTTTCATTCACTAACAAATTTTTCACTAACAAAGTGACAAATAATGAAATGACAAAGTTGTCCCAACAGAATTCAACTAACAAAGCTGCAAATGTCATTGAATTGATTTCCACAAAATGGAAATTGTGAATTCAGATTGCACTAACAAAGGGGCAAGTAATGAAATGAGCTCCAACAGATTTCACTAACAAATTAAGTTACAACTTTCATTCAACTGGTTTCCACATAATGGTTGTTGTCCATACAAAAAGAAGCCAAAAGCTGCAACATTTTGCATAACCCTTGCCCTAATCACATAATTGTACAAAAAAAGGCTGCATATTTAAGTTGTCCTTACAATATTGCCAAAAAAGGCAGCTTCACTACACTAGCGTAACATAGGTAGACACATAAGCTAATCCAATACTTGCACATAACATAATTCAGATGGGTTGGTTTGAACTAGTCTAGCTACTAAATGGCACTTGAACTGGTTTTGCTTCTGGCTTTTGTAGTTGCCTCCTTGTGACAGCGGGTTTATTTTGCCACTTCAACCCCTTAGATTGCCCACTAAGATCCACACTTGCACTTGCATGTTTCATGGGTCGTGGGGCCCTCCACACCCTGTTGTTTTCAGTCCCTGGCTGCGAATAAATAACACACAAATGCCATAAGTTTAAACCACAAGTCATGAAGCCAGTAAGTAAAGCATAGTATTGAAAGCATACTAACATTTAACAAAGTCAAGCCAGTGGTAGGGTTGATATAGGTACCCAATCCCACCATCTTAGAGGTCCCCTTTTTGTGAGCTCTTGTGCCTGGTGCAGCTTCAGATTGAGTTCTCTTCCCTTTAGCATAGTCAATCAAACATAGAAGAGGAGATTAGACCCTAAACCACAAAAGATAAATGCTAGAACTTAATCCAAAACAGTAAACCTTTTCCCCGGATTGTCTCCCTCGTGTTGTAATTGGAGGTGCAACTAGAGCACTTGAAGGTGTAGTTGGAGGTGCAGCTGGAGGTGCATTTGATGGAGCCCTTGTTTGACTTCTGGAGGTACTTGATGCCATCTCTGGATTTCCCTTGTTGGGACAACCTTTCTTGTTGTGCCCTTGACACTTGCAAAGAGAACATGTCATCACAATTCCCCTCCTGGAGTATTTACCAACCTTCTTTCACTCATCTCTAGGTTTTCTTCTATTCACCTTTTTCCTGCCTTTTTTCCTTCTAACCTCAGGTGGCTCAATGGGGGGGGGGATGATCAAAAGCTGGCCACATTTTCATGCCCAATACTGGCTGAATTGGATATGCATAAGCCTTCAGGTAAGTTGCTTTTTTATACCAATGAGATACATGGTTGTCAGGATTGATCATTAAATGATTCATTGCACAAATTGCATGTGCACAAGGAATTTCCTTCAATTGCCAGCTCCTGCATGTACATGTGCTTAGCCTTAAATCCACAGTACGCCCATAATCACCATCCTCCACCTCGAAAGCCTTATCCTCATTCCACAAGAGGTTGCATTGCATTGCCCTGTCCTTATTCCTCTTCAACTTCAATAATGCCATACGTGCAATGTCACATATCCATGTCTTTGCAAACTCATTCATCCTTCTTAACCTATCCAACACTTGCTTCCTTATGTCCTCTAGCATGGAGATAATTGCCTTATGCCTAGCAATTCTAATCCAACTATTGAATGTTTCACACATATTATTTTCACACACATCACAATCTACCCCAGTCCTGAAATAAGGCTTGCAAAAGTTTTCTTTTCCATATTCCAAAAAGTCACTAACTAGGTCAGCACCTAACTTACCCAAAATTTCAATATTATCCTTCAGCTGAACCTCAAATGTAGACCAACAGCATGCCCAAAACTTCTTCCTTCTTTCATCACCTCTCTATTTCTTTTGCCAATTTGCATAAACATGTCTGACACAAAATCTATGCTAAGCCTCTAGCAACTCGTTCTTCACAACAACCCTTAAGCCCTATAATACAAGAATATTAAGTTAGTAAAAATGTGAATTAATGAACAAAATTTAAAGTAAGTGTTGCATCATTCCTTACCAATTGCATGTCAGACATAATGGTAAGACCTTCTCCTCTTCCCAGATCCAAATCTGATTGCAAGGTCTTGATGAATTTGGTCCATGTCACAATGGACTCAGCAGATGTCACCTCTCATGCTATGGGAAACATTTGACCATTGCCATCCTTTCCCACAACCACAAACAGTTGACCCTCCACAGCTCCTTTTATAAATCAACCATCAACTCCAATGATTCTTCTACAACCTTCTTTCCAACCTTGCTTCATTGAGTTAAGACAGACATATAACCTCTTGAACATTTCTTTCCCTAACTGAGATTGATGGTCAACCACCACAAAACAAGTAGAACCTAGGTTGGATCTGTTCACTTCATCAATATAGTCATGCAGCCTGGCATACTCTTCTTTATAATCACCCATATGCTTATTTAAAAATTTTCTCTTTGCTCTTCCACAGATAGATTTTCCCACATAAAGTTTAAGATGCTTCCTACAAAGTGCTTGAATCTCCCATAGCTTAATGGATGGTTGTGACAATATTCTACTCTCAAAGTGTCTTGCTAAGAAATCAGAGTTGCACAACTTATTAGTGTTAAACCTCCTACAATTATGCTTGGGCCTGTAAGTCTTCACTTGAAATTTCTGAGATCCCCCATCATAACTACCATGTATTCTCCATGTGCACCCTGGATGCATACATTTAGCTGTGACCCTACGCTTTTCATTAGGCCTCAACTTCAATTTCACACCCTTCATCACAGAATACTTGGCTAAAGCCTCCCTAAACTACTGCACATTCTCAAAAATCATATTCAATTCCCAAACTAGGCACTCACAAGTAGGGTCATACATCACATGCCTGCTCTTCCTCCTATTCACCTCTTTGTGACCATGGTTGTTTTCTCCTCCAGACATGTCACTCTCCATACTGTAGTTAGATTCACTTCCAAAATAGGGCTCATCTCCACCCAACTTTCCATTGTAATCATTTGAATTCTCTTTATTCCAGTCTTCATAGCCTTCATCAGGACCCACTTCACCCAAGTTAACCTCCACCATCCTCAACTGATCCTGACTCCATTTCTTTCTACTCTTACTTTCTTTGGCTTCTTGTCTCACTTGTCTTAGCTCCTCATCAATCTCACTACCACCACTTAAATCAACTAAGCTACAAGTCTCATCACTTTCTTCACTAGTTGCACTATAAGACTCACCAGTACCTCCATCACTACCTTCATCTCCATCATTACCTTCATCATCATGATCAGTTTCAGCCTCATCATCTTCATGACTAGTTTCAGACTCATCGGTACCTCCATGATCAGTTTCACCCTCATCAACTCCATCACCAGTTGCACCCTCATCACCTCCATGACTAGCTTCACCCTTATCAACTTCATTTTCAATGACAACTATAGGATCTGATGGAAACAAACCAGTGTTGACAGGAATTTCAACCATTTTACCCACCACATTTAGAATTTCAGGTTCTTGCACAGCATGGGAAATGTAAAAATGGACCACATCTCCATCCCTCAATGTGCTACCAAGTTTCACTAGAGATTCATCATCCATTTTCCTATATGTAGCATCATTTACCCCCTTGTAGTATATCCCTTCAAACTCCTTATATCCTAATTTTTTGACATACCAAGTGAATTCAAATATGCTGAAGAAATCTGTGTCGATGTTGTTACTATAAACAGCTTGAAACTCGTCAATGTAGTCCAGCTCATTATCTCCCAGGAACTTACCACCATGGTGCTAGACAATGTTCACCTTCGACATCACGAACCCTAAACACATAAATGCCCTCAAATTAGTGACCATGGTTGACAAAACCTGTTCATTTATGCTAACAACACACAAAATCAGAACAACTTGTCCCAAGAACCCTAAAACCTACAATTCCCCAAATTGATTTTGCCCTACGAACCCTAAAACCTTGAATTTCCCCAAATTTCTTTGACCTAAGAACCCTAAAATTCTGCCCTAAAGTTTAAACAAGCAAGAACAAGCAAGAATCACTAACCTTTATGAATGAGGAGGATCGACTTCAAGATCGGCTTCAAGTCGAAATTGTCATCTTTGTGTCGCTCTCACTCGGCGATTTTGGTCTGCTCTTCGATTTTGTGTGGGTCGAGTTAATGAGAAAGGGGCAAGCTTTTAACCTGGGTCGATTTTCCTTTTGATTTTAATTAATCCATTTATAGGTAATTATGTACATATTACGTGGACAATTTTTATTATGTGGTTGTTATGTCGACATTACGTGGACTCTCTCCTATTATGTGGCTTATTTTTAGATATTACGTGGTTATATCATTGAGCGCGTGAAATGCACATCACGGATACGGGAGTTCAATAGGTCCAAAATCATGAGTTCAAGTACTCAATAGGTCCGGATCAAAGGTGGGGTGTCTGAATGTCAAATTGGCACAAGTTCAGAGGGTTGTATATGTTTTAAGCCATTATGTGTGCGTGATTTACCTAGTGCGCAATCGCATTTGATCCGATGGGCTAGGACAAATTCAAGGCCATGGGCTTGGACCAATAAAGGCAAAATCAAATTTAGCCCATTAAGCCTATATTTTACCATACTCGCTCATGTATAAAAACATGAAATGTCATTTAACAAGCTTTTTGAAAAGTCAACAAATTCGAATCTTGCTTTGTTCCATTTAAGCTTGCTAGCTTAGGGAGCCGAAGTGCAAATTCCAAATTGTATCCAACATCGAGCAATTATGCACAAGCAAGCACGTGGCTAAACATATAAATAGCATGGCATCAAGGCCAAATAAAGAATTGAAAAACCTCTCTGGGTGGGGATGTTTTCATGCACCTAGATTCGATGTGTTTGATCTCCGAGTGAGATCGCGCTATTTACGGTATAAAGTCCAAAAAGCTTTATTTGTAAAGAGGGGTACAAAAACAATTAGTTGTAGGGCGGGGAGGAGGAATAATCTATGTACGAAAACCGTTTGATTGTACAAAACCCGAGAGTTAGTATTTAATAAAATCCTGTATTTAGCGCTATTATATTCGGGTTCAACATTTTTTACTTTGTAATAAATATAATTATATTTTTAAATATAGAGAACATTAATATAAAGATTGGTATAGAAGATAACATAGAGAAAAAAGTAAAAATAATATAATGCTATAAATTAAAGTCAATTATGGTAGGATATCTAGTAAGGATAATATAACTTATTAAAATAGTTTTTAACGTTAATTTTTTAAATTTTAGGTAGATATATCAATGTTTACTAAAATATATCATATATTCTACAAATAATTTATTATATTATAAAATATCAACATATAGATAAAAAATTATATACTTGGAGTGCAAGATTTGTTAAGAGATAAAAGAAAATTTATTATGTACAAAATTAATATAAAAAATATTAGCATATAGATCAAGTTTTGTTAAAAGATATGCATAAAATTAATTTATAAAGTATCAACATATAGATAGATAAAATTATTATAATATAAGAAATTGGATGTATAGAAAGAATAATACAAGTTATTATTAAAAAGCTTAACATTATTTTATTCAAGTAATGTCACGTGGCGCAATTTTTTCAACAAACATGGTTTCTGCTTTATAATGTATTAGGTAGATATCCCATTAATTTTTAAAATTCTATTAACAAAATAATTTTTTTGATAACATAAATACCCTCATTAATTAAAAATAAAAGATCAAGTAAATATAAGAATTTTTATCTAATAAATATCTTTATTTAAGAGAGAAGATAAAAGAAGATTTTCTTGGAAAATTTTTATGAAAATTTACAATATTAATCTATATATTTGTTATTAAAAAAACTGTGTGCTAATATCTATAGATTTAAATATTCTAAGTTAGAAAACTATAAAAAAAATTTATAATTAAATATATTAATGGTACCTTTTAGTAATATATACGGAATAATTTAATTGTACATTAGAAAATAAAACAAATAAAATTCAAATTTGTATTCACCTGTATATATATCATAATAAGATTACTCTAAACATTAAAATATTATCTTAATCTTCTTATCTAAATATTTAAATAATTAACTAAATTTAAATTAAAATCTTAGTAAAGTTATTCACTTTGGACAAATAACAATCGCTCCGAGTGAGTCCTCAAGAATATTTAATAAAGCAAGATCAACAAGAGGACGTGAACTAGCCATATATGAAGCCAGAATAAAGTCGAGAGTCTGTTCCCGATAGACTTTCGCAGGCCCTAAACTAGCAAATGAGATCCGTCAGTAATCCCCTTCCATGTTTGAGATGAGGGTGGGGGACGTACGAACATATCAATGTCCAATATGTTGCTACAGTACTTGCTACGCAAAATCCGAGCCCAAAGAGCATTCGGGTTCTGAAGCAATCTCCATCCGAGTTTTGAAAGTATAACCATATTGGTTCCACGCATTTCCCGAATGCCCAAACCGCCTTTAGATTTGGGTGTCTTGATTGTTTCCCAAGCCAAGAGGTGAATTTTCCTTTCTCACTTGTTGAACCCCATGTGAAACCGCGAACCATTTTGTCAATCTCGTCATACACTCCCTTCGGAATTTGGGTAGTTTGCATAATGTATAGTGGAAGACTAATAAGAACTAATTGCGCCAAAGTAACATGACCGGCCATTGAAAGTGAGTGGCTTTGCCAACCGCGAAGTCTAGCGCTTATTTTATCCAAAAGAAACAAGTATCTATCATGGGTCATGCGACCACAAGCAACGGGTACCCCAAGTAGGTTTCAAAATCAGATTCCACCTGGATAGAAAGGCGACGACTGATCTCTAACTTGACATTAGAACGGACTGAATCAGAGAAGATCATGTTACTCTTTTTGATAATTAACCTTTGGACCCATTTATGACCCCATCTATTTATGACCCTATTCAATTACAACACACCATTATAAAAATTAGACTTTTTTGACAATCAATGCTCCAAAATATATGATAAATTAACATATGTTTTTTATGTAATCTATATCTATAATCTTCTATATATACATACTATAAAGAAGAAAAAATGGTCATTTTGTACCAATTCACATAAAAAAATAAAAAAATGACTTTTGGGTGGTGATTAATGAGAATCGATTTTTCTGATTATTTTAGTATTTTTTTTTACTTTTAATTTCACATTAGATTAAAGTGACTGAGCATTAAATTAGGCTTTTATCAACTTTTGGATATAACTTTTGGTTTTTTCATTGAATTAAAGAGAACATCAAATTCACCAAGCCTCTTATTCACTTTTGACTATGACTTTTGATTTTTCACCATTTGGCTTTCCATTGAATTAAAAATATTTAAGGTTCTTTGAGTATGTGTTTTTACCGAATGTCATTCATCTCACCATTATTCTTGTATTGGTTTTCTTGAAAATAAATTGCTATTTTTAGTTGATTTTCACCTTGGCTAACACATTTACTATTTTATATATGTTTGTAATTATAATATATCTATATAACCATGTTTCTATCTTATTTGCTTATTAGTCATGACCGTACAAATTTTGCCAATGTTAAGTTAATTGCTTCACTTATATACTTAAATCTATTACATTTTTCTATTTTCTTCAATAGATTTAATGTATTATGTTATCAATTCATTTTAAACACTTCAGTTTCATTTTTCACAATATCCCATTATACCATTCTAAATGTGATGATTTGTAACAGTATAATATTGAAATGAATTTGAAGAATTATATCCCAATTGAATGTCATGTCATAATTGTTTTTAGAAGGAAACTAAGATCGAAACTCAACTTTTGGGCTTCCACATACATAGTAAATTGAAATGGCTTTGAAGAGTTATATCCAAATGTAATTGACAAAACCTTTATGATTCCACATACATGGTAATAAATATATAATTGATCACGTAGCCATTGATTTAACATTGAATTTTTTTAGTGGATGTGAAATATATGGCAATCTCAAATCAAACTTATTACACGTTCACATACACAATCTTATATATCCCAATTGAGGTCATCCGATTATTTATTTTTAGGGGGAAATTGTTGGAACAATCATTGTTCCATGGTTTCTCTTAGTTTTGATGATAACAAACTTAGTTGGTATAACTTGCTTCTACATGTAAGTGTTTCAGGAAAATAGGTACATAGTCACGAGTGACGAAACATTGTGAGGAACGATGGAAGGAACAAGTGACAAATTTAGGAAGCGCGTATGAAAAAGAACGTGACATTCTATTAATGGCAAGTTACCGGATATTCTGCGAGCGATCTTCTGCGAAAATATGATAGATGTAGGCGGTTGCTTGAGAAGATCAAAGGAAGGATAAGATCAAAGCTCACACGATCTTATCTAGGAAATTCGAGATCATTCGATTTTGGCAAGAATCGGCATGGTTGATGATCTAAATCACAAACAATACTTTCTCCTATTAGCGTGGGATTTGTTAAGTGGAAAATCTGCGTAATTAGGCAAGAATTACGTATGAGATCAGACTTGACATTTCTTATAAATAGTTAGGTTATAGCTAGGGTTTAAGTGTGGTTATTTTACGGCGAACTTGGAGAGAGAGCTTTTCACGTATACGAGTGTGTGGCTTTTTCCGGTCAAGAATCCACGAGTAAGTGAGCACTCAGGTTAGTAGTTTACTTCCATTTAGGTTTACGCTTTGGGTTGTAGAAGTCTAGTTGGTTGAACTTTGGTTGGTACCTTAGTTACCAGGGAACTTGACTTGCCTTGTAATCGTTGAAACTTAATAAAAGTATTCTATTGAAAATGCTCTGAGAAGGAGTCTCAGGAGTAGAGGTTTTTTCTTTCTACGACTTGTTGGTCGAACAGAAAGTTTTCCTCTCTAAATTTTGTGTTCAGACTGTTTATTTTCGCTGCCCAGGGAACATTGCTAGTTCCCTGACTTGTTACTAACACTTCACGATCCAACAGAACCTAAGATCGAAACTCAACTTTTCTGCTTCCACATACATATTGGTGTGAAATTGTCATTTGCTATCCTAGCTTTGGGTATTCTTTCTTTATAAGATTATTTTGACAATCACTAAAAGTTGAATACTTCTTCTCCAAACCTATGGTAAGGTGGCCATTGTTGTTGTCATGTGCTTTCTTTTCATCGTTTGCTTGATTTGTATGTATGACCTCTGCCTTATTATTCATCTAGAGCCCTCCATTATTGTATATAATCATTATAATATGCTTTTTGTATTTTTATTTGTTTATTATTTTTGATAAACGGGTTTTGTCGTTTTCATATTTGCATAATTGGTATATATGAACCTTTCTCTTATTATTCTTTCAAAGTTGCCATTGTTTTATATAAATAATATAATATACTTTTTATATTTACATTTGTTTATTAAATTTAATAATCATGTTTTGTCCTCTTCTTAAAAAGTCCTCAATTTGTTTTTGTTTAGGTTGCATGAAGAGGAGAGGGTAAGGAGAAAAACAAATCAGAAATACTAATGCAAGTGATGGATGACCATTCGAGATGGACTTAAGTTAATACATATAATAAAGGAGAAAAAGGAACTAAAGAGCCCTACAATGTTGAATGAAAACAAAATATCAAAGGTATGTCAAAAATAATACTTTGTAAAAAAAAGTTGAAAAAAAATACTTCAACCTAGGTATATGCCACTAATCTAATGAATTAGATTTGATTCTATTTTTCAATTTTAATTTATCTAAAGTTCACTCATTTAATATTAGGGAATTCTAAAATTAGAGTGACTCTATCAGATCAAAATCCACCAGTTTATAGTGTTGGATTGCTACTAAATCATGTGCAAATTAAAATATTAGAAAATTATCTTTCTATTGCATTAATTTTGTAACATTTATAAGCAACCCTCTACTTTTTAAAAAAATAATTGAAGAATAGAAGTTGCGAAGTTAGAAATAACATTTCAAAGATAAATTGTGTTATAACAATTGGGTAGAAGAAGTATTTTCTATCACAAATTGAATTTTTGAGATTCCTTCAAAATAGATATGTGAATGAATAATATTTTCTATAATTGCATTTCAAAGTTTGACCCTAATCCCTAAACCCTAAAATTAAATGTCTAAGTTTGTATGAAATATATGTATCAAAAATTTGGTTATAATCATGTTTACAAAAATAAAAAATCTTAATTTTAAAAATATGAAAAACATCATCCTGAGTAGCGCGGGTAAACGCTCTAGTAAACGTATATTCTCGTTTCTTGAGTTTCTATCAATGCATTTCAAGCATATCATTAATGCATTTCTACAATTGTGTTTTGGGTGCTCCTTTGTACCGGCATGTGCCGATATCACCTTTTTTGCTTTCTACCTTTTTTGTTTCGTTATAAATCTGTAATATGAAGGTAGTAGTATTTTTAATTCATATTGTTAAACATTTTCCAGAAAGGAGAGCTGGAATGTCTCAAAATCATGCAGTATAGGTGAAATATGAAATAAGGTTGTACAATTGTTAACTTGTGATCACCATCAATTGTCCTAATCTCGGCTGGTCTCTTCATCTTATAAGAGCATGTGCAATCCTCTCTCATTTTTCTCTCTCTCCTTCTCTTCTTATGACACCTCATTGTCTCTATCATCCACATCACGTTTCATTTTTCCTTTCCTCCTTCTCTGCCTCTATCTCTATTTCCCCCTACAACAAAGTGTATCCCCTTTCACTTCCTCTCTCCTACTTTAACATATATATTTACTATATATTTATATCATTCAAACCCGAAAACTTTAACATAAAATATTGTTGGTATATAAATTTAATCTAAATCTGAATCCGATGTCAAACCCTAAAACTTCTCCCATATTTAAGCCTTCATTTGCTTCTAGATATTTAAACCTACATTTGCTTCTTCTTGGCAGTAGTGGGATCTTGGGTAAATAGTTGAACCTCCTCAATATCTTCTAGATGTTGTGTTGGAGTTGCATTACAACTACCACTTCCAGGAGATTGCTCAATTGGTTTGGTTAAAATTTTGGGAAGATTGTTGAAATTGATTGGGAAGAATTTGTGGTAAGGTTTGAAATAATTTGGATTAATTGGCCTTGGTTGATTACCAAACATTTGTAGCATGGCTTGAACTTGATCCAAATTAAATGAATTTGGATGATATTGGGTGTTTGAGTTATTTAACTTATTGTGATTATCCATGGAAGGTAGTAGTAGTAGTGGTGAAGGAGAGAAAGAAAAGCTAAGATGAGTTTGTGAAAAATGAACAATAATATTACACTCTATTTATAGACAATAAAAAATTATAAAAATTGAATAATTTATTTTTTAAAAAAATATCAACATTAATTATTATTTTTTCAAAATGAACAACAATATTAGACTCTATTTATAGACAAGTTAGTTGAAAGTTGGTAATACATGTGTCAACTTGTGAATGAGTGAAAGTTCCTCTTTAGGCACAAGGGTCAAACCTTTCATTCCTCTATGGAAGAGGATTACTCCCATTCCTCTTTGAAAGGGAATACATGCGTCAACTTGTGAATGGGTGAAAGTTCCTCTTTGGGAACAAAGGTCAATATTGCACATGCTCTAAGAGAATCTCTTTGTTCATCTTTGTTAAAGCAATACCATTGTAGAAAATGGGAGTATTTGTTTAATCATGATACATTAGTAAAGAGCTTGGGAATGGAATATGGATTGTTCCCAAGACAGTTTACTTCCCGATCAAGTCGTCGTATCTCTTCTTGGCTCTCTTCTCCCACAACAACCGAACGGACTCGACGTCCATACCCGACTGGGAGGGATCCCATCGGAAGTGCGTCTAATTAAATCCGACAAAACAATTATTTAAAAATAGTAATTAATTAATACGAAATTTGTAAAAAGAAATACAAATTAAATAAAATTTACCCTCCAAGACTCAAACCAACGAGTCTTCGATGCGGTGGAGGCAAAGTCGAACTCCGACACCTTATCGTCGGGTTGGCCTTGTATGATCTGTGTCGATCACCGCGACACCATGCAAGACGGCTACAAGCTGCGAGATTTCGAAAAACGTGTTATAACATATTTAAAGGTAAGAAAAGAATTTAATACAAGCAATGTCTTAGAGGAAATTGTACGTACCACCCGCCGACAATGTAAAGATCCCAAATGCGATTGGGATCGAGCCCTTGGCTCAATCCCAACGAGGACGCGGATATAGGGGCCCTAGACTCATCCGCTTGGGTTCCCGTCTCCTCTGTACTAGGATGACGGGCCCCGTCGTCCTCGGACAAACGTGGTGTGTCCGTTTGGGTCGCCTCGAACGAGATCTCCTCGTTTGGTATCTCCAACGAGCCTGATTCATCCGGATGAGGAGCTCGTACACGTTGACGTGATCCGGACATAATAACAAAACTATAAAAACAACAACAACATCAGCAATACCGTCAACATTCTCAAACAAATCAACAACAACCAAATCAGCAACAACAACAACAAAATCAACAACAATAACAATACCATCAACAACAACAACCAAAATCAACAATAACAACAACAAAATCAACA